>OY856412.1:667886414-668486414 GCA_963693085.1 Alisma plantago-aquatica | reverse complement strand
ACCCAAAATCTCAACTTAACTCATTGGAATTTCAGCACTGTTTTCAATTAGGGTTTGCCTAATTGAATAGCCTTCAACTCACGATTCCTTGGGAGTTAACCCCTAAATTTTGGAGAGTCATTTAACAACATAATTATGAACAGGAATCCCAAACGGTCAATGCTTGTTCAACTCACTCAAACGGTCTTGAACCCGTTTGCCCAATCAGGTCAAGTTAATCAGGTTGAAAATCAGCACTTAATCCAATTAAATTTTCCTAATTGATTAGCCTTCAACCTATGATTCCTTTGGAGTTAACCCCTCAAATTTGGAGGGTCATTAACCAACATCATTATGAACAGGAATCCCAAACGGTCAACACTTGGTCATGTTGGGATTTGTGGAGAAAACATGCGCGGAGGAAGCGATAAAATCCACGCAACCCGTAACAGGATCTCGTCGATAACAACGTATTCGGAAATAGGTTTGCGGGATATACCTTATCGCAGAGCAAGTCCAGCGATGTCCCGCTGCACGACGGTGCAACACTGCTTGTCAAACACGGATGGATCTTCTCTCCCATTCGCTGTCGCAGGTTGATCCGGCAATGCTCCTCTGCGGCAGTGATGTACGTTGCTCGTAGCACGTACAGGTGGTCGTCGACGTCCTCCGAACGCAGGCGTCAAGGCGTCTGCGTCTCTACTTCGTCCACGCGGATGGACGGAACTCCACGTCGCGCTTCTCAAGCCGGCGGGAAGGAGCGTGTCTCTACGGCGGCGTGCTAGCGGCGCGTTGCTCTCCTTTCTTTCCTAAGGACGACGACGGCTAGGTTTTGTACGTGAGAATAACCTAAAAGCATCTCTCTATATCTTATATAGATATCGGTCGTCTATCCTCCTTTAAATAGGATAACAAGAGAAGTAGGGTTTCCTAAACCCATCGGTAAACAGAAACGTTGCGTTAATTAAAACGCTCGTGGATTAATTAGAATATTTCGGAATTCATTAATTAACCAAATAATCGCATTAATTGATTAATTAATATCCGACTCCATGCAATCGCTTGGGATGGCTCTACGGGCATACATATACCAACAGACTCCCACTTGCACTTAGAGCCAGTCACTCCAATATTATTCTAATCGATTACATAAACATTTTAGTAATCAATGTGATTCGAAGCAATTTCAATCAAATCCACAATTATACTCCTATTCCAACACATCCTGTGCGTGTGACCCGGTAGGCTCCAAATTACGTTGGCAGTGATATCCATAATCATATTATGATTTCACAAGCAATGATTGGTATCTAGCAAGACTTCATTGCTACCCAAGTAATTGGAGAAGTTGGAGAACAACTTAACCTATCATACATGACTGGTGTTACAGTGATTGTACAGTTCCTTTGTCGCTGATATCCGGATTGAACTCAAGTCATGGAATTGTTATCCTCTTCAATGTTCAATCCATGTTCCTTGAACTAGAGCAGACTGTCTGAGATATATGTAAGCTCAATATCACATATTGACTCACATCAGCATGGCCATGCATTTCTCAGTCTCGCTTATCAAGTGGCCGGAATATCAAACTCCCGTAGGAAGGACAAATTCCATCTACATCACTCACAGTCATCCCCATGTGTCACAGTGCACCCAAGCACCATCTTTATAGCAATCCTTATTCAGGACCACGATGGATGATGTCAAAGTACACCAAACGTCATGTGATAAGTGTAGTGACTTCAGGTCTAAGAACCACAATCACCACCATCATTATGAGATGTGACTCTAACTACCAATCATGGTATCCATGTGTCACTCTCAAGGTGGGTCTATCCGATACACTGTTCTCTAACAAGTATCTATGTATTTGGTTTGATATCTCCATATCATGGATAATGAGATTCTTCCATCAACCAACATACATTCTAATCTTATGTGTTATTGATGTCTATGGATATTTCCACAATAACAACCGATTAGGGACAAAACAAGAATACATACCCTTAGCATACATATGATCTCACTGTTCAGGTCATCAACCCGAAGACATATGTCATTGAGTATATTATTCTATAGACATCTATAAGTTTTATGGTCATCTCACAATATAAAACACAAACATATAGATTGGAAACTTGCCTTTATTGATATGATCAATGTAGTATTACAAATCATTTACATAGTATCCCATTACAATCATCGAATGATAGTCTCTATGGGCATACATACCAACAGATTCCCACTTGCACTTATACCCAATCACCCATGAATCTCAATCCAAGTGATCGAACATGTCCGTCATGTTTCTGCTGTGAAAGTGCTTTTGTGAGCGGGTCAGCCACATTGCTTTCTGTAGGTACTCTGCAAATCTTCACATCTCCTCGTTGTACGATCTCTCGTATGAGATGGAACCACCGTAGAATATGTTTGGAACGTTGGTGCGATCTTGGTTATTTAGCTTGTGCAATTGCTCCATTGTTGTCGCAAAACAACTCAATTGCATCACCAGCGCTTGGAACCACTCCAAGTTCAGAAATGAACTTCTTGATCCACACAGCTTCCTTTGCAGCATTAGATGCGGCAATATATTCGGCCTCTGTTGTAGAATCCGCAACCGTCTCTTGCTTGGAACTCTTCTAGCTCACAGCTCCGTTGTTCAGGCAAAACACAAATCCAGATTGCGATCTGTAGTCATCTTTGTCAGTTTGGAAGCTAGCATCGGTGTAACCCTTTACTACGAGCTCTTCCTCACCACCGTATACCAAGAATTGATCCTTAGTCCTTCTCAAGTACTTTAGGATGTTCTTTACGGCTGTCCAGTGACATTCACCTGGATCTGACTGATACCGGCTCGTCATGCTCAAAGCATACGATACATCAGGACGAGTACATAACATCGCGTACATGATAGATCCAATTGCTGATGCATATGGAATCTTACTCATGCGTGCCCGTTCATCACATGAACTAGGACATTGGGATTTAGAGATTGTAACCCCATGGGACATGGGCAAGTTACCTCTCTTAGAACCCTCCATGCTAAACCTCTTTAGCACCTTGTCAATGTATGTGCTCTGGCTTAGGCCTAGAAGACTTCTAGATCTATCTCTATAGATCTTGATCCCTAGTATATAGGATGCTTCACCTAAATCCTTCATAGAGAAAGTCTTCCCTAGCCAACCTTTTACTGTCTGAAGAGTAGGGATGTCATTTCCCATCAATAGTATGTCATCCACATACAATATGAGAAATACGACTGTGCTCCCACTAACCTTTTTGTAAACACAAGGTTCATCTTCATTTTGACTAAAGCCAAACTTTTTGACTACTTCATCAAAACGTAGATTCCAGCTCCGAGATGCTTGCTTCAATCCATAGATTGACCTTTGTAGCTTACAGACTTTATTGGCTTCCTTTGGATCGATAAAACCCTCAGGTTGTGTCATGTACACATCCTCGAGTAAATTCCCATTAAGGAATGCTGTTTTAACATCCATCTGCCAAATCTCATAGTCATGATAAGCTGCAATGGCAAGCATGATCCTGATGGATTTAACCATGGCAACTGGTGAGAAGGTCTCGTCATAATCAACACCTTGAATTTGACGGAATCCTTTCACAACCAATCTACCTTTATAGGTTTGAACATTTCCATCCATGTCAGTCTTCTTCTTGAAGACCCACTTGCACCCTATGGGTCTTACCCCTTCGGGTGGATCCACCAAGGTCCATACCTTGTTGGTGTACATGGATTCCATCTCAGATCTCATGGCTTCGAGCCATTTCTCAGATTCTGGTCCCTTAGTAGCTTCTAGATAGGAAGTTGGCTCATCTGCTATGCCCAATTCGTCACTGTCTTGAGTCACGAGAAATCCAAATCTCTCAGGCTCAAGTCGTGTCCTACTAGATCTACGAGGTTCCTGTGTTACATTTGGAACTTGAAATTCCACAACAACTTGTGAGTCCTCATGTTCCTTATGTACCTCCTCAGGTTCTCTGCTTTCTTGTTGGTCTCAAACTTCTTCGAACTCTACATTCCTCCCACTAATTCCTTTGGAAATAAATTCCTTTTCAAGAAATACAGCAGTCCTAGCAACAAACACTTTGTTGTCAGTTGGTGTGTAGAAGTAGTATCCCCGAGTTTCCTTGGGGTATCCAACAAAATAGCATTTTTCCGATTTGGGTCCAAGCTTTTCAGGAAATTGTTTCCTAACATAAGCTTCACATCCCCAAATCTTTAACATAGACAAATTGGGACGATTCCCATTCCATATCTCATATGGTGTCTTTTGAACCGATTTGGAAGGTACACGGTTAAGTGTAAACGCTGCAGTTTCAAGAGCATATCCCCAGAACGATATTGGAAGTTCGGCTGAACTCATCATTGATCGTACCATGTCTAATAATGTACGATTCCTTCTTTCTGACACACCATTATGTTGTGGTGTACCAGGTGGAGTCCATTGTGATACAATACCACGGTCTCTCAGAAGGTCCTCAAACTCTTGGCTTAAGTATTCACCACCTCGATCTGAACGGAGTGCTTTAATACTCTTACCAAGTTGCTTCTCCACTTCATTCATGAAAGTCTTGAACATTTCAAGAGTTTCTGACTTGTGTTTCATAAGATATACATAGCCATACCTACTGAGGTCATCAGTGAAGGTAATGAAGTATTGATAGCCTCCTCTAGCATTTGATCTAAAAGGTCCACATACATCAGTATGTATGAGCCCTAGCAGATCACTGGCTCTCTCACTGTGTCCAGTGAAAGGAGTCTTGGTCATCTTCCCTAATAAACATGCCTCGCATGTCTCTAATGATTCAAAATCAAAAGAGTCTAGATAACCATCCTTATGGAGTCTAGATATGCGCTTCTCGTTTATGTGCCCAAGACGACAATGCCATAAGAATGTTTTGTTTGAGCTGTCAAGTTTTAGCCTTTTAGTATTTACGTTATATATGCTAGTCTCAAGTTCTAACAAGTAGATGCCATAAGACATAGGGGCATTGCCATAAAAGATCTCATCTTTAGAAATAGAAATAATTCCATTCTTAATGTGAAATTCAAATCCACTCTTGTCCATACAAGATATAGAAATAATATTTCTATTAATGGCAGGTACATAATAGCAATTCTCTAATTCTATTACAAGGCCCGTAGGCAAAGATAAACTAATAACTCCAACTGCGGTGGCAGCAACTCTTGCTCCATTAGCGACCCGCAGCTCGACTTGGCCCTTTCGTAAAGGCTTACTTCTTATCAGATCCTGCATATTAGAACATATGTGAGATCCACATCCGGTATCCAGTACCCATGATGAAGAAGTATTTAAGTTTATCTCAATAACGTATATACCTGAAGTGGAGATCTCTATCCCCTGCTTCTTCTTCCTTAGTTCCTCCAGGTAGAGAGGACAGTTTCTTTTCCAATGTCCAGGCTGGTGACAATGGTGACAACTGCCTTCTTTGGAGATCCCACCTTTAGCTTTGAGCGCGGATGACTTTGGCTTCTGCCCGGCTTTAGAACTTTTCTTAGCCTTGCCTTTGCCTTTTGACTTTCCCTTTGTCTTGCTGATCATCATCACAGACTTGGGCTTGTCTTTCTTCATCTGTGCTTCGGCTGTCCTCAACATGCCCAACAATTCTGACAACGGCTTGTCAAAATTGTTCATGTTGTAGTTCATGACAAAATGATTATATGATTCAGGCAACGATTGTAGAATCACATCAGTGGCCAACTCTTGACCTAGGGGAAATCCCAGCTTGGATAGGCTTTCCACGTACCCAATCAAGGTGAGTATATGGGTGCCAACTGAGTCTCCCTCTTTCATCTTGCTTTTGAACAACGCCTTTGAGACATCATATCTCTCCTGTCTTGCTTGATGTTGATACATGTTCTTGAGATGTGTTACCATCTCCATGACATTCATGTTCTCATGTTGCTCTTGCAACTCATAGTTCATTGAGCACAACATTAGGCACTTGACATCCACGGCATCATCAAGGTGCTTCTTGTAAGCATCCTTTTCAGCCTTGGGCGCATTTACGGCGGGCTCCTCTGGCTCTGGTGTTTCAAGGACATAGAGCTTACACTCATGTGTGAGAACAATTCTCAATGTCCTAAACCAGTTTTGAAAGTTGGTTCCGGTAAGTTTGTCCTTCTCAAGGACCGATCGCAACGAGAACGTGTGAGTGTTGTTTTCCATTTGATTGCTACAAAAGAAAAAATTTGCATTTAGTCCAAAACATTTTGACTTGTAAAGATTTGATAAACGAGATTAATTAGGCCTTTAATTAATTACGCTCCCACTATTTTATTCAAATTGATAGCCCTCACTATCAACTCGGAAGATTGCAACGCACAACCTTCTAGTGAGCCAAGACCCAAAATAATTGGATCAATGCCCAGCCAACGCCGGCGTCAAAGACCAAATACTAAGGTAGGAAACTTTTGCCAATTGCATCATATGCAACTCTTGGATAGATGATCATACCCAACTCCTTGCCATGATGCATCTGTGTGCCTCTAGGTACTTGATCCTATCAAGGTTACCTAGTTAAGTCCAACCCATAAGCCAACACGATGAGTGTGCACCCTGCGGAGGCAGACCCACACACCCACCATCACACTTCCACGAGATAGACAGTGTACCACGCGGAGGCGTGCCCACACATAGTCGATCAAGCTTTTCATGTGTGTTGCTTTATGGAAGGCAACTAAAACTTAATATTATTAATTGAGGGATTTTATTAATACATATATATATATATATCCAAACACCACATACTTATAGTACGTATCATATACTACTATATCCACAACCACAAACGATAGACATGCAATCACAAATACATCAGTTATGGCCATACTATTGTAATCCTTTGGAGCAACAAAGGATTACGGTCCACCTATGGTCTTATGCATCTCATGCAACACCTGTGAAAACAACCTGTAAGCCTATAATGATCAACATTACAATGAACAACTTCATGGATGCTTCGTGAGGTTGGAATGTCAAGTTGCTTCTTGGAATGGGATCTTCTTGTTGCTTCTCCATGGACGCTCCTTGGAGTGGGATCTTCAGGTTGCTTCTTGGAATTAGATCTTCATGGTGCTTCTCCATGGACACTCCTTGGAGTTGGATCTTCAAGTGGCCTCCTTACATCAAGATTACAAAGACTAAAACTAATCCTATCTTTATTACATCATATGATTACAAAATTAAAGAGAAAGAATTAATTACACTTTGAAATAAGAGATGAGGCTCGGCATGCAAGCCGAATACATTATACAAAGGATCCATATGCAACTATTATACATCCATAACATTCACAAACAACCATATCCACAAGATCAACATCCACATCCATTCACAACATTCACAAAAGGGGATACTAGGCCATAACCGTGCATGCACTCACCACATAAAACAGATTTTAAAGGCGACGTGTATGCTATCATAGGTATATCTACATATATGTATATACATATTAAAATTGCAGTACTTTTAATGCGGGACATTCCCCATTAAATGAATTTTGACTCCCACGCAGACAATGCGGGGTACACAGGGGCAGCGCCCCTGTGCGGAATTTTACTTCTGTGCACTTAGGAAAATCACTATTTTCCACAGTCGACCCCGTCCAAAACGTCAAAAACAATAGCCTGCGGCGTATGTGGAATTAGGTTTAGATTTTCACATTAACAGGTTTAATTCGCATCGTATGCAACATAAAACAATATACAGCGATTTGATCATATCGAAACGAATCCAAATACGCCGTAGATCGACGCTGCTCTGATACCACTGTTGGGATTTGTGGAGAAAACATGCGCGGCGGAAGCGATAAAATCCACGCAACCTGTAACAGGATCTCGTCGATAACAGTGTATTCGAAAATAGGTTTGCGGGATATACCTTATCGCGGAGCAAGTCCGGCGATGTCCCGCTGCACGACGGTGCAACACTGCTTGTCAAACACGGACGGATCTTCTCTCCCGTTCGCTGTCGCAGGTTGATCCGGCAATGCTCCTCTGCGGTAGTGATGTACGTTGCTCGTAGCACGTACAGGTGGTCGTCGACGTCCTCCGAACACAGGCGTCAAGGCATCTGCGTCTCTACTTCGTCCACACGGATGGACGGAACTCCACGTCGCGCTTCTCAAGCCGGCGGGAAGGAGCGTGTCTCTGCGGCGGCGTGCTAGCGGCGCGTTGCTCTCCTTTCTTTCCTAAGGACGACGACGGCTAGGTTTTGTACGTGAGAATAACCTAAAAGCATCTCTCTATATCTTATATAGATATCGGTCGTCTATCCTCCTTTAAATAGGATAAGAAGAGAAGTAGGGTTTCCTAAACCCATCGGTAAACAGAAACGTTGCGTTAATTAAAACGCTCGTGGATTAATTAGAATATTTCGGAATTCATTAATTAACCAAATAATCGCATTAATTGATTAATTAATATCCGACTCCATGCAATCGCTTGGGATGGCTCTACGGGCATACATATACCAACAGGTCAACCATCTCAAACGGTCTTGAACCCGTTTGCTCAAGCAGGTCAAGTTATTCAGGTTGAAAATCAGCACTTAATTCAATTCGATTTGTATAATTGATTGGCCTTCAACCTATGATTCCTTTGGAGTTAACCCCTCCAATTTGGAGGGTAATTAGCCTACATAATTAGGAATGAGATTACCAAACGGTAAACGCTTGGTCAACTCGTTCAAACGGGTTTGAACCCGTTTGCCACCAAACGGTTTGCAACCCGTTTGGTCACCAAACGGTTTTGGTGAAACCGTTTGGTCCCAACTTTTGAGATTGTTTGCTCCTAAGATATTTGTTGAGGTGCTTGCTTATGATGATGTCATCATCATGTTCCTTCTTGCACCCAAGAACAGCAACCTTTCTTGATGGAATTTGCAGCAAAGAAACAAAAGTGTATAAAATTGAAGAAATCAATCAACAAAGCATAGAAGATTGATGCAATAGCAATGTTTGAGGGTTTAAGTTATAAGACCCGCCTCCAATTGAGCTCCAAAGCTCCAAGATCACGCCATCAATGGTGGATGAAGCTCTAGCAACTCCCCCTAGGCTCGTCCTCAAGCTTTTGATTGCAAAAGTTGGCTAGGGTTGAAGAGGAGATCGAAATAAGAAGGAATCCATAATTTATTTTCGATTTCCACCATGAAATCATGAAGAACGAGGGTCAAGAAGCTTACCAACAGGTTGGGGCTCGTCCTCCTGTTTCTCCTAAGTCCCCTTGAGCTCATCCCAAGCAAAGGAAGAAGAAAGGGCCGAAAAAGCCTTTCAATTCATTTGGAAAAGGCACTTTTATAAGGAAATTGATGAGAGAGAAAATGCCTTATAAAAATCCAATTAATCCAAAATTTATGGCCGCCTCTTCCCCCTCAATTCCATGGATACTAGGCACCTTCCTTTGCCTTTTATTCCCCTTCATTATCCTCAATTTAAAGAAAAGCAAATTAAGCACCTTAATGCTTATTATATTAATATCCCATATGTGAGTGGAAATTACTTTTCTTTATAATAAGGTGAGTGGAATTTCACCTACTTAAGATATTTTCGTTCCTTATATTAGAAAAGGAACGTCCATCCTTATTCAAAATCAACCCAAAAAATTTTGGTTGAAAGCCCTTCAATTATTTTTATTCATTTTTGCCCTAAATCGAATTAGGGTTTCAATTAGGCATTATTCTTGATTATTTTAATGTCAAGATTCTCTCTCCTCCAACTTAGTTCAAATGAGGAGTCCCTCTCATTTTCGTTGCTATACATGATGCCAAGAAACATTAAGAACCTTATTGAAGTGGTAATTTTCATATTGAACCCTAGATTTTGGGTAAATTGCACTTTACTCCAAAACTAGGTTTTAATGCACAACATTGTCCAACAAGCTCTATCTTGGTGTCCAGGCTTGTAGAAACCATAATACTACATCATATTCATCCTTATGATTTCTCAACATCAGAGGAACATCTTATCATGTGCAATTTGCAAGTTAACCCCTCAACTTGGGTAATTTGCACTTTAGTCCAAAATAAGAAATCATTGCTTCAACATTGTTCAAACAGGACCAAAATTGAAACATAAGTTCCTCATGAGCCCTAATTACTTTTCACAAGATGAGATTAAACATATAATCATCTTTCTTAATCAAAACACCTAGGGTTAAAGCATAACACAGGTCAGGGGTGTTACACTTCTCTCAAGGTACATTGGCCCATTCTCCTCAAAATGCATTAAACTCTTTATGTCTTAATGTATCATTTGACATAACACACTACATGTGTCACTCAATCAAGTATATTGAATTGAGGTCCTTCCACCCTATCGGGCAAAGAGATGTGTGCTTGCTTCCATATCGAATGAAGAGGTGTGTGTGCTTCACATGATATCAGGCAAAGAGGTGTGTGTATGCTTCACACCATATCAGGCAAAGAGGTGTGTGTATGCTGCACACCATATCGGGCAAAGAGGTGTGTGTGTTCTTTAAACAATATCAGGCAAAGAGGCGTGTGTGCTTCACACCATATCGGGAAAAGAGGTGTGTGTATGATTCACACCATATCGGGTAAACAGGTGTGTGTATGCTTCACACCATATTAGGTTAGATGTGTATGTGTACTTACCATATCGACTTTGAGGTGTATGTTTGTGTCACCATATCAACCTTTAGGTGTATGTGTGTGCCACCATATTGTGCATAAGGGTTATGCTCATCACCATATCGTTCTAGAGGTGTATAACTATCATTATCTAGGGTTTCAACATCATATCGGGTAAGAGGTGTATCCTTGAACACCATATCGGGTTTGAGGTGCTTCAACCCAATATCAGGTTGCACCATGATGATGTCATCATCATCAACCTCTAGACTCTTGTTCTTACTATTCTTGTTCATGGAAAAAAATCCTAGGTTACTACTAGTGTTCATGAATTCCTCAATTATGCAAGAAATTCTAATTGAAAGTAAATCAGTTAACTAAGGCAAGATTGATGGTAAATAATAACATAATTGAGTTCAAGTTATATAACCCACCTCCTGAGATACTTCAAATCTCCAATATCCAAGTCTTCACATTCACAAGGTTGAACATGAACTTCTCAAAGGTCAAAGACTTGAGCTCCTCAGCCCTATGCACGACACCTCACCACTTGTGGCCGATATCCATCACTTGGCCGATGTCACTTTGCTATGGGCAATACCAAGGCTCTATGCACGATAATCCTTCACCTTTGCATGATTCTAAGACTCTATGCACGATATCTAAGATAAAGGGGGTGATAAATTTCAAAATTTTCACTTATGGGTGAAAGGAAGGGTATATATACTTGAGGTTCATGAAAAAGTGTGTATATGAGGTGTCATCATTTTAAGCTACTAGGTGCCACATGTCCATGCATTGTTGACATTTGTTGTTGCATGCAATCATATTTATCTTGATATGTAAAACACTTGAGAATAACTTAGAGATGATATTTCAGCAATCACTCATATTGTTGGATAAGATATCTCAACTCAATCACCACTTTATTCACAACCCAATACAACTTTTCCATGGAAGTTGAAAACCGATACACTTCACCTCCTTGAGGTGCTTAGCTCATCATGGACAAAGCCAAGAGTTTAAAAACTGATATGATACTCCATCTATGGGACTGATAGGAACTCTCATATGAACTCTACAACCCAATACAATCTCAAATTAGGGTTTCACATTCAACCCTTTCTTGGTCTTTTCATCACCAAGAATGCAACCACACATAAGTGATTCAAACATAGTACCTCCTTCTTTTTCTCTCCTCTAAAGATACTAGGATGGAGTAGGGACACTCTAGAGGTGGTAATTTGCATACCAACCCAACATTTTGGGTAATTTACAATTTGTAGAAGAATTGGTGCACAAGACACTAACATTATTCAAACAAGTTCAAACTTGGAATTTCGTCTTTCCAAAAGACACCACCTTGCATCATTCTCTCTCTTATGATGATAAAACACATGAGACACTTTCAACATGTGACATATTGAAATATAACCTTTTTTCTTGGGTAAATTGCATTATGGTCTAAAACAAGAGAACTTTGTACACACATTATTCAAATAGGACCAAACTTGAAACATAAGTTTGTCACCTGATAACAAAACACTTTAGAGGATTATATTAAAATGATAAGCAACTTATTTAAGCCAAACAAATAGGTTTATCTATAAACCCAGGTCCAGGATATTACAACAGAAAACATTGGTTGATGTACACTTTGTTTATATATCTTAATTGGATAGATGTTATACATGTTTCTTAATATTCCTCATAAAGTGAATAAATGATTTATTGCTCTGTTATAGATAGCTACATTAGTTTATGAGAAGATATTACTTGGTTATAATTATAACAATGATTAATCCTTCTTATTAATGTAAAAGAATCCTATGCTTAGTTTTATATTGTTTATTTGTGATAATAATATTGTTGGCAAAGAGTTATATCTCTCGCTGGGACAATTATCTCACCCTGTGGGATTCACATTTTTTTAGGTGGACATGCATGAGGGCGTATAGATTGTACTACAGAGGGAGAACAACTACTGTGGGGATAGAAATAATAGCTCATGTTCAGTGTACTTTCTGTCGTGTCTTGTAGATAGAAGTCATATGTGTCGTCTCTGTACTCTCAGGTCCTTGGATTTAGTACATGATGGTTTTATAAACAATATGAGATTTTGGCTTGTATGCCTTGGGGTTTTATGTTGCTTCAATATATGTTTTGACAAAGAAATTGTTACATGTTATCCTTGAGATGAGATGGTACAATGTTTGTACAATGTGAACCTTGATGTATAAAAAGTTTTAGTTCTTTCGGTAAGAGTTTCCTAGAAGAGGATCTCTTTGCAAAATGGTTTTAACTTTTAGTGATTTTGTTAATCCACTGCTTATGGTTATTCCACAATTATTACTGTTGATGGATTTATTTGATGTCAGGTCATCACAAAGTTTTGTTTTCAGAGCTTAAGGCTTGTTGAGTCTACAGAGACATAGGACTAAGGTGTTGAGTCTATTCTAGTGTCCTCCAGTATACTATATAGTGACTTCTGATTAAGCAGAAGAAAGGGTGAAGTTTAAAAATGACTGGAGAACACGAGGAACACATTGCTAAGAGCAATGTTGTTGCACCAGGATAAGGTGCAAGGGATCAGGTAAGAGAAGAATGAGTGCTTGAGAATTCCCATCTTGACCCAATCATGATAGAGAATCCTACTTTTTATGTTCTTGTTGGGCAGGTTCGGACAACAGTGATGCATATAGTGGACTAGCTACTAGAAATACAACCTAGGTTACCAGTCCTCAATGCAGAAACTTTGGGTTCTGAAAGGGTTCCTGAATGACATAGTCATGTTGGAACAGTGAAAATGTGGGAAGAATTATCATATGGCAATAAAATAGAGTCTGCCATAAGTATAAACAGGTAGTACATCTATGATGGAAATGCCCAAGTAGGGTCAATAAGCTGAGAATTAAGGAAAGGTCTCTACAATTCTAGATACATTTGCCTAGTTGTTCTAAAAATCCAAAGTTTTAGGTGCCACCATTGCAATAAATGCCTAGTGCACCAGGGTAGTAGTCACTAAGTAAAGGCAAAAGTCCAAAATTTCCACCTGTAAGAACTCATGGCTTAGCTTCTACATCAGTAATAAGACTGATAAGATCATGGTACGAGGATAAGGCACATTATAGATATGGATATGTTGAGCATACTAAACCCTTTTGTTCAAAAAGAAAGGAGGAAATGACCCAACAACCGAGGCAGATTCGGTAGGGCCTACGAAAGTTATAGCCCAATAGTATAAAAAGGAAAAAGCAACAACATGAAATAGCTAGACTCTATATTTTGAGTCAACCTAAAGTGGTAGAGGATCGCGAGGGGTGACAGTCAGATAGAGCTTTTTCATTCTAATATGTCTTCTCTTGATTTTATCTGATAATCATAAGACGGATTGCTATTGTTGACTTTCCTTTGGTTGCCCTATGGGAACATGGGGAAGAAATGATGAGGAATAGAATTTATATTCTATCCAATATTCTTTTAAATGCTTTATAATTGCTTTTGTCCATATAAAAGAGGCAGAGATGTAAAGGAGATTCCTGGAGAAATCCAAGGAATTTAAGTCGTGTGACTTGGATGATATGAAAAGTAAGGTATATGATAAAAACAAGGTGCATACTACCTAATCTCAGTACTTGTATACCTTGGCCAAGTATTCAACTATTGAAGGTAGGGTAAGTAAGAAACTCTTAGATTGATATCTTTCTAATTACTCTAATCAAGTAATCATTTTGAAACAATCTAAAGAGCATGATGAAATAAAAAATATGGCACGAATGTTTCTATCACATCTTAAGTTCAATAAAATGGAATCTGAGATTATCTCATATCAACCTGTAAGTATGAGAAAGTACAAAGTACAATTCTCATGATAAGTGAAAAGGAATAAGGAAGATGATCCCTATTCAAATAAAGAATCTGTGAAGGATAATGATCTCTTCCATAAATGTGAAAATGAGAAATGTGATAAAATCATAAAATTTTCATGAACATGTTAGACAATAACAAAGAAAGGAGTGATGATATGTAATCATCCTTATAATTCCTATGTTTATGGCAAGGAACATAGGATGAAATAAGAGTAAATGACTCATGAATAGTAAAAAGTTCATGCAACAATCAGAGGAGATGATAATCTCTTCTCTTTGATAAACAACCTTGGGTGATGATGGGGTGATAAGAGAAATATGTTTCTTTGTGTTTTTTCCTTTCAGGGACATGGCAATTAAGTGAGTCTTATGACACTTGATGTGCATGAGTTAGAAGTGTTCTATTGATGGATACTTGGAAAAGTATCAGTTTGTCTTGGACTTTAGTTCCAACATAAAGATATGTGTAATAAGTAATGTCCCAACATGAAAGAAAGGTTCCATTATATGATTAACTTTGGTAATAACAAAAAAAAGATGGAAATGATGATGATGTGATGTGTTTTTGGCACATGTAACGAATACCAAGGTAAGAAATCCTAGTATCCAAGAACCTTCAACAGTATGAGAAAGTGAGAACATGACTCCTGATAAGATAGTTAATGTTTGGCTACTTAGAAGGGCCGACTTTGAGATCAGTCTAGTTGCATACTATAGTATAGATATCATATGTTAGGGGTTTATGCTCTGCATAAACATAACATTGATAAGGATGTATCAATTGAAGGAACAATTGTAGAATCATCTTGGGATAAGCTTATCAAGCTAAAAATAATTCCTTAGAATATCCCTATCAAGATTTGTTGAGGCAGCTTATACATACAATCTAGAAATACCTCTGAGATAAGTTTCTTCTTTGATAAGTAGCCTCTTCTCATGATAAGAAAATAAACAACAAATGGGATATTTGATACAAGTCATAAGAAAGTTTAGTGTTGTGTCAATAGATTAGAGTGGCACAACAAATGTATGATAAGACTTATAGTCCCAAGTGGGTGACATAATGTAACTCTAGTCTTTCCTTGTAAGTGAAATGCTAAACTAAGTGAGGAGTATGGGAGGCTCCCAAGGTCAAGAATCTTATTAAATAAATGATGTAAGTTAAGGAAGTGACAAATTAATAAGGTCTGACACCCAAATTATTCAAAGTATGAATAGTACTTCTCAGACTTAGAAAATGTTACCTGACACAGAAGTGACACTGTAGTCATTAATGAAAAGGAAAATTGAGTATGTGTCATGTATGATAGATTCTATGATGACCTTAAATGGAAAGACTTTGTGTTGGTCAAAGTTCTATGGCATCCCTATGACATCAAGGAGATATGTGAAGGCTTGAAGATGTAATAAACAAATAATATCCATCTCCCTTTACCTAGGATTTCGGGGATGAAATCCTTGTTAGGGGTTTATAATTGTAACATACCTGACCTGGGTTTAGGGCTAACCCTATTTGTTTTGACTAAGTAAGTTGCTTAGAACTTGAATATAATCCTCTAAGGTGTTGTTTGAGCAATGTTCCTTTGTTTTGGATCAAAGTGCAATTTATGCAATATGAGGGGTTATATTGCAAAATGTCACATGCTGAACGTTCTTAAGTGTTTTAGCATCATAAGAGGGAGAATGATGCTAAGTGGTGGTTTGTGGAAAGCCTAAATGCCAAGTTTGAACATGTTTGGATAATGCTAGTGCCTTGTATACCAATTTTGGTGCAAATTGTAATTTACCAAAAATGTAGGGTTGATATGAAAATTACCACCTCTGGAGTGTTCCTATTTCCTCTATGTATCA
The DNA here is from genome assembly GCA_963693085.1 of Alisma plantago-aquatica. Classification (NCBI taxonomy): domain Eukaryota; kingdom Viridiplantae; phylum Streptophyta; class Magnoliopsida; order Alismatales; family Alismataceae; genus Alisma; species Alisma plantago-aquatica. The sequence goes on along the minus strand of OY856412.1, from coordinate 668,470,081 downwards.
TTTAGAGGAGATAGATGAATGAGACACCATGTTTAAATCATTTATGAGTGGTAGTATTCTTAGTGATGAAAAGATCGAGAAAGGGGTTGAATGTGAAAGCCTTACTTGAGTTGTATCGAGTTGTAGACTTGATATGGGAGTGGCTATCAGCCAAGGAGCCATAGAGGGGATCCCATATCGATTTGTGTACTCTTGTCAAAGGCCATGATGAGATAAGAACCAAAATAAAAAATATATGTCGGATTGCAACTTTCCTTTGGAAAGGTTGTATTGAATTGTGAATATAATAATAATGTGAGTGGAAGTGGCTTTCCCTAGAAGATAACCAAAGGGGCTGAGCCTTATCCCTTGCATTAACCTCAAGTTTTTATTTTTCATGGGAAGATAAAGATGGAATGAATGCAAGTACATGTGTCGATCCATCCATGGCCATTTGGCACCTAGTAGTAGTAAGAAGATGACACCTCTTACACTCTATCCCATGAACCTCAAGGATATATACCCTCCCTTTCACATACTAGTGAATCTTTTTGACCCCTATCCCTCTCTTTCTCTAATATATCATGTATACCCACTTAGATATCATTAATAGTAGCTCAAGTATCAAGGGGAGCTCGAGTACCAAGCTTAAGGTAAGGCCATGGCCATCTTCAACCTTGGTTGAAGTAAGATTCTCAGGTTATCATTATTCCTTTCTTTTCTTCCTCACCAAGTTCTTAACTATGGTGATTCCTTGTATATGGAGGAGTTTTTAACGAGCCTTGGACTTATTATAAGCTCATCTTCAATATTACGAACATGAAGATTTGGAGCTTGGAGCTTTGAAGTTGTTCTTGAGGTGGGTTATATAACTTGAACCCAAACATGTTATTACACACCATATTTCTGGCTATATTTGATGATCTACTTTCAATTCCGAGATTTTCTTAAATACTTGATATATCTATGAGTTCTAATAGTTGGTTAGACCTATTATTCATGTAATAGAACAAGTAGAACGAAGGTCTAGAGTTTGAACATGATGATATCACCTTACAAAGTGATATCAGGTTCAAGCACACAAGCAAGCACCTCTAACCCAATATGGTGATGCACATACACCATTAAAACGATATGGATATGAGTTTATACTTCCTTGCATGATATGGTGTCAGCCATACACCTCTTGCACGATATGAGGACAAGCAAAGACCCCATGCATGATTAGTGTCAAGCACACACCTCTTTGCCTGATATGGTGTGATACATACACACACCTCTTTGCCCTTGAAGTGCACACACACCTCTTTGCCCGATATGGTGTGAATCACACACACACCTCTTTGCCTGATATGGTGTGAATCACACACACACGTCTTTGCCTGATACAGTTCGAAGCACACACACACCTCTTTGTGCGATATGGTGTGAAGTATACACACACCTCTTTGCCTGATATGTTATGAAGCACACACACACCTCTTTGCTTAGTATGGTGTGAAGCATACACACACCTCTTTGCCCGATATGGTGTGAATAACACACACACCTCTTTGCCCAATATGGTGTGAAGCATACACACATATGGCGTGAAGCACACACACACCTCTTTGCCTGATTAGGTGTGAAGCACACACACACCTCTTTGCCCAATATGGTGTGAAGCATACACACACCTCTTTGCCCGATATGGTAAGTAAGCATACACCTCTTGCAAGATATGATGTTGAGCACACACCTCTAAAGCGATAAGATGGGTAACCCAATACACTAGATGACAATAGTGGTAAGGTAGTTAATACCCTAGAGCATGTGATGGCTAATACACTAAAGTATGGTGTGGCCAATATCTTCAAATGAGATGAGGATGTTACACCATGTATGGTGAAGGTCATACACCATATGATTGGTAAGGTTGATACATTAATGGGTAAGGGTATGAGGTACATGATGATTCCTAGCCCGATATACACCTAACCCAATATATGTGTTCAACTTGACATACATGATTCAACCCGATACACCTTGTAAAGGTGAGGGAAAAACACTCTTAGGAGTGATGAGTGTAACACCAAGTAATGGTATGGATAATACCTTGATAGGTGAAACACCTAAAGTGGTTGATAATGGTCAACCTTATATCAACAATGCCTTAACTCGAGATGAGTCCATATCACTGGATGATAGTTGGGTAATTCAAGTGTGTGACTTATGGCCAATACACTACAGGATAAATGTGATGGGTTAATGCATAAAGTATTAGGATGGGAAATACCCTAATACAAGATAATTTGATGAACTTAAGTAAAAAGTGGTGAGGGAATTGATACACCAAGGCATGATAATGTTGCATCTAACACCTCAAGGTTGATACACCATGATGCACCTCAAATCCAATATACTTGTATGAGTAACACTTGAAGTGTGTTATGTCAATTGTTACATTAAGATTTAATGAGTTTAATGGACTTTCATAAGTATAGGCTAACATACCTTGAGAAAGGGATAAGCCAAGTTAATAAAGTGTGATGTAATCAATATCCTAGTGAGGATGAGAGAGAAACTCATACTTTGTGTTGATAATCATTTAATGATAAATTATGAGAATAAATAAGTATGATTGAATACTTATGATATCAATGTATGATCCTAGATGTGTGGAGCAATAAATTAGGGTTTGGATTGATAATATGAACTTGAAACCCTAACCCTAATAATGGGAAGGTTGTATTTCTCTTATTGCATAAGCCTTGTGAAACATGTTAAATACTTGTATAACAAGTATAATGTTTATGTGGTATGATGACCTAAAAGATATTTGCTGCCTAGTGAGAGGTGACAAGATGTTTTAGTGGGCCTTGTGAGCCATGTGAATGGTTGTTGCCTAGTGAGAGGTGACAAGATGTTTAAATGGGCCTTATGAGCCATGTGAATAGTTGTTTCTTAGTGAGAGGTTATAAGATGTTTATACGGGAATTATGAGCTATGTTAAATACTTGTACAACAAGTGTATTGAATACCTTGGTCTGAGGATCAAGAGGTAAAAATTGCCTATTAAAGAGGTAACAATGTTCAGTGATGATCCAAGGGTTTGAATACTCAGATCTAGTAATCAGGATGATGATGATGTTGAGATGAGAATTCCCAGTAATGTGATAAGGGAATGAGATCCCGAGTGTTATACATTCAAAGTGATCCAAAGATCTTAAAAGTACAACACCCTTCTTTATAGAATTTATTATAATTCATGTTTGAAACTTGGTTGATGCTAAAAGATACTATAATGTACCTAATTAATCAAGTGAAATCTCATCACGTAGTGCCCTGACCATAGATCCATTCAGTGTTAGAAATTGTTGATGGTGAAACGAGTTTAACTTGGAGAGCATATTTTTGAATATGTTGGGGTGAAGGACAAAGTATATCCATATGTCCTAATGAAGAACTAATGAAGCACCTTCCTTATTTATCTCGGGATGATGTGAATCTCTCGACCAAATGAGGAGTTGATATGTAAATCCTTCTCCATTATTATTATGTGTTGTTGGGATTGATGATAATCTCCTCACTAGGTGAGGAATTGATGTATAATCTTCCTTTTCATTATAATCCAGGAAAGCTACGTGGTCTTCTCCCGAAGAGAGTACATGGTGCGCATGTAATTCTATAGTGAAGATGCCGCTATACCCCGACATGCTATTTGTAGTTGACACAAGATGTCCTACGAGCAGCTGACACAAGATGTCCTACTTAGTTGTCTTGTATTGACCGAGATGGGTGAGGTCTTGACAGCTGACTCTACCATTGATCTTGTATGGTACCGATTTGAACTTAGTAGTGATCGGTTGGAGCATGAACGGTATACTTCACCTCCTCAGGGCATAAGTGTGATCGAAAATATGTAATCAATCGTGTCGCATATTTGCTTAAGGATCGAATATGGATGTAATGACCACGACCAAACCGAGAGCCAAATCATTACCAATTAAGTGGAATAATCATAAGCAACGGATTAACAAAAAATCACTAAAAACTAAAACCATTTTGCAAAGAGATCCATTTATTGGAAAACTCTTAATGAAAGAACCAAAACATCATATACATCAGGGTTCACATTATACATACATTGTACCATCTCATCCCTAGGATAACATATAACAATTGCTTTGTCAAAACATATACTAAAGCAACATTAAACCTCGAGGTGACAAGATGTTTAAATGGGCCTTGTGAGCCATGTGAGTAGTTGTTGCCTAGTGAGAGGTGATGATGTAGTCCTATTCTAGGGCTCCATCTTGTGCCATTTTGTACTTAAATCACATCTAGACATGTTAGAGTAGAAGCTATTTCCCATAATATGTTTATCATTGTCAAATGCACTTATGGACTTTCTTTGCATTATTTTCAGGTACTTGGACCATACTTTGGATGGATGAGAGAAAAGGAAGGAGTCATAGGATTCCTCCACTCATGGAGGGGTCCAAAGAAGGCCCCAGGAGATCCCTCAACCTACCCAAATGGCCAAGATTCGACATCAAGCAAAGAAGTCTTTTGATAATGAAGTTTGAAGCCATTTTATCATTTGAAGACCCCAGCACGGCCGTGGTGCCAAGGAACAGTTGTGTTGGTAATTGTGCAAAGTTATAGGTTAAATTGACAAATCTTGATGTATCAGCAACTCAGCCACCATGTTTGTGCTTCCTAGCACGGCCGTGCTAGATAAAGAGTAGAACATGTGTGCTCTAGGGAATGACCTCCTCGCAACTTGACCAGCATGGCCGTTCTACCTAGCCACCGCCACGAATATGCTGCCCAAGACAGTCATGCTACCAACCTTCATTTTAACCATCCAACCTGTGATTTCACACTTCACCAAAATGGTCATTCTCCTCCACCACAACCATTCTCACCTCCACCCACCACGGCCGTGTTGCCCAACACGACCGTTATACCACCTAAAACCTAACCTTTTTTACACTAATTTTCCCACAATACCCCTACTTACCCTAGTGCTTCCACCACCACCTATATATACATAGGTGGTGGCCACAACACTAGGTTAGCTTCTCTTACAACTGCTCCTAGCCTCCATCACTCCTCCTTGAGCATTTAGTGCATTTCCTTTGCGTTTGTGCTCTCCATCCACCATTTCCACCTCCATTCCACCTTGGAAACCTAGTTTTCTAGGTTTTCATGCATAACCCCCCATATCTTCATGCTCACCTGAACCCTTGGAGGAGAGAGGTCATCCATAACAGTGAGGAGGTGAAGAAGAAGGCTACTTCTCTAAGATCCATGACATTTCTTCCCCTTCTTCCCATCTTTTTTACTATTTCTTTGACTATGTGTAGCTAAGCCCCTAATTGTAGGTTGTTTGGGGATACAATGTGACTTTGATACCATGTTGGGGGAATTTTGACTTGTAATGAACTCTTTTTTATCTATGATGATTGCTCTGTGCTTGTTTCTCTTATCTCATTGCCATGCTTGTGATTCATACTTTTTGCTATTAATTGCTTGTTTGGTGGTGCTTGATGATACCATGTTTCTAGGGGAATTGGGATGCATGTGGCAATCTTAGGTGTGACTCTTAGGTCCTAATAGGGGATCCCTAGCTAGTCCCCTTTGTTCCTACATGCTTATCTCCTCTCCTACTACTTGGTATGAGACCTAAGTTACTAGTATAAGTGGGATTAATGTGATTTCCTAGGGTCTTCTAAAGGCTAGAATGGTTAGTGGCATGAGGTCAAATATCCTCATATCCACTCCCATCTATACCCTCAACCCTCAATTGCTCAATATCACTTATCCTAGAAACCTAGATTTGTCTAATCCTATTAGAATTACACCTAACCCTAAACTTCTACTAGTAGTATAGGGTACATTCTAATAGCATTAGTCTTATTGTTTGGTTTGGTGATCTAGATGTAAAATGAGAACCACGCTTTTATAATAACCTCCCCCAACTAATATCAAAGTTACATCCCCAAACGACCCACCTACCCTAATCATCTTGCTTGAAACCTACCTTGCTCTGCTTGCTTGTTCATGCTAGTTTAGTTTAGCTACTTTTACTTAACCTAGTTAATTGCTTAGTTCATCTCTTTAGTGTTAACTTAGGTTCTTGCTCTTGCTAGTGGTTAGTTTAGTTCTTAATTGCTTCTTACTTGTCTAGCGTAGTGTAGACTACTCTTGCTCTTGCTTAGCTAGTTTGTTAACGAAGTTTGCTAAATTTACTTGTTCAAGATAACTTAGGTTTAATTCCTCCTTTCTTATTTGTTTATTTAGAGTAATAAACAAACAAACCCTTTTAAAACCCTCAAACCCTAACCTCCACACTAGGAACATAGCAAACACTACCCTAGCTCTAGTGCCTCCTCTATACCTGAGGACCGACCCCTTTTCTTGCCAATCACCTATACTATAATAGTACCCCATGCGCTTGTGGGCGACCTATTTAGTTTTGTGATTGACTTGGTTAGGGCCAATATAAATTTCAAAAGTGTTCCCACACATGTGTTCTGATCTCGTGGGGCGCATATAGTTGAGTCAAATTGGCTAGTTTGTAGCACCTCTAGTAGATGCACCAAGCTTTCTGGCACCATTGTCGGTGATAGAGGTGCTCGACGTAGCTAGTTAGTGTAGCTTAGCCTTTCCTTTTGCCCTCACCATTGCTATTTTTTATTCTTTGTGTTACTTTTGCATCTTGGTTTGCTAACTTGGTTTCTTGTTGCTTGTTTTTGTATTGTGCATGTGACAACTGTGAATGCACCACAAATGTTCTTCTTGTACCGACTTGGTGTTGTACGACCCCAAAACTGGTAGAAGGAGCCACCAAAGTTGTCGCAACCAACACCGAGAGGCGGAGATGGCAGAAAACAACCCACATCTGGATGCTCAACCACCTCCACCATAGCACCACCCGCTCCATGAATACTTCACCCATGGGAACTATAACTCCCTCATCTCCACCTTAGTTGAGTAGATGTTGGGTCAATAGTTCTCCATTCCGCCCGCACTCCTTGGACTCCTTCCCACTTATTATGGGATGGAGAATGAGAATACTTATCATCACATTGATGCTTTCCTTGATACTTGCTCCACTTTCCACACCCCCGCCGCCACTGAAGACTCCATCCGCAGAACCCTCTTTCCTTTCTCCCTAAAAGAGAAAGCTAAAGAGTTGTATGTGTCAAAGCCAGATCTGGTTACATGGAATGAAGTTAAAAATGAATTCCTCAAGAAGTTCTTTCCTATTGTAAAGCTATCCTACATGAGAAGGTGCATCACTTCTTTTGCTCAAAAGGAGAATGAACACTTCCACGAGGCATGGAAGAGGTTCCAAAAACTACTTCGTGACTGTCCTCACCATGAAATACCTTTGTGGGAACTCGTTCAAGCATTCTACACCGAGCTTGAAGAGAAAAGACAAAACAACGTTGACTCCTCTTGTGGAGGTACTTTCATGGCAAAGCCGCCCAAAGAATCATGGCCCTTGTTTGAACATCTTGCTGAAAACTCACGCCATCACATTTCTACAAAAGAGGAGCATTGCGGCTGAAGATACATCCCTCCACCTTCTTCCGTGGCTCCTACCAGCAATGCTACCAAGCCTAAAATGATGAAAATGATGGCGGATATGATGAAAATGATGAAGAATCAAGTCGGTGTCTATCCTAACCAACCCACCATGGCAGTAGACTCTGTGGATGAGGAAGTGAATTCTTTGCACTCCTTTGGCGGACGCAACAATCAAGGCCCCATGTCCAACACCTACACTCCAGTGTGGAGGAACCATCTGAATTTTTCTTGGAAACACCAGAATGAGGATGGACAAGGACAAGGGCAACAGTGGCCACATTACAGTTCAAAGTTTGAAGAGGAGGTGCTTGGAAGATTAAGAAGTTTGGATGATGTGAAGAAGGATGTGACATACATGGGCAGTCCATCAACCTCCTAGAGCAAAGGTTGGATCAGATTCCTCTCTCTCTTGCATGGAGGGAAGAAGGAAGACTTCAATATCAACTGATGCCCAACTCAAATAATGATGGTACTTTCCTAGGGAACACTCCAATTTCATGTACTCTGTTGTCATACCAAGCACCGCCAAAACTCTGTGCTCCACCACCTCTGCAAGAACCTCTTAACTACCAATATGCTCCACCTGCACCTCATTCATACCAACAGACACCCCTGCAATACCACCCCCATCTACAACAACAACAACCACAACTGCAATTCATCCTCCAAAACCCAAATTCACCTCACCAAAGGCCACCACCACCCCAACAACCACAACCAACTTCACAAGCCTCTTCTTCCACTACACATGAGCATGTGAAGGCCATGACTATTCTGAGGAGTGGAAGGATGTTAGAGCATCACCCTCATACTGTTGTTGTTGACAGATGTGATAATGAGACTGGGAAAGTTGATACTGAGATGCATCCTGAGGATACTGTGATGAGACCCAAGGTTGATACTATGATACCATATGATGATATTGTGATTCTTGTGAAACTTGTTGATGATATTGTTGATCTGCACCATACGGGGTCCCAACTTCCCCCGTTTGTTGTGGCTCTTAAGGAGCCTTCTACTGAGAAGAGAAGAAAGAAGCACACTGAAGACATCCTTGAAACCTTCAAACAGGTGAAAGTCAACATTCATTTGCTTGATGCAGTCAAGCAAATCCCTTCGTATGCTAAGTTCTTGAAAGATCTATGCACCTTCAAGAGAAAGACTACAGGAAGAACCCCAATGAAAGTGAAGCTCACTGAGCAAGTGAGCTCGATCTTACAACACACCATGCGAAGGAAAAGAAAAGATCCCAGTGCTCCTATCATCTCATGGTACATTGGGGTGCATCGCATAGACCAAGCTCTCCTAGACTTGGGCTCTAGAGTCAACTTAATGTTGTATGATGTGTTTACAGAGCTACAAATGGGGCAATTGAGTCCGGCTCATTGTACTTTACAGTTGGCTGACAGATCGGTAAAGACGCCTAGAGGGAGTGTGGATGAAGTGCTTGTGAGACTTGATGATGAGACGTCTGCCTTCTTCCCTGTCGATTTCATTGTCTTAGACATGGAAAAAGACACAAGGAGGGTTCCTATCATCTTGGGGAGACCTTTCCTAGACACATTGGATGCAGTTATTCATGTGAGGACCGGTACAATGTATGTGACATTCATGCACATGAAGATCCAGTTGAACATCTTTAAATCGTCAGCCACAACCGAGGTGATAGGGGAGACTGAAGAAGATTTTGGTACAACGAGAAGGAGTTTACTATGGTCAGTGTAGTGAGATTTGTGGAACTAATCACTATCTCATTGAGTGCCTAGATGAAATTGTGGAGGAATGCCTACCTACGTGGATTCAAACTACCACTCAAGGTAGCGGTCTAGAGCCGATAATTGAGTTCCCCGATGATGATGAGGAAGATGATGAATAGAATGAGCTAGCCTTGGTGGCTGCGAGTGAAGATCTCCCTTCTATCTCTGAACCATTAAATAACTCTCTTGAAGAACCTCCCACTCTTGAGATGAAATAACTTCCAGAAGGATTGAAGTATGCTTTTCTAGGGGCAAATGACACCCTCCCGATGATCATTTCTTCCATTCTCTCACCAGAACAAGAGGAGGCATTGATGAAAGTCTTGAAGAAGAACATCCAATCCATTAGATGGTCTATAGCTGACTTGAGGGGTATTGATCCCTCCATCTGTGTTCACAGGATCTATCTAGAGGATGATGCAAGACCGACCCGCCAAATGCAAAGGCGGTTGAATCCAAAATTGAAAGAGGTTGTGACCCAAGAAGTTGTGAAATTTCTTGATGCTGGGATAATCTACCCCATTTATGATAGTACATGGGTGAGCCCCATCCAAGTTGTACCCAAGAAGGGTGGGATCACTGTTGCAGAGAATGCAGATGGTGAGCTAATGTCGATAAGTGAACAATCCAAATGGGTAATGTGTGTTGACTATCAGAAGCTCAATGAAAAGACCAAGAAGGACCACTATCCTCTCCCATTTCTTGACCAGATTTTGGAGAGGCTAGAGGGACAAAGCTTCTATTTCCTTGATGGATATTCTGGATATTTCCAAATTGTCATGCATCCTACAGATCAAGAGAAGACAACATTCACTTGTCTGACTGGTACCTTTGCCTACCAGAGAATGCCATTTAGGTTGTGTAATTCCCTTCCACATTTTAGAGGTGTGTGACCTAAATCTTTACGGATATGCTTGATTCGTCTTTGGAAGTGTTCATGGATGATTTCTCAGTTTTTGGTAAGACATTTGATGAGTTCTTGCAACATTTGGTTGTTGTTCTTGAGAGATGTTTGAAGGTTCGCCTAGTTCTATCATGGGAAAAGAGTCACTTCATGGTACCCGAAGGCATAGTTTTGGGTCACCGGGTTTCAAAGGACGGAATTGAAGTTGACAAGGCCAAAGTGGGCCTCATTTCTACTCTCACCATTCCTTCCACCGTAAGACATGTCCGGTCTTTCTTGGGGCATGTTGATTTCTATCACCGCTTCATCAAGGATTTCAGTAAAATCTCAAGACCACTATGTCACTTGCTTGAAAAAGATGTTGAATTTCATTTTGATGACAAGTGTATTGAATATTTCAATCACTTGAAGGAAAGACTCGATCATTTTTTCTCCGATCATGCAGCCCCCAGATTTCTCTTTGCCATTTGAGATTATGATCGATGCATCCAACATGGAAGTGGGGGTTGTGCTGGGCCAAAGAGTTGGCCGGATTCCACATGCTATCTACTACGTGAGCAAGACTGTAGTCGAAGCCCAAAGAAATTACACGATGACCGAGAAAGTGTTTCTTGTCGTCATCTTTGCTCTTGACAAATTCTGATCGTATCTTTTATAAAATAAAGTAGTGATATACACGGACCATGCTACATTAAAGTACCTCATGTCAAAGCAAGATTCAAAGCCAAGGTTGATTAGATGGATTCTATTGGTTCAAGAGTTTGATGTGGAGATTGTAGACAAGAAGAGAGTAGAAAATGGTGTTGCTGACTATTTCTCCCGAATTGATTACTACTTTGATGATACAAATCAAATCAAGAAAACAATGCCACATGAACAACTCTTCCTTCTTTCATCCACTCAAAGGCCATGGTATCAACACATAGCCAATTTCTTGTCTAGTGGGAGGATACCTAGCACATGGACAAGGGAGGAAAGCAAAAGGTTGTTTTCCATGGTCAAGAATTATGCTTGGGATGACCCTCACCTCTTCAAATATTACCCTGATCAGCTCATAAGGAGATGTGTTCCAGAAATAGAACAACAAGAAATCCTATCCATGTGCCATTCTAGAGTATGTGGAAGCTATTTTGGAGGAAAACACATAACTAGAAAGGTTCTTCAATGTGGTTTTTATTGGCCATCCTTGTTCAAATATTCACATGAGTTTTGCAAAAGCTTCTTGAAGTGCCAAAAAGTGGGCACTATCTCAAAAAGGGACATGATGCCTCTATCACCCATTCTTGTGGTAGAGGTGTTTGATGTATGGGGGATTGACTTCATGGGTCCTTTCCAACCTTCATTTGGGTATGTCTACATTTTGGTCATTGTGGACTACGTGTCAAAGTGGATAGAAGCTATTGCAACCCGAACAAATGACCATAAGGTGGTGTGCACTTTTCTAAAATCAAACATTTTTAGCTATTTTGGCATCCCAAGGGCCATGATTAGTGACGGGGGAAGTCACTTCATTGACCACACTTTTGAAGGGTTGCTCAAGAAACATGGAGTAAACCATCGAGTAGCCACTCCTTACCATCCTCAAACTAGTGGCCAAGTTGAGCTGGCCAATCGGGAGATAAAGCTCATTCTAGAGAAAACGATGAGACTGGACAACAAGGATTGGTCACTCCATCTAAATGAAGCTTTATGGGCATACCGTACTGCATACAAAGCCCCGATTGGCACTACCCCATTCAAGCTCATCTATGGAAAAAGCTATCATTTGCCAGTTGAAATGCAACACAAGGCATTATGGGCTTTGAAGACTATGGATATTGATGGAGAAAATGTCAAAATGAAGAGGAAGTTTCAACTTAATGAGCTGGAGGAAATGTGCCACGAGGCGTATGATTTTTCTAAGAGCTATAAGGAGAGAACTAACTTCCTTCATGATAAGATGATTAGAAAGAAGGAATTTGAGCCCAGCAAGTGGGTACGGATGTAAAATTCAAGAATGAAGTTCTTTCCCAGAAAACTCTGGTTTAGATGGGAAGGACCTTATCTTATCAAGAAAGTGTACCCATCTGGGGTTGTTGTAATGTGTGAGAAAGAAGGTGCGAAAGAGTTTGCCGTTAATGGACAAAGATTTAAACCAGTTGTTGAAGTAGGCCCAGACAAGGCCAATCAAAGTTTTGATATTGTTATGTTGTAGAAGAACAATCCAATGAAGAAATGTGCTTGGATGCATATGAGAAAGAAATATACTACAAGGATGCCTTGAGGATCCCAAAGAAGCTAGAGAAGTCAAGGATCAATAAGCCTGACTGAAGGTGTAACATTTAGCACTAGTGGGAGGCAACCCACGTGGTTTGAGATTCCCGAACCTTACTTTTTTATACTTTTGTTTTATTTTACACAAGACACACACATGCACACTTGTAATTGATAGTTTTTGCATTTAGTTTTGATGAAACAGTAGGTCGAACAGGATCAAGTTGAGAATTAAGGCATAATCAATTAAAGTGGTGGATATGACAACAAAAAATATCATTCAAGTGGATTTGATGACAAGTTCCTAAAAGACTTGATGAAATCTGGAGTTTTTGAACTAACTGAGAGCAAAACGGTCATTCTGACCGGAACGGCCGTGCTGGAATCCATCCAACACAATCGTGCTGGTGTGGAACGATCGTGTTGGTTAACTTAAAAACAACATGTTGTTTTGAGATTTTGGCCGCTGGTAGCACGACCGTGCTGACTAGAATGGTCGTGCCAGCTCCCTGCCAGCATGGCCGCACTGGCCCAGAAAAACCACTTAAGTGGCCCGATTCAACCCAACCCAGCATGACCCCAAATTCATTTTTACATCCGGGCATGGTCGTTCCGCGACTCCAGGCGGCTAGGGTGAGTTCCCAACACCCCTAAATCACCTCCTCTTGCTCCTAAACTCTGGATTTGAGTTTCCTTTGGTCCCTAATCACTTTCCCTAACCTCTAGCTTTGATTTCCACCGTTTATCACCACCGATTTCTCCACCTACAAGCAGATTCCACCCCTATAGCCTGGAGCTGCATTTTTTTAGTTCTAGCTCAGTTTTTGACCAAAGAGCCTTGCAATAATGAAGAGCATGGGTAAGGCCCTCAAGAGGGGAGTAGAGAATACTATAAACATCCTCACTGGTAGCAAAAGATGATCCAAACGGGCTCCCGGTTCACAACAGTCTGGTAGTGCCACCTCGCCGTCCAACTCCATCTCACGTTCCTTTGGATGATCAGTGTCGATGAGAGCCTCCCGACTCCACTCTTCTCCAAGAAATCACACCTCAGATCCAAGCTACAATAACCCTGAGGAAGAGGAGGAGGAAGAAGAAGAAGAAGAAGAGCTGGAGAACATTGTAGATTCTATTGAAGTCAATGCACCGGCTCATGAGCGAAGAACCAAGAAAACTAATGAGGTATCTTCCTCATGCTTGCCGCCATGACCAGCTCCAGCAAGGCATTCCACATCATCAACCTGACCTAGTGGAAGCCATGAGAGAGTGCCCTTGAACTTGGACACAAGTTCGGGGTCACACACCTATGAAGAATAAGAGGTAGACGACACCAAGAGCGAGGAATTGGAGGATGAACCGGTGGACATCGTGTCAAGGCTAGATGAGGACAGATTGGCATGGGTGGGAAAGCAACCAAAAGGAACCACTTATGGTAGAGGAATAGCAAGAAAGGTGGCAATGAGACCTCTCCACCCCCCGTGTATGATAAGAATGGTGATTCCCACCAGATATGCATGTTTGCCCACAATGGAAGCCACAACGGTCAACTTTGTATTTGATAGTCATTTACAATGTTGTGGACTGTATAAGATTTTAACTAATGTTGAAGAAACATACTTAGAGATTACTCATGAGTTCTTCGCAACCTTAGAGAAGGTTCAGTATCAAGGAGAGGATGTTATTAGGTTCAAGTTAAACTGCTCAACACATGTCCTTAAAGCTTATCAGATCAATGCAATCTTTGCCCCCAATCCAGAAATGGCAAAGAAATTCAACGAGGGAAGATTTGACAAGAGTGGTAAAGTAGATTACTACAATATATGGAAGATGATCACGGGCCAATCTACCTTTTTGCAGGGAAATCCAAAACGAGGAAGATCTACAACCCTTTCTTGAGATACTTGCAAAAGGTCCTAGCAAACACCTTGTTTGGCCGCTATGATAATCAAGGATCTAGTTCTCAGAAAGACTTATTTGTTATGGCCACAGTTGTAAGTGAGGGATTTGTAAACATTGGTGCTATGTTGATTGATCACTTGAAGAGAATCCCATCCAAGATTAAAAATCCATTCATCATGGGAGGTATTGTCACCACTTTAGTAAGGGAAGTGGGATGCACTCTAGAGGGACTTACCAAGGTAGATGGAAACAAATATGTGGGTCTAAACTATCTTGTGAGGTCCCAAATGATATCCCTCAAAGATAACAAAACTTTCTATGTTTATAACCCCGACTATCCTGGTGTCAACCTGGAACTCCCATACCACACCGACCTTCTTCTCAGGGATGTGGGGCCTACAAATGACATTTTACAATTGTTATCATGCTATGAGGAAACAAACCCTAGAGAGGGGTACAGAGCTCAAAGTGTAGCCTTACCTGAAGAAGAGGGGGAGACAAATGTGCTAGAGAAGCAGCGTTCACTTGAGAAGCCACATTGTACTAGACCGAGAATGGAATATTTTGATGCGCAACTTCCTCTGACAAATGCATATGACATGTAATCTATTCATGCATAGTTGGAGGGAATTCATAAGATACAATAGGACATGTGGTTGGATCAGTATCAGATGCATCATAAAATCAACCACATATACCACTACCAGCATGCGCAGACACAGAGAAACCCCCAATGGGGGGGAGGATTTCTGGGGATCAATTTCTGGTTACCAGGAGACATACCTACCTCCACAGGTGGACTACTGGGGCCATTACTGCCAACATCCTCCTCCAGAGTCTGGCCCACCATAGGACCCCACACCACCGGAGCCATGACTTCTGTTATGACCCCACCTCCCAGTAACCCCCAATTAATGGAGACCGAAAGGACAGAGCCATTAACCAATATCCCAGATCAAAGGTTCGACAATTAACCAAGAACAATTATTAAATGAATTTTAGCAGAGTAAACTGAAAAGCTGTAAGAAAATAAACTTTTGCATACCTTTTTTTTTTAAACCTTGGATCTCTAAACTTCTATCCACTTAAGAATTCTACTCTAACTAATCCTCCTTGTATTTTACTTCATGTATTTTGCAATATGATGATTTTATGTTTGTCCTTTTGGCTTGAACCTAAAATGTCGAAAAACAAAACGTCGGTCAGCCGAAGCTGGTATGTGGGGGAAACAATAAATGTGCAACTATGATAACAACGTAATCATTCAATTACTCATTTAACAACCAATATTATGTTTTAAACCATACTACTCATACATATCCCCAACTCTGAGTTGTCCCTGTAGTGGACGTATATGATACCTCTATAAAGGTAGATCTTTACCCCCATGGTCCTACCTTACAGGTAGCCAATACATAGGATAATAGAGTCGCATGGCACTACCCAAAGATAGCCCAATATCTAACTAATTATGACTTGATGGTCCTACCCTCTAGGTAGCCATATACTAAGGCATTCAATGACCTGATGGACCCACCCTCTAGGTAGCCATATACTAAGGTCAACTATTAAGCCACAAAGAGGACCAGGATCTAAGCTAGTAGGCACATATATTAGGTGATAGTCATATCCACATTATAGTTTGCATGAACTAAATTCAACCAACATTTAATTCATGTCATCGATGAAAACTTCGGAAAACCTCAGAAAACTAACTCAAGATATTCATAAGTGTAACCACATACCTGTATTGTAGATTCAGATACAAAATTAATCAAAACATAGAAATCCCAATCAAGAACTAATCATGCACAAAACCCTGAAATAAATATACCAATTTCCTTTTATTAATATTTATCCAATATCATCATCATTCTTAGGATTTCTATTCCAATTTTAGGGTTTCATTAATCTTCATTGGGGTTTCTTAGATCCATTCCTCAAACTTTATCTCTTTTAGGTCAACAAATCCTAAAATACTCTTTTCTACTCATATAAACCCTAATTGCTCAAATTATCCATTTTAATAGTTTTTTATACCCATATTGACTTAGGATCATCATATCCCTATTTATTTATGGATTTAAACAATTAAAACAATTAAAAGACATATTCACCTAAATTAGGGTTTATATTCATGCACGAAACCCTAAAATAAAGCCAATTATATAAATAGATCATCTTTTTAGATCCTATTTTCACTTTTATTAACAATAGGTTAATATCAGCTTGAATTATCCAAATAACGTCATTAAGTCCATCTATCATCAAATCTAAGGGCTTTTCCTTAATTAAATCATTAAAGATGATAACTTTATGTACTTTTCAAATTTCAAGCATATTTATGCACATAAACTCTAAATTAGACTAATCACGTGAAAAATTCTTCCTTTTTGAACATAATGTACCGTTTTACATTTAACAGGTTAACATCAACTCTAATGATCCATTAAACCCTATTAAACACTTCATTCATTTCATAATAGGGTTTCTTAATCTTTAATTCATACTACATTTCGAACTATGATCAGATTCAGGCTATAAAACTATTTTTAACAAGACTATACTACCACACTCCGTGCTCTAGGGATCGCACTACACCTTCTTGGTTAGGGTTTATATGCCAAAAACAAGAAGAAGAAGAAGAAGAAGAAGAAGAAGGAAGGAGAAGAGAGTGGGAGACGTGGGATCTCTCTGCAACTCGATCCAGGGGGTCTACCCCTTTATATAGAGGGGTACCCATGCCCATGAACGTTTGCTCACAAAGAAAACAATGCTTTTCCTAAAAGGAAAAGGATTCCTTCATCAAGAAGCTAGTTCTCTCTCTTCCTCTTCATATTCCTTTTTCTTTTGATATTATGATTTCGAAAATTATCCCATTTACTCTCTTTGTTTCTTGCTTTTCAATCTAATGGCTCGAATTTCTATTTTCTTTTAATAGAAATCACTTCATTTTTCCTAATGCCACCAAAATCAGTAATAATGTATCATATTATCTTTTATTTTGCAAATTTTGGTATTTTCTCTTTCTTTCCTCTTTATTGGGACTCCTTGGATCCCAAGACATCCATTATTTCGAAATTCTTTTCCAAGGATATTTATTATCCTTCTAGATGCATCTAAATGCATTATTCCACATTATCTTGTTTTATTCTTATTAAAATATTTCCTTTCGAAGATTTATCTTTATTTCTCTTTTATTTTCCTCATTGGT
The DNA here is from genome assembly GCA_963693085.1 of Alisma plantago-aquatica. Taxonomy (NCBI): domain Eukaryota; kingdom Viridiplantae; phylum Streptophyta; class Magnoliopsida; order Alismatales; family Alismataceae; genus Alisma; species Alisma plantago-aquatica. The sequence continues at coordinate 668,452,494 of OY856412.1, read as the reverse complement.
AGTCCTTTTAACATTAGGAATCCTTGGGATACGAAATTCCACCAAGGATAACCCAATTATACCTTTTTTTACTTATTTCCAAATTTTAACATTAATTTCAATTTCTTTCTTACTAAAGAAATACTTAATTAATATTTTCTTTTCTTATTGATTTCCTCTTGCAACTTTGGGGTCCTTGGAACCCAAGGAACCCAAGAAGCATGAAATCCATCCTTGGATTACATCTCTTTGCCTTCTAGAGGTTTCTACCTCTTTCTTTTCTCAAATATTCAATTATTCATTTACGAATTGAATTTTCTTGTTATTTGGGCCCAATAGCCAATAAAGCCCACAACAAAACCATCAAGGCTATTGTAAATGAAATCGGTTTATCCATAACAGATTCTATCATTATTTGTTCCAATATCTTTACTATGAGAAATTACATTTCTCACCAAATGAACCCAAAATTTGGGGTTGTAACATCCTTCCCCTCTTATTGGAATTTTGTCCTCAAAATTCTATAAAGCAAACAACCAATTCAAGATAAGACTTTTCCATGTTCATCATTGGCCCCCAGGTGGCTTTACCTTACCCACGACGCTTTCAATGAACCATTATCATCACATATTCTTTTCTCTGAGTTCTTTCATCCTGGCGTCTATAAACTGCATAGGTGACTCAGGCCATTTCAGCCTCCCTTGGGGCTCACTAGGTTCATTGCTCAGCACATGGTCGGGGTACCTCACATAGTGCTCAAAATTGGAAACATGGAACTCATCACACATTACTTTATCCTGAGGGGTAAGGTCAAACTTAACCTTCTCCACCAGTCCATCTCAATGGACCCATGTATCGAGGACTCATCTTTCTTAGCTATATCTCAGAGGGGTCGAATTTTCATGTCACATATTTCCCATAGTGAACTGCATGTCAGTCTACTTTGCATCCGCTCACGACTGTTGTCGTCTCTAGGCTCCTTTCAGCCATTGCACGATCAAAGCGACTTCATCTACACACACTGTGGTCCTTTTCTAACCATCACGTGGTCTTTTCACCAACATCACCTTAATGAAGTGGTCACCGACACAACCTCTCTTACAGAGCTTCTTTAAATCCTGATATTGGCTATGGTGGTTATCTTCACATCTTTCATAGGACAAGAACTATCCCTAGTCATCACCCTGAACGAGCGCATATTCCCTCGTCAGACCCTTTAGTCTGGATCATACTAACCATTAGTTATGGGTGATGAACTATACTAACATCGAGTCCTTCATATACCTACTTCCACCTTTTGGAAGGGAACCTTTAGGTCAAAATCAAAAACCTTTGAACTCACTTCATAGTTGAACCATCTCTCTCATGGGTAGTTCAGCCAGATATGTCCCTTGACAGAACTCTTTCTTTCTGATGTCATCTAGGTAAGGCGAAATACCATAACCCATATTGCATCTCGACCTTCCTTGATCCAGGGGAGACTTACAACATCCATTGAGATGAACTCCCATTCCCTCTCGGGGACTCCTTATCCCTTAATTCAACTTATTGGGTTACTGGTGTTCGTCCTTCACCTTCTGGATTGCATGGAAGCATACCCCATGCAACTTCATCTTAGGCATCCAAAGTATTACTGTCACTTATTATCTTCGTAGTACAGTGTATGGTGATCTTAAAATAATGACTCCTATATGTCTTTATTCCTCAATAATGATTCCTCAGAAACCCTAAACCACTCTAGTCGGGGTTTCATCACCTTCTTTTCCAAATAAGTGCATATGAGGTTCTACCACCATCCTTTCATTGCATCAAAGGCTAGACTGGCTAACCAAACAACCATTAACTTTTCAACATATCTCGTTATATCTATGTGTTAGCCAAACACATCTCCTTTCCAAACTTAGGGTTAGCCTAACAACTTCTTCTATCTTCTAGCCAAACTAGTCAGATACATCCCAACCTGAACATCCATTACCACTTCACATCCTGAGGTATTAGGTAACATTGAGGACATACACTCCCATGTTTTTCACTTATCATCTCAACCTCGAATTCTAAGTCTGTATTCTCTGATCTCATCAACATGGTGATCAAACTCAACCTTGTAAGACTCACCTTCTGGTTTTTGAATTCAACCTGGTATAACTCATAGCTCATGCTAAAAACATTTTCATAAGGTGATTATCTTAATACTCTTATCGTTTGTACATGTCCATGTATCATTCACTTCACCAGGGTATGTTATCATCTCTGTCCTCATTCCTCATAACAACATTCCAACTCACATCATCTTTTATCCTTGGTGTATGGCATGTGTACTGTCCTATCTCTCACTCCCATAACAAGAGGAAATAAGCATTTGGCTGCAGTCCAAATACAGAGTTCTTCCTGTTCCAAAAGTAGAGATGGTACATCCCATCTTGTTAGTACACCTTTAAATCTAAGTTGAAACGTGTTGTTTATGCTTCTATATTACAATCATCTTGGTATCAAAGTTACCTCCATGGAAAATTGGTTTCGAACCTACCTGGGTCACCTCAGAATCCTTAGTCATCTCCTCTAGGTCTATAGGGTGCCGGCACTTTTGGGGTCATCCCTCTTCCCTCATGCATCAAGAGAGTACCCTACTCATCTTCCTTTTGGGTCCCATGAGTTCATGAAGGTGATCAATCTCCTAACCCATGGCCCTCAGACAATTATAGTTGTTACCTCCTGACCCTATGGTCATGTGCAATTGGGGAATTAGGCAACTCCTACTTTCATCGATCTTATCCCCACCTGACCCTAGGATAGACTTAGGATTCTCCATTTATAGTTCATGTCCAACTTAGAACACTGCCCAGCCTTCATCATCTCTCTTTGTATACATGGGATTACTTTCATCCTTTCATAGGGATAATGGCAACATGCCTACCTTGGTCAAGCCCCATACCGGTTACTTCCATGGTAACACATCCACATGCACATAGAGATGGTTATTTATGGGTCTATAGGTTCATTCTCATGCCATGTACTCTTCACTTAGCTTCTCAAGATTCTATGAAACCTCCTCAGGTTACCTCAAAAGCAAACAAACTGGTAAACTCCCTACCAAAGGGTCCCTCTCCCAGGATGGGAGGAAACTACACCTTGATAACAAAGGTCACAAGCATCCTTAGGATTTACATTCACCTGAGCATGCTTAACCCTATCAAGCTATTAAAGCACAAGAAGATCACCTACTGAACCATGCTAGGTCATACTTGTCCTCTTTCCTCGATGTTGGATCAAGATCATACTTTCCTTTATCATCAGCCTAGTTGGGAGGGGTTCATCAAACATGCCTTAAACTTAAGGGGCTTCCCTTTTCCTCTTAACATAGGAAGTATCATGCTCGCATCTATGGAAAATCAACTCTCATCATAAGCATTAGGTACACCACTTCCCCTCTTAGGCCTAGGAACCCTAGGTTCACTTTTAGGTGTCCGACTGCATGCTCAATCTCTTAACCATGAATCAAGCATGTCCAAGTTATGTCATGTACTTCCATGATCCTTCTACTCGAGCAACACTTCGGAGTTGAGTCCTCCTACAGGACAACCAACTAGGTATAAAGCCTCACAACTGGTTACTTAAACCTCCTCAAGGTCAAAAGCACTTTTTATCTCATCCAGTAGATAATCACTTATACCATAGGTGCTAGAAGCATCCACTATCATCCACTTAGGTTGCATCATCCTCAACTCCCCATTGTTCCTCATATCTCGGGGTCTAGGTTTACGACCTTCTTTCTTGGTGTCCCGCTCTCTCTCTAACCCTACAACCAACCTCACATTAGAGGTCCTTTCTTCATGAAGGGTCCATCTCAAAAGCATGCCCCTACCTGGATGAAGCCTATGTTCAACTTATGTTTTGCTCAAGGTTATCCATAGTTCTTTATGCTTATTTCATAAGCCATCCTTCATACTCTCCTGGTTAGGGTTTCAACCCTTTACTCACACTACTAACGTACCATGGGTGCATGCTCTGCCCTACTCGCATAAGCCCATAGGGTTTCTAAGGTCCTTCGCTAACATCATCATCTAAGGAGCTATCATTTACCCTAACATGCACGACCCTCCCCAGGGTTGGGTTGGCAAAGGTACTAGGTCACCCATGGATCATATGACATCCTAAAGGCATGTCCTTTCAAACACCTGGTCTACCATGACATCTAACTCATCATGTCATCTCTCTCTAACCTTCACTTAGGGTTAGGGTTAGCATCATCCTCAGAGGATGTGCCAGGTCTCTACTTGCAATGGAGATCTCTATGTCCAAGATTGACTTATCCTCCCGACAAGAAGGTCTAGCCTCAGGGCTCTTCTGAGGACATGACAACTTATGTCATACGAACTAAGCATGTATCTATTCTTTAATTTGCGCTTAATCTATTAAGCTTATGTCCATGACATCTTATTTACATTAATTTGGTGGAGGATTCCTTAAACCTTATTAACCTTACCCATACCTCAAGAGGGTGAGGAGAAGAAAGAAAACCCTAATCCTTTAGGTCCTTAATAGAATTTTGTGATGAGAAGGGATGAATAAGATGTGAAAGTCCTAGAGGTATCTTATTTCGATTCATACCCTAAGACTTTGGCCAGGCAGTCACACGGTTCCGGGAGTCCTCGTATTCCGACTAGTGGTGTGGAGGAAAATATTGCCAGCCCCCAGTCGTGATCCTTTTCTAGACACCTCCGTCTTTCGGATAATCCTCTAATAACTCCCTTGGGTTCTATGGAGTTTGTAAAATTTAATAATTATTAATGGTTAAGTGAGGAACCTACGCTCTGATACCAAATGTTACGACCTCGCCTCCCAGTAACCCCCAATTAAGGGAGACTGAAAGGACAAAGCCGTTAACCAATAACCCGGATCAAAGGTTCGACAACTAACCAAGAACAATTATTAAATTTTAACAGACTAAACTGAAACGTTGTAAGAAAATAAACTTTTGCATACCTTTTTTTTTGAAACCTTGGATCTCTAAACTTTTATCCACTTAAGGATTCTACTCTAACTAATCCTCCTTGTATTTTACTTCATGTATTTTGCAATATGATGATTTTCTATTTGTCCTTTTGGCTTGAACGTAAAATGCCGACAAACAAAACGTCGGTCAGCCGAAGCTGGTATGTGGGGGAAACAATAAACGTGCAACTATGATAACAACGTAATCATTCAATTACTCATTTAACAACCAATATTACGTTTTAAACCATACTACTCATATCTATCCCCAACTCTGAGCTATCCCTGTAGTGGACTTATATGATACCTCTATAAAGGTAGATCTTTACCCCCATGGTCCTACCTTATAGGTAGCCAATACATAGGGTAATAGAGTCGCATGGCACTACCCAAAGATAGCCCAATATCTAACTCATTATGACTTGATGGTCCTACCCTCTAGGTAGCCATATACTAAGTCATTCAATGGCATCATGGACCTACCCTCTTGGTAGCCATATACTAAGGTCAACTATTAAGCCACAGAGGGGACCAGGATCTGAGCTAGTAGGCACATATATTAGGTGATAGTCATATCCACATTATAGTTTGCATGAACTAAATTCAACCAACAGTTAATTCATGTCATCGATGAAAACTTTGGAAAACCTCGGAAAACTAACTCGAGATATTCATAAGCGTAACCACATACCTGTATTGTAGATTCAGATACAGAATTAATCAGAACATAGAAATCCCAATCAAGCAACCAATCATGCACAAAATCCTGAAATAAATATACCAATTTCCTTTTATTAATATTTATCCAATATCATCATCATACTTAGGATTTATATTCCAATTTTAGGGTTTCATTAATCTTCATTGGGGTTTCTTAGATCCATTCCTCAAACTTTATCTCTTTTAGGTCAACAAATCCTAAAATACTCTTTTCTACTCATATAAACCCTAATTGCTCAAATTATCCATTTTAATGGTCTTTTATACCCATATTGACTTAGGATCATCATATCCCTATTTATTTATGTATTTGAACATTTAAAACAATTAAAAGACATATTCACCTAAATTAGGGTTTTCAAGCTCATTAATGCATATTCATGCATGAAACCCTAAATTAAGCCAATTATATAAAAAGATTATCTCTTTAGATCCTATTTTCACTTTTATTAACAACATGTTAATATCAACTTGAATTATCCAAATAACGTCATTAAGTCCATCTATCATCAAATCTAAGGGCTTTTCCTTAATTAAATCATTAAAGATGATAACTTTATGTACTTTTCAAATTTCAAGCATATTTATGCACATAAACTCCAAATTAGACTAATCACGTGAAAAATTCTTCCTTTTGAACATAATGTACCTTTTTACATTTAACAGGTTAACATCAACTCTAATGATCCATTAAACCCTATTAAACACTTAATTCATTTCTAAATAGGTTTTCTTAATCTTTAATTCATACTACATTTCGAACTATGATCAGATTCAGGCAATAAAACTATTTTTATTGGATTCCTTGGGTTCTTCTGATCAAAATTCATATATTACTTGTCCTAATCGGAGTTACCAATCTTTATTTATGAAATTTGCAAGGAAAAGTACCTCTCGGCCAATCAGATGGTGCCACATCACTTCATGCGTGCAATCACGGCTTGCCTTTGAGTTTATAACTGAATTACGGTCTTGCCCCCTGTCTAAGTGGTCGGCTCTTCATACCCGGGAGGGGTAAATCTGTCCAATGACCATCTGCCCTTCATCTACCTCGCGACAACCTAACAGCACCGACCTGTAGCGCGTCGGAGGGCCGTCCTCCTCTCCTCTGGGCTCGGGGGTGGCCTCCCATGGCCGCCCTAGCTCAGATACACCATGGAGCCCTCGAGGCACATCCACTCGTAGCCAAAGATGGCGGTTCTAGAGCCTGGTCTTCCCGCAATTACTGCTGCGGTGAGCTGCAGTTCTGCAGACATATGGTAGGGGTCGCCCGAAGGCTAGGGAGGGGGTTGGATAGCTGATCTTCCTTGGATCGTTGTTGATGCTTCTTTCCTTTAACAAGACTATACTACCACACTCCGTGCTCTAGGGATCACACTACACCTTCTTGGTTAGGGTTTATATGCGAAAAACAAGAAGACAAAGAAGAAGAAGGAAGGAGAAGAGAGTGGGAGACGTGGGATCTCTCTGCAACTCGATCCAGGGGGTCTACCCCTTTATATAGAGGGGTACCCATGCCGATGAACGTTTGCCCACAAATAAAACAATGCTTTTCCTAAAAGGAAAAGGATTCCTTCATCAAGAAGCTAGTTCTCTCTCTTCCTCTTCATATTCCTTTTTCTTTTGATATTACGATTTCGAAAATTATCCCACTTACTCTCTTTGTTTCTTGCTTTTCAATCTAATGGCACGAATTTCTATTTTCTTTTAATAGAAATCACTTCCTTTTTCATAATACCACCAAAATCATTAATAATGTATCATATTATCTTTTATTTTGCAAATTTTGGTATTTTCTCTTTCTTTCCTCTTTATTGGGACTCATTGGATCCCAAGACATCCATTATTTCGAAATTCTTTTCCAAGGATATTTATTATCCTTCTAGATGCATCTAAATGCATTATTCCTCATTATCTTGTTTTATTCTTATTGAAATATTTCCTTTTGAAGATTTCTCTTTATTTTTCTTTTATTTTCCTCATTGGTATTCCTTTTAACATTAGGAATCCTTGGGATACAAAATTCCACCAACGATAACCCAATTATACCTTTTTCTACTTATTTCCAACATTTTGACATTAATTTCAATTTCTTTCTTACTAAAGAAATACTTAATTAATCTTTTCTTTTCTTATTGTTTTCCTTTTGCAACTTTGGGCTCCTTGGAAACCAAGGAACCCAAGAGGCACGAAATCCATCCTTGGATTACATCTCTTTGCCTTCTAGAGGTTTCTACCTCTTTCTTTTCTCAAATATTCAATTAGTCATTTACTAATTAAATTTTCTTGTTATTTGGGACCAATAGCCAATGAAGCCCACAAGAAAACCATCAAGGCTATTGTAAATAAAATCAGTTTATACAAAATAGATTATATCATTATTTGTTCCAATATCTTTACTATGAGAAATTACATTTCTCACCAAATGAACCCAAAATTTGGGGTTGTAACAACTTCTACCCTATCATCCCTAAGATTTAGTTTCATGTAGAGGACAACATGGTTTAAAAGTTTAGGGTGGTAGGGTGGTAAGCCCTCAGTTTTAGCTTATTTTGACAGTTTCCTGTTCCACCTGATTGTTGGTTGTTTGATTTTTAACTCACCTAGTGTAGATTTTCTTTTGCTTGAATTCATGCATACATGTGGTTTAATTTCATGCATTTTTGTGTAATTTTTCAAAATTTTTGCTCTTTTTGCTATTCCATATCATGCATTGCATTCTCACGTAGTTTTTGGTAATTTCTTGTGCATTTTAACTAGGATTTTCCGCTTTATGTTTTAAATTTCCCCAAAGTAGGTTTAGATGTGATTTAATGCAAATTGGCACCATTTTGGCCAATTTTGCCCAAACTTGAATGTTCTTACCCTAAAAGTATGTTTTGACTTAATCTCCACTGTTTGAAATGAAATGTTTTTAATCCTTTGACAAATGCATGCTACTTTCTTAGATCTTATTGCTATATGGTCTTGTTTGTTGAATTTTTACATGCGCACCATGTCTCTTAAGTTTGTGAATGTTTTGGTTGAATCATGAATTGAGCAAGCTACAAGCACTTAAAGCCTATGGAATCACTTGGTAGAAATGTGAATGTTATGGTGTTCTATAATGTGGTGTGATGTCATTTGGTGTAGTGTTGGATTAGCTTTCATGTAGGAAATCTTACGTTGGAAACTACACTAATGACCCTTATTTGATCTGATTATTCTTTCACCACCTTCATACCTCTCTGCCTCATGAAAAGATGCCAAAGTATACATAGTAGTCGTGGACACCCCCAAAAGCTTCGGGTGGCCTCATCTCAACCTCCCCGCTTCACTCTATCCACCATATGCCCTATCTACACCAAGGGCAAAGAAAAAAAAGGAAAAGAAAAGCAAAAATAAAATAAAAGGATGCTCCTATTTAAGAGCATTCAAATAAAGAAAAGATGAGTGTGTAAAAGCACTCCAAAATCTTATTGCAATCCTTTCTTCCTCTTTCACACCTATTGAGCTAGAAAACATCAACTCTAGCTCACCCTACCCTTTCTACAACTAAGTGGGTCATCTAGTGTAGTTTGAAGCATAAAAGTGACTGCATGAAAGGGAAACAATACTCCTAGTCATCTTTGATTAACACCAACATGAAACAGTTTACTCTAAATGACATGAAGGACATATGGACAACTTGTATTTCTATTCTTTATATTTGAAGTTTGTATGCTCAGTGCTTAGTTCATGAATGGTTTGTGAAAGAGGAGAGGAGAGAGGTGAAGCACATGCACTTAATCACTCCCAATACCATGTACTCAATAATTATCTTTTGATATGCATTTATCATTTGTTTTTGTTGAAAAGAACCTAAAAAGAGAGATTGAGTTGGAGCATACTTGAGGACAAGTATGTTTTAAGTTTGGGGTGGTGATGCAACCCTATTCTAGGGCTCCATCTTGTGCCATTTTGTACTGAAATCACATCTAAACATGTTTGAGTATAAGCTATTTCCCCTAATATGTTTATCATTGTCAAATGCACTTATGGACTTTCTTTGCATTATGTTCAGGTACTTGGACCATACTTTGGATGGATGAGAGAGAAGGAAGGAGTCCTAGGGTTCCTCCACTCATGGAGGGGTCCAAAGAAGGCCCCAAGAGCTCCCTCAAGCTACCCCAATGGCCAAGATTTGACATAAAGCAAAGAAGTCCTTTGATAATGAAGTTTGAAGCCATTTTAGCACTTGAAGACCCCAACATGGTCGTGGTGCCAAGGAATGACTGTGCTGGTAATTGCGCAAAATTACAGGTTAAATTGACAAATCTTGAAGTCTCAGCAAATCAGCCACCACGGCCGTGCTGCCCAGCAGGGCCACGCCACAAAGCCCCCACCACGACCGTGCTAGATAAAGACTAGAATGGGCATGCTCTGGTGAATGACCTCCTTGCAACTTGACCCCCACGGTCATGCTGACCAGCACGACCGTTCTACCTAGCCACCACCACAGTCATGCTGCCCAGCATAGCCGTTCTACTAGCCTTCATTTCACCCATCCAACCTATGATTTCACACTTCACCAAAAGGATTGTTCTCCTCTACCACGGCCATTCTCACCTCCACCCACCATGGCCGTGCTACCCAACAAGGCCATTCTACCACCTAAAACCTAACCTTTTTTACATTGATTTTCCCAAAATACCCCTACTTACCCTATATATACATAGGTGGCGACCACAACACTAGGTTATCTTCTCCTACAGTTGCTCCTAGCCTCCATCAATCCTCCTTGAGCATTTAGTGCATTTCCTTTGCATTTGTGCTCTCCATCCACCATTTTCACCTCCATTCCACCTTGGAAACCTAGTTTTCTAGGTTTTCATCCATAACCCCCCATATCTTCATGCTCACCTGCACCCTTGGAGGAGAGAGGTCATCCACAACAGCAAGGAGGTGAAGAAAAATGCTACATCTCCGAGCTCCATGGTGTTTCATCCCCTTCTTCCCATCTCTGTTACTATTTCTTTGACTATGTGTAGCTAAGCCCTTAGTGGTGGGCTGTTTGGGGGATAAAATGTGACTTTGATGCCATGTTGGGGGAATTTTGACTTGTAATGAACTCTTTTTATCTATGATGATTGCTCCAGGCCTGTGTCTCTTATCCCATTGCCATGCTTGAGATTCATACTTTTTGCTATTAATTGGTTGTTTGGTGGTGCTTGATGATACCATGTTTTTAGGGGATTTGGGATGCATGTGGCAATCTTAGGTGTGACTCCAAGGTCCCAATAGGGGATCCCTACCTAGTCCCCTTTGTTCCTACATGCTTATCTCCTCTCCTACTACTTGGTATGAGACCTAAGTTACTAGTATAAGTGGGATTAATGTGATTTCCTAGGGTCTTCTAAAGGCTAGAATGGTTAGTGGCATGAGGTCAAATATCCTCATATCCACTCCCATCTCTACCCTCAACCCTCAATTGCTCAATATCACTTATCCTAGAAACCTAGATTTGTCTAATCCTATTAGAATTACACCTAACCCTAGTCTTCTACTAGTAGTATAGGGTACATTCTAATAGCATTAGTCTTATTGTTTGGTTTGGTGATCTAGATGTAAAATGAGAACCATGCTTTTATAATAACCTCCCCCAACTAATATCAAAGTTACATCCCCAAACGGCCCACCTACTCTAATCATCTTGCTTAAAATCTACCTTGCTATGCATGCTTGTTCATGCTAGTTTAGTTTAGCTGCTTTTGCTTAACCTAGTTAATTGCTTAGTTCTACTCTTTAGTGTTAACTTAGGTTCTTGCTCTTACTAGTGGTTAGTTTAGTTCTTAATTGCTTCTTTCTTGTCTAGCACAGTGTAGCCTACTCTTGCTCTTTCTTAGCTAGTTTCTTAACCTAGTTTGCTAAATTTGTGTGTTCAAGATAACTTAGGTTTAATTTTTCCTTTCTTGTTTGTTCATTTAGAGTAATCAACAAAAAAACCTTTTTAAAACCCTCAAACCCTAACCTGTGCACTAGGAACATAGCAAACACTACCCTAGCTCTAGTACCCCCTCTATCCCTAAGGATTGACCCCTTTTCTTGCCAATCACCTATACTACAACAAGACCCTGTGCGCTTGCAGGCGACGTGTTTAGTTTTGTGACCGACTTGGTTATAGCCAATATAAATTTTGAAAGTGTTCCCACACGTGTGTTCCAATCTCGTGGGGCACATATAGTTGAGTCAAATTGGCTAGTGTGTAGCACCTATAGCAGACGCACCGGGTGACAAGATGTTTAAATGAACCTTATGAGCTATGTGAAATACTTGTACAACAAGTGTATTGAATACCTTAGTCTGAGGACCTAGAGGTAACAGTTAACAATGTTCAGTGATGATCTAAGGGTTTGAATACCCAGATCCAGTAATCATGATGATGATGATATTGATATGAGAATTCCCAGTAATGTGATAAGGGACTGAGATCCGAAGTGTTATACATTCAAAGTGTTCCAAAAATGTTAAAAGTGCTACACCCTATTGGCTAAATTGGACATTATTATAATCCTTTTGTTTCAATGATGACAAACATTTCATTCTTGTGGACCTAACGTGCTACTTGAGTGTTGCAGGAACTAGGTGGATGACACAACTTGGAAGATCTATATGCTCAAATTGCTTTAATTCATCATTGGAATCAAATATAAAAACCTATACAAGTATATAATGTACAAGTACTTAGATATCATGTAAATCAAGCATTTAGATCTTCCCTAGTCAATAAAAACACTTATATAGGTCATCCCCTACAATAGTGTCACAATTGCACACTCATACACATACTTAGTACTTGGTTTAAAACATTGAAACAGAGTCATTCTCAGTCGACAAAATTCTCGACCGAGACACTCTCAGTTGACAAACTCTTCAACCGAGAATGACCCAAGTAGACGTTAGACACATCAGACAAGGTAGTTGGGAGTTGGATCAGAACGTTATACATACTTGCTCCATATTGTCCCTCGGTCGACAAAAAGCTCGACCGATTGGGATCTCAGTCGACAATTCCTCGATCGAGAATGTCTATGTCTGCACTTTTCAGAATTAATTAACTAGCCATTGTTAAAGCAACTAATGGATACCTAACGGCTAGTTGAGAACTTAGAACCCCCTAGAAAGTGTCTAGAATGTCCTTAAGCATTCATAGGCCATTCCTATAAATAGGACAAGCCTTAGGACACCCCATACACACTTATGCAACACTTGAGCATATACTTGCAATTAGCTATTCATTCTTGTGAGAAATTGAGAAACTGCAACATTGGCTATTCATCTCCATTGCTCTAAATTTGTGTCCTATAGGCTAGCATATCCTACCCACTACACTAACACTTCTATATACATTGGTTAGGAGATCAAAATTCTTGATATAGGAAATCAAGCCTTGTGCTACAACGGTATTGTAATTTCTATTTTTCCTTCTTGTTCCTTTATATTGTTTGTACTCTCCTTGCTACTCCTAGGGTTGGAGTTTGCGGATTGGAGAGGGTTTGACTTCTCAGGTGGAGAAGGATCTTCTCGGTGGAGAAGGTGGACTTTGGACTACTTCAAGAAGGCTGTCTCAACAGGAAGCTACTTCAAGAGGAAGGCTACTTCAAGGGGGAGCTTGAGTTTACTTCAAGGAAGGCTGCTTCAAGGTTGGTGAGACTACTTCTAGGTGAAGGCCGTCTGAAGGGTTTGGTGAAAGTATTTGTAATTTTATGTAACATACTTGCGAGGTAATAAAATTGAAGTACTTTCAAAATCCCATTTGGGTAAGCAACGAGGTAGTGGATTGACTACCTTAGTATTTGCTAAGGTTGGAACCACTCTAAATCCTTGTCCTCTTGTCCAATATTTTTGTGGTTGCTTTTTTTGGTTGAATCATTCTTAAAATATCATAAAACCCTATTCACCCTCCCTCTAGTGGTTTTTTCAATTGGTATCAGAGTAGGGCTTCAAGGAACTTTAACAAAGTCTTGAAGAATGGGTGATGAGGTACTCAACAACCTCAACTTGGAAGGAACACTCGTGGAAAGACCTCCACCTTTTGATGGCACTAACTACACTTATTGGAAGAGGAGGATGCAGTTCTACTTCCAAGGAATTAGCTGGGATTTATGGAGGATGGTATCAAATCTATATGAATTTCCTCAATTAGAGTATGCAATTTGGGATGCTAATACGGTAAGATCAGCCCAAATGAATGCAAAAGTTGTAAGTATACTCTATTGTTCAACTTCCGTTGGTGAATTCAATAGAATATCAAATTGTGAAACGGCATATGAGATATGGCATAGACTTTCTATAACCTATGAAGGAACTGTTCAAGTTAAGAATTCTAAAATCGGAATGCTTAAGCAAAAATTTGAACAGTTTCGTATGGATCAAAATGAGTCTATTAGTGAAATGTATCCAAAATTTTCTTCTATTGTGAATGGTTTAAATGCTTTAGGTAAAGTAATCAGTGAAGAAGATCAAGTATCAAAAATCCTTAGGTCTCTTCCTCCCAAATACAAGCCCAAGGTGAATGTTATTTAAGAAGAAAATGATCTCACCTGGCTAAGGATGGAACAACTCATTGGCAACTTAGAAGCACATGAGGCAACTTTAGAAGAGGAAGAAAGACGAGAATGTGAACTTCAATAAGGAAGAAAGAAGGACATTGCATTCAAAGCATCAATCAAGATTAGTCATGACACAAGTGTAGATGATAGTGAAGGAGAAACTCTCATTGTGAACGGTAAGCAGTATAAAAGTTTTAAAACTAACAAAACTTCTAGTGTTTCTTCTTCCAGGTGCTTTGAATGTGGCAAAAAGGGACACATGAAAGGTGATTGTCCCAAACTCAAGAAAGGGAAGAAATCATCTCACAAAAAGAAAGAAAGAGCATATAAATCTGCATGGGATGATTCAAGTGATGATGGAAAAGAAGAAGTAGAATGTCTTATTGCTACAACAAATGAAGAAGAAGAAGAGGTAAGTTTTTTTGATCTGCCAAAAGAAGATCTAATTGCTAGTCTTCAAGATACACATGAGAAATATATTGAGTGCAAGAAGAAATTTAAGAAATCAAATAAAGTAAATGATGAGTTACATGCTAAACTTCTTGCTCTCACATCTGAAAATGAAGATCTCAAAAAGGCTATTGAAGATCATGATATTAAGCTGAAATCTGTAGAAGCAAATTGCAATCTTCTTTCCCTAGAAAAGATAAACTTGCAAACTCAAGTAAATGATCTTCAAAAACAACCTATTTTGTGCACACATCTAGATTATGATATTATTGTGAAAGAAAGAGATTCTTTATTATCTAATCTAGATCAAGCAAAGTTAGATATCAAGAAGAGAATGGATGAGATTGTTAAGTTACAACAAGAAGTTAGTAGCTTGAGTAACAATGATATTCTTGATAAAATCTTATATGATTCTTATCGTCAAATTGGAAGAAGAGGACTAGGTTATAAACCTAAAAGAAAATCTTATCAAAAACCTAGTTGGAGAAGGACACAAGTGCTAGAGAATCAATCCATGTATGTACCCAAGAATAACTCAACTCCTAGAAAGACAAATGAGATTGACTCTATTAGTTGTCATTATTGTTTGCGTCTTGGACACTACTCTTTTTCATGCCCATACAAGAAAAGGAATGAAGATCTAGCTTGGGTTCCTAAAACTTAGAGGCTTAAATTTGACTAGTTGAGATTTGACCTAAAATATTATTTTGATATACAAATGTCATATCTCAAAAAAAATTGAGCTTTAACTTTCATAATCTTGTATCATGTTTGGAAATAATTTCTGAAAAACAGTACAAAAACATTCTCAGTCGAGAAACTGTTCGACCGAAAACACTGTCGGTCGAGAATTAGTCGACCGAGAAGGTTACTATTTTAAAGTTTGCAACAAATCTGATAAAATATGTACAAACAGTAGCATTCTCAGTCGAGAAAAACATCGACCGAGATAAATATCAGTCGACAAAAAGTTCGACCGAACCAAGTTCTGCTGAACCTGTTTTAATTAATCTAGTTTGCTATCAATTTGTTATTAATGATTGATTTAATATGCAAAACAAGAACGTATCTTGGAGACCAATTTTTTATAAAAAAGCTTATTGATCTTTTGCAACATGAAATTGTTGAATAAAGGTATAACATTATGAATATGAAATGTTTTGCAGAAGTGCTATATGAAGACTAATATTGAACATACCTTATTCATTGCTTAAAAAAGTTTATTAAGCATGTTCATTTACATGGTTTGTCTTAAAGTTGAAAATTTATGAACCTTGAGTGAGATTATTTTGGTTTATCCTCTACATTGTTGGGCTTAAAACTGAAAACTATGAACCATGTTGGTTTAATCAAACAAATTACTATTTTATCATAATCCACATGGTTTTTCCTAAAGTATTCCTTAGTCAATCCATTTAGGAACCATGTTTATTGAAATTTAGTTTAAATGATCATAATCATTGTATTTCATGAAATTATATGCTTCTATCTTGATCATTGTATTGTGGATATACTTCTACTGTTCTATCATAATCATTATGCCATGATCATTGTGTTACATTTGTTTGTCCAAAATAATCCTTGATCTATATATATACAAACCATAAATGATCATTGTAATTCAACTCATTACAAATAAAGATGATGCTATCATTGAAAATGCCATTTTTCATAACAGTAAAACTCTATAGCACATATATTCTGAAAATCTTCTTAAAACGTCATTGTGATTCCTTTATTAAGCTTTCCATTAATAAAAATTCTTCAAACTAGGTATTACTCAAAGTGCCTCAAATTGATATACATTTGATAATATTACATAAAGACTTTATATTTCACTTATATTAATTCAATGAGAGTGCTTAAACTGTAAATCTGCAGAAATTGCCTCTTGGTTGAAATCAAGTTTGACCAAGGGGCGCTATGGTCGAAGTCAAGGTCGACCTAAAATAAGCTTGACAAAATGCTCATTTGTACATCATTTTACTGTAATCAAACTTAGTATATTTAACACAAATTTTTAGTGCATAACTCCCATAAAAGATTAACTTATTATGATCTAATATTGATTGTGATCTTAAATCCTTAATTTATCTTGACTATAAGATTAAGGGGGAGCTCACAAAAAATATTTTGATTATAAGATTGAGAAGCTTACAAAATTTTGTAAACATCATTTGAAGCTTCTTATGACCTTAGTATACTTAAAAGTAATTTTGGTAATGAAAACAAAGAAATCTACAATATTCATGAATCTGACATATGGAATTCTCTAAACAAATTAGGGCTTAACATCCCATGTATTTGATTAGAGATACATTTTACTATAAGCTTAAATAGATCTCATTTCATTTTCAGGGCTTAACATCCTGTGTAAAATGGATGAGAAATCAAACCACATATTCCATGGATCTAAAAGGATCTCATATCATTTCAAGGCTTAACATCCTTTGCAAATGATTGAGAAACAAATTGTGGCTAAATTTGACAACAAATGGTTTACATTTATATGAATCCCTATTTTTTAACACTGAATATCTTAGTTAGGGGGAGCATAGCATAAAATTAAGGGGGAGAAATAAATGTCATACAAAATGATTTTCTTGGATATTTTTTTGAAATGACACAGGGGGAGAAATAATATAAACCGAAAACATAAAGTAAAATGAGTTTCATAAATCTCGAGCCAGTACACACTTGCAATACAAGAGAATGGCTACAAAAGGTAAACTTCAGGTATGAAACTCATATGATTTATATTCCCTTATTTTATATTTAGGAAATGTTTGTCATCTTCAAAAAGGGGGAGATTGTTGGCTAAATTGGACATTATTATAATCCCTTTGTTTCTATGATGACAAACATTTCATTCTTGTGGATCTAACGTGCTACTTGAGTGATGCAGGAACTAGGTGGATGACACAACTTGGAAGATCTATAAGCTCAAATTTCTTTAATTCATGATTGTAATCAAATGTAAAAACATATACAAGTATATAATGTACAAGTACTTAGATATCATGTAAATCAAGCATTTAGATCTTCCCTAGTCAATAACAACACTTAGATAGGTCATCCCCTACAATAGTGTCACAACTGCACACTCATACACATACTTAGTACTTAGTTTAAAACATTGAAATAGAGTCATTCTCGGTCGACAAACTTCTCGACCGAGACACTCTCAGTCGACAAACTCTTCGACCGAGAATGACTAAAGTATCCATTAGACACAGCAGACAAGGTAGTTGGGAGTTGGATCAGAACGTTATATAGACTTTCTCCAGACTGTCCCTCGGTCGACAAAAAGCTCGACCGACTGGGATCTCGGTCAACAATTCCTCGACCGAGAATGTCTCTGTCTGCACTTTTCAGAATTAATTAACTAGGCATTGTTAAAGAAACTAATGGATACCTAACGGCTAGTTGAGCACTTAGAACCCCCTAGAAAGTGTCTAGAACATCCTTAAGCATTCATAGGCCATTCCTATAAATAGGACAAGCCTTAGGACACCCCATACACACTTGTGCAACACTTGAGCATATACTTGCAATTGGCTATTCATTCTTGTGAGCAATTGAGCAACTCCAACATTGGCTATTCATCTCCATTACTCTAAATTCGTGTCCTATAGGCTAGTATCTCCTGCCCACTGCACTAACACTTCTATACACATTGGTTAGGAGATCAAAATGCTTGATATAGAAAATCAAGCCTTGCACTACAACGGTATTGTAATTTCTATTTTTCCTTCTTGTTCCTTTATATTATTTGTACTCTCCTTTCTACTCCTAGGATTGGAGGCTGCAGATTGGAGAGGGTTTGACTTCTCTGGTGGAGAAGGTGGATTTTGGACTACTTCAAGAAGGCTGTCTCAACGAGAAGCTACTTCAAGAGGAAGTCTACTTCAAGGGGGAGCTTGAGGTTACTTCAAGGAAGGCTGCTTCGAGGTTGGTGAGACTACTTCTAGGTGAAGGCTGCCCGAAGGGTTTGGTGAAAGTATTTGTAATTTTATGTAACATCCTTGCGAGGTAATAAAATTTAAGTACTTTCAAAATCCCGGTTGGGTAAGGAACAAGGTAGTGGATTGACTGCCTTAGTATTTGCTAAGGTTGGAACCACTCTAAATCCTTGTCCCCTTGTCCAATATTTTTGTGGTTGCTTGTTTTGGTTGTATCATTCTTAAAATATCATAAAACCCTATTCACCCCCCTCTAGTGGTTTTTTCACACCCTTCTTCATAGATTCTGTTATAATTCATGTTTGAAACTTGGTTGATGCATAAAGATATTGTAATGTACCTAATTAATCAAGTGCAATTTCATCCTGTAGTGCCCTGACCATAGATCCATTCAGTGTAAGAAATGGCGGATGGTGAAACTAGTTTAACTCAGAGAGCATATTTTGGAATATGCAGGGGTGAAGGACGAAGTATATCCATACGTCCTAATGAAGAACTGATGAAGCACCTTCCTTATTTATCCCGGGATGATGTAAATCTCTCAACCAAATGAGGAATTGATGTGTAAATCCTTCTTCAGTATTATTATGTGTTGTTGGGATTGATGATAATCTCCTGACCTGGTGAGGAATTGATGTATAATCTTCCTTTTCTTATAATCAGAGAAAGCTATGTGGTTTCTCCCGAAGAGAATACATGTTGTAACTGTAACTCTATAGCAAAGATGTTGCTATACCCCGACATGCTATTAGCAGTTGACATAAGATGTCCTGCCAGTAGCTGACACAAGATGTCCTGCTAAGTTGTCTCTTACTAATCGAGACGGGTGAGGTCTTGACATCTGACTCTGTCATTGACCTTGTATGGTACCGATTTGAACTTAGTAGTGGTTGGTTGGAGCATGAACAATATACTTCATCTCCTCAGGGCATATGTGTGATTGTAAATATGTAATCAGCCGTGTAGTGTATTTTTTTAAGGATCGAATACAGAAAACATTGGTTGATGTGCACTTTGTTTATACATCTTAATTTGATAGATGTTATACATGTTTCTTTATATTACTCGTAAAGTGATTAGATGATTTATTTCTCTATTATAGATAGCCGCATTACTTTAAGAGAAGAGATTACTTGGTTTTGTTTATAACAATGATTAATCCTACTTATTAATATAAAAGAATCCTATGCTTAGTTTTATACTATTTATTTTTTATAATAATATTTTTGGCAGAGAGTTATATCTCTCGTTGGGACAATTGTCTCACCCCATGGGATCCACATTTTTTTAGGTAGACGCGCACAAGGGGGTAGAGACTATACTACAGAGGGAGAATAATAGCAACATGGACAATAGTAATAGCTCAAGTTGAGTGTACTATATGTCGTGTCTTGTAGATAGATGTCCTATGTGTCGTCTTTGTACTCTCAGGTCCTTGAATTTAGTACATGATGGTTTTATAAACAATATGAGATTTTGGCATGTATGCCTCGAGGTTTTATGTTGGTTCGATATATGTTTTGACAAAGCAACTGTTACATGTTATCCTCGAGATGAGATGGTACAATGTATGTACAATGTGAACCATGATATATTTAAAGTTTTAATTCTTTCGGTAAGAGTTTCCTGGAAGAGGATATCTTTGCAAAATGATTTTAATTTTTAGTGATTTTGTTAATCCACTATTTATGGTTATTCTACAATTATTACTGTTGGTGGCTTGATTTGATGTCATGTCATCACATGTGGTGTTTACTTCAACAACCAAACTGTCTTGAAACAACCAAATGATTATAAAGAGTATGTCACCTCTTGCACATTTTGTGTTCATTAGACAACAATATGTCTAAATAAATACAATATAATGTTTATGTGTTTCCTTCCTTTTACCTTGATAGAGACATTTTCATACATCTTCCTTGCAACATAGGATTCTTTTTCAAACTCTAAGTAATTTTCCAAGAAATGTTAGTTTTTTTTGTCAATTAATAACACTTTCATTTATTTCTCATTGTTTCCTAATAAATATCTCACATGATTAAACATAATTCTAATAAGTTGTCAAGTAATATAACTTTCATACAATAAGTTAAAATTCTCTTTTCCCTATGCACAACCAACAATACATTTGTTGGAATTTAATCACGTGACTTCTATAATAAATTGAACAATGTTTCTTATATCATCCACATCGCCCTACCATAGGGCATATCCATGCATTAAGGAAATTTTCAAAGAGGAGAGGGTATGTAAATGCATTATCTTAGTGGATTTGCAACAAACAAAAAGTAGTTGAAGAGTAACAGTTGAAGGATACTAACCTAAGGGCGGGAGGAGTTCAAAGAAAGGTATTTTCATGCAAAAAAAACATAAAAAAGAAAATATTGTTGACTTTAAATCAAATTCACATAACTAACTATATTAAAAACAATTCTAAATCTATAACTGGTTCAAATTAACAACCACTGTATACATAATTTTTATCATAATTGATAATTCTAACTCTGAAATGATTCTAATTTGTATAATACCTATTTTATTGTATAATTTGATATTCATATTAAAAATATTGTAATAAAAGTCGAATCTATACTTTTTTCAGTTGCATAGTTAATGAGAACGAATTACATTTTCTTTTGAACAAGAACACTTTGATTAATCAAATAGTAAGTAATCATATATTGTCCAACATTTCACTTTTAGTTTTATTTTTTCTTAAGTGTAGTATTCATATAAGATCAATTCAATCCACCACCCCTATGTGATTCCAATGAACAATACAACTCTTCTTAGTTATTTTAACAATTTATAAACATAAGTAATTCTTTTGATTTGAAACTACTATTCCAAATACAATGAAAATTCATAAAAAGGTATGACCATTATTTTCCATAGTTATTTCTTCATTTGAAAGAAAAGACATTCCTATAAGTTATTCGAATGTCATTTTTTCACAAGAAGAAAAAGTTCAATTTTATTGTAGTTTAAAACTCAACCTGATAACTATTTATACTTCATGCACATATCATTTTCAGTTTTGATATTTTTATTAAAAAAAATGTAAACAATCAAAAGTGCAAGAAATACTAATTAGCATGTGTGTATCATGAAATATTAACCAATTTCATTTGGTTTGGATCACTATTGGCATCAAAGAAAGAATGATTGTTTGTCAAAATAATCAACAGACGATATCATTTTTTATTTATTTATGAAGAGTTTGTACATATAGTAACATTTGAAAGTTTGAGATATATGTAAAATTTTACATGTGTATGATTTATTTATTTCATTATAATGACTACATGCCACATGATCATCTAAACATCTTTCATCAAAGCATTACATAGAAATAGCATAATAAATTTTTAGAAAATTTTGAGATCGCATTTTAAGTTTCAAAGTTGATAAGAATTTAAGAAATATATAAATGTTGAGTTTACATATATCAATAATTTATAAATCTATGGTTTCTTACTTAAGTTAAGTGATACTTTAATATAAATGGATAAGGTGTAATGTGACATGTGTATGTGCACGTGTGTGTTCACTAGTGAGTGTATATATATATATATATATATATATATATATATATATATATATATATATATATATATATATATATATATATATATATATATATATATATATATATATATATATATATATATATATATATATATATATATATATATATAAAGTATACCCACACCCACCAACACACAAACACACACACATATGTGTGTGTGTGTATATATATATATATATATATATCATATTTTTATAGGATAAGATGAGGTTGGTTAGCTCGTAAACCTTACCATCCAATGCACCATGCCCACCCACCTTAAGTGTTATTTATGTTCCATTCAGGCTTGAAAATGTATTTTCATTTCCATAACATGTCAAGTATGAAGATTGGCCCATTTTGTGACAATGGCACCAACTTTTTACTATTGGATGAAAATCTCCTTTTCTTCATGATAAATAACTAGGTTGAGAACCATATATTGGATTTTATTTATAGAATACAAGTATCTTGCCACAATTTTATGTTCACAACTATTTCCACTATAATTTTTATGGTCTTCCTATAGATCTAGGTTTTTTTACATAAAATGATGGCCATTGTGCCACCTCTATGTCTTTCATGCTCATTTTTCCCTAAGATGAACCTCTATAGAAAGTTATCATATCAGTTTAGAGCAACCATTTCATTATTCCTTAACCTAAACCTCCTAAATAAATTTAGAAACTACTCTCACCTTCAAATAGTCCCCCACATCAACCTTGTTTTGATTACTATGTTAGATATAATAAAACGTACTCCCTCTCTAAGTCTTTCTAGTTTCTTATATAAAAGAAAACTTCTTCAAAATATTGAACTACATGAAACTAGGATCTTCCTTTAGAATGGCCCAAGTAAGGAGGCTAACAAGAATATTTTCTCTTTCCATTCTACCATTGAGAATGCATATGATCATTTCTACTAGTTCTAATTGCCTTCTTTGTAAACTTGCTCTCTACAAGACAATACACTGACCCTTAAGAGTAATGATCATTAGTACCAATACTATCTGTAACGTTGGTTATAATGGCCTTTTAACATCGGTTTCAAAGCGATACCCAAGAGGGCAACAATAAAGGTAGAAGTATACATCGTTAGTTCCAAAACTGACGATATAGAATCGGCCCCAATTGCAACTGAAAAAGAACCGACACTGGTAGGATCCATAGTTGTCAGATATGTAAACAAAATTGATGCCTATCCTTGCACGTTGTCGTCGGATATTTATGTAAAACTAACGACTAACTCCATTTCCAAACAAAAAAGTGTTTGATTCATAGTCAGTTCTATGTAAAAACTGACAATACAGACACAAATTATCGTCAGTTCTAGTTCATTAATTGACGCCTATGTCAAGGCATAGTCGCTGGTTTCTTATAGAAAATAGACAATGTATACTTTTATTGACGGTTATTATAAATAACCGACAACTAAGTTTTTTTTAATACCAGCTTGCAGGCTTGTTGTCTGACTAGTCAGCAAGATGCATAATGTAAAGAGGTGAGATCACCTCCTTATTAGAATTTAAAGGAAATACAAAATATCCACACATTTCACAAAAAGAGAGAATTTGGGATGCTTTCATAATATTCCAAATAAATAAGCATGATTCTAGATACATTATAAAATGTCAATAGTAGCAAAAACAAAACTAAGCCTTTACATGGCTTTCATTGTTCACTACATGATGTTTTCAGAACAAAAAGATAAGAGAAACATGATCTAGATATAGCAACCTAGTCATCCTTTCCAAAAATCCTGAGATCAACCCCTAAGAAAACTTCCTTCAAACTTGTCCTTCTCCTTGCTGAACACTCGCACCTGGGTGGTTGGGAAAGTACCCAGCAAAAGGGAAAAGGAAGAAAAAGGTATGTGTTACAAAACTAGTCTAGGATAACAAGATAAGTAAAGCAATTAAAAACATGCTAGGGTTCATCATAAGATGAAGGTAACAAGTGTATGAGGCTATATTAAAAGAAACTTGCCATTAACAATTAAATTAAAAAGGGATTTTGCACGTACGATAATTATTTCTACCTAACTAAATAGGGTTGAGGCACCTACCGGACCTCTAACCTCAGGTGATGCGAGAATAAGACATTCTCACTCACCTACAATAATATGGGGAGAATAAAACATTCCCCAGGGAGAATAAATACATGTCCTCTATGGGTGGTTGTACATAAGTATCGACACTTTGAATTAAATAGAACATAAATCTACATGCTAGAAAAAGTAGTTATGGCAAGAATAATCATTGAATCAATAATCATGGTATTGGGGTTTAAAACCCAATCAATAAGAAACTATGATCTAATTTGAGGCACAAGAAATTAGGGTTTCAAGAAAAGAATTAGGTTCAATTAAGCCTCATTAAGGAATATTAGGTTAAGGCATAAATATCCCAACTAAGGTGTTAGATGCACATACCTCTTCCTTAGAGCCCTAGAATCCACTTTCCAAAATCCTAAGCAAGATTAGAGTACATTTGTCCTATTATCATAACCATGTTCATGTATAGCATTATATGCATTCATTAAGGACTTAAAACCCTAAAGTTTTTTTTGGCTTCGGCGTGCTCTGGCGATAGTTTGGGCGACTAGGGTTCCGTAGCGCTGCGGCGGCTCGGGGGAGGGGTCTCGGTGCCGGTCTGCGGCGGCCTGCTCCCCCTGGGCTCCTCCTTCTAGGCCGCTCGGTGGCTGGGGCCTCTGCTGGTGGAGCTTCGTCATTCGAACGCCGCCTACGACTTCTCAGGGGGTATCTCTCTGGTCGTGCGGGAGAGTTACTCTGGATGGGCTCTTGACGGTGGCGGGCTTCAGTGGGGTCACAGTGGATTCCGATCCCTGCGGCTGTCACATAGTTGCTTGGTCGTCTGCGATCTCCCCCAGTTGGTTCTCATCCCCTTTCGGCGTCCTTCCCCCTTCTCTTTTCCTTTCGTTGCTTGTTTATCTTTCTAGTTTCTGTTGTGTTGGTTTCTGTAGCTCTTGCTGCTTTGTTACTACAGCCCTTGCTGCTTTGTTAGTCGTCGTTCTTCGGCGGGGGTCTCGTCCCTGTTCTCTCTCTCTTCGTGAGAGCTTGAGTTTCCTGCTACGGCAGGTCCTCAATTTGTCATGGTTGTTTTCTTTATTTGACTGTATGGCTAAGCTGGAGGAGGCTTGTTGTGTTCAGATCTGTGTTTGGTTGCAATCTTATCACCACCACCGACGCAGGCTCAGGTTGAAGGAATCCCATTTGAAAAGCTGCTTTAGTCAGCTATATGGTTTAGGGATCAAAGCAGAAGCGTTATATTTTCAATCCAATATGAGTGTCGATGGTTCCTTTGTATTGCTTCTAACTATGTATGGTCTGTCTGAGTTCTTGCTCCTTCTTGTAGATGCTGTATGGCTTGAGTAATGAAAATGATCTAGTTTGCTCTAAAAAAAAGGACTTAAAACCCTAAAGTTATCAACTTTTTCTACAAATCATCATTTTAGGTACTGAAAACATTACCACTGTCTTAGTCAGGGTTTTCTAATCAAAATAACATATAATATTATGTATATTGAAGATATGGGCTTTTAGATGCATTTTTTGTGATTTTTAGCTAATTATTTCATTCCCAAAAACACTTATTTGAAAAACTCAAAACCAGGCATTGAAATTATTTTTATTAGATAGATCATCTTTTTCTTAGTTTATATCACATTTTACTTTTAATTTTGGACCAATGAATTAATAGTTATGAATTTCCTAAATTCGACCAATGGGAAAATTAGAAAATTTGATTTTCGATTCAAAATATCAGAGAGAGTGAGAGGGTGGGGTCGGGCCCACTTCTTGGCCCAATCATAGTGAGCCAAGTCAGTGACCTGCCTCACAGCATAGCACCGGTCAAAGTTGGGTCAGGGCGGTCAAAACCGAGCATGAAAGAAGTCGAGCGAGGGCAATTCAGTTAAATCATGGGGGGTTATCTTCCTCCCCTCACCCGTGCGCCATGCCGCTGAACAATAGTAGCTATTTTTGTGGAACTTTGGGTGAAATCAGAAAACATGACCAAATGTGAAAATGAAAGATGCGAGAGGAAGAATAGAGCAAGTCGAACTTAGTGGCACCTTGAATTTTGTCAGAGATGGAGAGAGGTGAGAGAGTGAACCGCCGCAAGCCTAGAGACTTTAGCCATTCGTCTGGGGGTCAAAACATGATGAAAAATCAAATTGATTTGTGCATTGAGTTGCAAGGGTGATGGGGATGCTCGAGGTGTCAATATTTATAGGAAAGGGGGTGTGGGTTAGGGTTTTTGAAAATGAGGGAAGAAAGAAGCTTCAGGAGAATTGGGGGTTTCTCATTTATATGTCAAAATATGTAAATATTGGGATAGACTGGTGTGGAATGATGAGAGGAACCAAAGCAACAAAAATTACTTGATTTGGTTGAGTATAGAGAGAGATGTCGCAAATTGAAAAATTAAAAATCCCTCCCTATTTCCTAATCCAGACCGAGGTAGGAGACAAGCTCCCTACCATCTGATCGATCCACAGAGATCTCTGACCCTTTGGATCACGCGCAATAGTCGTATTAGGTGCGTGACACATATTTTCCAATTGCATTATAATTCAAATAAAGTGATGTATATTTAATTTAATGAATTTCCCTTTCTTCTTTTGAGTGCTCAAAAAATTTCCAAATCTATACTACTTTAAAAAGAGCGAGTTTGATGCTATGCTCTCCTTGATTCACTCTCTTCTCTCCTTTTTTTAAGGAATTTTGCTCCTAAAAATATTTATTCTCACACACTCCTATTAACTTTTATTATCTTCAATTCTGTATTTCTCTCTCCATCCCACGTAAACGGTTCCTTAATTCTCTCTTTTCAAACAACCAACAAAAATATCTTTTACTATAGGGACCCTTTCACGGACGAGTCCTCTCCTCGTATATTTCCAACAAATTTTATATGTCACGTGTATGTGCACGTGTGCATTTACTAGTTTAATAAAAATTGACACCTTGACTAATTTTGAAGTGTCAAATCTAAATATGAAATTAGTTTTTCCTTTTGAGGACTTTTAATAGGTTATATAATTCAAAACTCATTTCTTCATTCCTCCTCCATTTATGATCCTATGATTATCCAAATATGATCAAATTTCACCCATGTGTCCCAATTAATGTCTTGGATACAGTTTTGCTATTATTTGGTCATGTTTGTGCCATTTATTTAATTAATTATCAAAATGAAGGTTCTACACACTTACTCTGCTACTTTTTCACATTATCCAAAGATCATCCAAATTAATTCAAAAACTTGCCCAAAGGCTTATTTTTATTTTTAGATTACGAATTTGGAGTTAGTTTTCCAATTTGGGATCATTAGATATTTTATTTCTCTTTTTAGACTTATTTCCTATTTTCCTTAATAAAGGCTTTTATGTATATTTATATTTCTACATTGGGTGACACTTGGCCCTTAAGTGACTTTTCGTCCAAGAAAATGAATTTGTGTATCAAATTATTGTGGGTTTTCTATTTGTGGTTTTTAAAAATAATATATTCCACATCATCTCCTTTTATCCATTTATAGCATTTATCATCTCCTTTATGTATATTTTGGAATTTCTTCTCTTTTTCCTATTCTAAATAGTCCTAGAAAGTTCTAGCACAAATTCCATCATTATTTTTATTACTTAAGTGGACAATTGCACTTCAGACCCATTAGTTAGATTTTTATTGAGGTATTTGTGCATAAAACACATTATTAAGAATATTTGGGAAATATTTATCCAATAACATCATAGATCCACTAATTCAACTCTCACTACAAAAAAATGGTCTTTAACTATAAAAAAAATTGTAGCAAAAACCCAATATTTTGTAGCTAAAGGCTTTAACTACATATTTCTTTACACATACAAATTGTAGTATATGCTCGTATAGCTAAAGCCTTTAACTATATTTTTCAAATATGTAGTTAGATAATCCATTCGCTACAAATTCATATGTATCCGGAAGCATAGCTAGATATTGTCCTTACATATTTAAATATAAGTATAATTATAGCTAAATGTATGACTACAATTGCATATATAGTCAGTATGTAGGAAAAACATGAAGTTAATACATTTTATATGAAGTTAATGTGTAGGGAAAGGCGACAATTACTACACACACACACACACACACACACACACACACACATATATATATATAATTGTAGTAGTTAGGCCAAGTTATGTTCATTATGCCAACAATCTTACTTTCATTTATATTGAAGTGTCAAATGTACACGGGGAGGACATATACCTTGCCCCTATTACACAATGTGTACAAAGAAAAGTATATACATATATCAATGATTTAGTGGTCTACTAACATCTTTGTGAAAGAGTTGCCTTTCTCGACCAGTTTTAACATCCTTATTGTCTTCTTCTTTTGTTCGAGATGTTGTTGTTCGGCCAGCATCATCCAAAAGCACCCGAGATAAGAATCTGAAAAGAACCTTCTAAGAAGAGATAGAAGGAATACCATCCCTACAAAGTTGGTCACTATGTTTGCAGATGCTGACAGTGGTTGTACACATCCAAAAGCAAATCTGAGTTGCTTATTTGTTAATAGATCGGAATGAAAGGCCTCAAATTCTGCAAATATATCCCACAAGTTCATGTTAATAAGTTGGTCGTTGTTGGAAATAAAGAATAAGTGATAATGCATAGTAGATTATTTGAAATATGAGACATTTAAATGTGCCACAGTTTTGAAAACATAAATATGTGGTTTGCAAAACATAATAGAATACCTTTTATCTATGTTTTCTAATGGTGCGAGTACAACAACCAGTACTACTATGTCAAATTCAATGTATAACTGGAAGAATAACAACTCATCCCACAGACACCATCGAGGTCATCACCTATCAATTCCTAAAGCAAACAAAGGTCATATACATAAAAACTAAGAGGTTCCAAACTAATGACAAAACTCACCTGGAAAAGATATTTCTGCATTGAACTGCTCAATACCCATCACTTTCTCAACCTATAAGGTCAGTAATGACATTAGAGACTGAAGTGTCTATAGTTCAGTAGCTAGTGCATTGGAAATGCGGATCACGACAGCTTCTAGTGTCGATCGAAAATTATCAAGCAAATTCAGTTCAGCTCGAAAATTATCAAGCAAATTTGATTCAATAATTGTAGAAGCAGCAAACATAAATATGTTCAGCTTAATGTTGGTATACCTTCTACATAACAGTTATAACTAATATAAGTAGACATTGAAATCTAAATCAGTAAACATAATTCAATACAACTACAGTATATTAATGAGGAAGATTTGAACTAAATATGAGTATGTGAGTGTTCATATTCTGTCCATACAATTTCTATTGATCTCTATAGAAAATTTGTAAGGTAGCTTGAGCATTACCCCTTCCCCTATCAATTTGTGAGGATGAATGATGGGAGTGTATAAAGTAGTCTAAAATATAAAACCTTACTGTTTAGGGAATCTTACAGCAATCATAATTCTATGTTTCTCTACCGTTACAAAAGAGGTATGAAATTGAACGCCATGGTCCATTTATGCAGCAGTTCAGGTAAGCATGAATTTCAAACTTTTCTATGCTTAAGGAAGATACAGCCTAGAAGACAGAACAACACAAATGAATATATGTATAACAAAAGACACAACAATTGGCTATCACATACACGACATATGTAATAAAACAGGGACCATATAATGCCCAACATACCATGTCAACAACACGTTCCTTTTCTTGAGCAGCAAGAGCCATAACCGGCAGAAAGGAACTAGCACTTTGCAGCTGTGCAACCAAACTTTTATCAATCAGACATGAAAAAAAACTAAAGAAGAAACAATGCAAAGCGGAGTAAGGCTCATAGTGTACCATGTAATGACCAACCATATATTCTGGAGTAGGTCCAATCGACACTATGGATTTGTAAAAAACCAATTCAACCTGGAATCCAGAATTTATTATATTGTGTTAAGGGTGAAAACCATACAGGGATAATGAACATGCTCTACGAAAGAGGAATTCACAAAGAACTCATATGTTTTCACCTTTGACCACTTGCTCAAGGGTTCCAGTTGAACACCCCTGTTCATCAAGACAACAGCTAAATCTCTTCTACGAGTCTGTGAACATCATTCTATAAGAACATATACTTTCGGTATGGGTGAAAATAAATTCACAGTCAAAAATTTTAAGGCAAGAATTTAAAAAGATGCAACTCCCAGAAAATAAAATAGTTATCAATATTATAGCACATCATCACGCATAAAACATTGATAGAAAGTTAGCCCAAGCTGTAAGAAAGAACCATGCCATTAGTTCTTAAACTTTAGAAAGAAAGAAAAAGAAAAAAAAGCAAACTGCTATAAAAGTTTAAACCTTTAAGGTGTTTGTGCGCAAGCAAACAGGCCTGGGCTTCTCAAAGGATTCAATAAGTTCAAGAAGTTCTACAACGTGAAACATCTACAAAAAAAGAGTAACAATAGAATACATTGGGCACTGAAGTTGATAAATAGTTAGTCAAAAAAAAGGAACCACATAGAAAATTTAAGAGATACCTCAACAAGAGCACCGATTAAGAATTCATTATACTCGTAATATGTTCCCAAATCAGCTTTAAGCTGCTCAACATATTCCTTCCTTGAGGAGTCCTCTTGTCTCAGAGTTTTGAAATTGGCCAGTACTCGCATTACTTTGAGAAAATAATGAAGTATAGAGAAAATAATGAAATATACTATCATCACTAAGAATATGGCAAATGCAATGTGAAACAAAATATGAATATGCTACTAGCTGATATCAGCAACACCCAGCAATGGAGCTCTAAATGCAGATTTTATCAGTCCGACTGCAATTATATTATATGCAGGACAGCCACTGACGACAACTGTGAAAGCTTATTACAAATATAGGATGGAAACATACCCTCTCTAATTCTAAGTTGAAGACTTGTAAGATCAGGAGGCCGGATTGCTTCTTCTTCGAGTTCCTGCCCCCACACAACAGGTAAAACAGTAATTCAGTAAACAAAAAGATAAATGAGAGTCATCCAATTATGAGAAACGAAAAAACAAAATAAATTCAATGATTTGCTAAATTGAATATCTAGCAGGGTGGTAGAAGACATGAGAAAGAGGCGGTAAACAGACCTCCTGAGTTGGAAGCCTAAACTCATCAGATTCCCCTTTTACATTGAGTTTCAACTCTGCATCAACGTCCTCCATTTCCCGTGCCCTCTCCTCATCAATGGCTTTAGACTTCTCCACAATGTCAGACTCATCATCGGAATCAGATTCTTCTTCGCCTTCTTCCTCGCCTTCCAGCTCTGCTTTGGTAAACCAAAGTGACAATTACGTGACAGTAAAACTGTTTAACAAAAAAGGAGAATAGAACCACTAATGTTTAACTGAATACGCACAACAAAATGCACCATCGATGCTCCCTCCAAGGAAGTCATCGGGAAAAGGTTCATCATCGTCCGAGAAAGACACGTCAGATGGAGGTCCATTTCCTTCTTCCCCTTCTCCACTTGATTCTCCCGAGTGAATTTCTTCAGCTACCTCTTCCGCGTCGGAGTCATCATCTTCGAGAACGTTGAATTTCTTCGTAGGTTTGGATGAAGCTAGCTCCTGTACCTACTGCTTCTTATTGATAAGGGAAACTGAGAAATTCTAACATGTGGGAGATTTGATTCAAAGGAAGACCTACTCATAGACCTTGTTGTGATTTCTAACATACTGACCCCCTCTATTATCCTTAGGCATTTCATCTACCCCTGTGAAAAATGTCATTTTCTATAGGAGTTACGAGTGGATATATCTGAAATAAGTTGCATTATCTCAATAAAGAAAGTGAATGGCAGCTCAAGGCTATGAACAAAACCATAAACTCCAAGTAGGAATCTAAAGGGCCATAGATTGAAAGAAAAAATGTAAGTATCAACTAGACTTTGAAAAAAAATCTAGATACAAAAAAGTGGTTATCACACACAAAGCTAGATTCTCTTACCAAAACAAAGTTTACCTTTAGTAGAGGCAGAGGCAAATGTTTCAAGATTTCATCCATAAGATCTTGAAGATTATTCGAGTCACCCAAGTGAATAGCCAGTTCTGAATCAAATGTCTAGACAACAACTTCTTTGCTGAAAAATTTACATGCCAACAACACAGTAGTCAAGTCATAGTGAAGCTTTCGTAATGCACTTGCCATCTCTAGAATTATTGAATACACCTTACCTCTAGAACATTATACTGATATGTGTGTGTAGATTGACAAAAAAATAGCCTCTATCAGGGCCTAATGGACTTGTAAGGGTACCTAATTGGTAGTCCCATCCTACCTTTATCTTTAAATCCATGTAATTTTTAGTCATACACTCAATAATGAATTTCATGGATTACATGACTAATAATGTATGATAATCAAATATGAGAGAAGCATGATATGCATTTTCCTATATAACACATACCAGAAAAAGAAGTGAATGAAAGAGGGATGCATGTATGCTTGCATTAGAAAGTGATGGAGGAGTTGCTCATACAGATTTGTTCTAGCCTTTCTGCTCTATAATCACTGCTCCCATGGGACCGGACCTGCACAAATTTTGCTTCTCAATTAATGTTCATCCCATGGGGACCTATACCGGTTCAACACCTTCCTTGAAATCCATCAGCCATGGCTCAAAAGTTGAGTAGGGAGTGACTGAACTATATCTTGTTCTTGCACCAACTACATTGAGACATATAAGAGGTAAAGAGTAGATGAAGACTGAAATAGAAACAAATGTTTCATTACATGTAAACAGACATAAACAATTGAGCTTCCATTAGGCTATTTTCAAAAACTTATCTATCTCAAACATGTTTGTGTTTCCTTTAGGTCATTTCTATTAGTAGACTTGTAGAAACCCAAATATTCAACTTGAAAACTGATTATTAAACATTTGTTAATAATCATAATAATATTCTTTCAAATCTTTAGCATGTTTGGTGTCTTTCCATCATATTTGGCATCACACCTAGGTCTTCATATAGTTCAGAAAATTAGATATACAAAGTGTGTGAATATCTACCCTTTAAGGTGTTATATAGAACTTCATCCTTACATATAATAACAACAATGAGAGGGTTAATTCACTTCAATCATAATGCATTAGCATATCTCTTTGAATTTGGACAGGAAGAAGAGAGAAAAGGTCACTTTACTGGAACAAGTGTTGCATTAATTCTGTTTTGGAGCATTCACAGCAATGAAAAATGTACACTATCAAAATGTGACATCTTCTGACCTCGTCATCTGTAGGTACACTACTGTAACATTTTTCCAAAATATGATATACTTCACTCAAATCAAGCTACTAAATCCAACATTATTGAGTTGAATACAAAGCTACTGGTCTTTCTAATCAACATTACTGAGATGAATACAAACCTACCAGTCTTTCTAATCCATCTAGTTAGGAAATTAAAGACAATCAATCTCAGGTAGTTCACAACTTCATTATATTTCATTTAGATGTTGTTTATCATCAACATATAGAGGTGTTTTATTCATATTTCGTGCACATAGTTCATATGAGAGATAGTCTAAACAAGTAGTTCACTTAGTATCAAAATCAAGTGTGCCCAACTCACACAGTAAACTAACATACATAAACATCTTACTCCCCAAGATACTGATATCCTATTGACATACAAAATTATAAGTTCAGTATCAAGAAAAAGATACAATTATAAAACATTAATATATTTATAGGCATCAAGGGAAAATAGAAGAATAACTCTAGAGAGGATTTTCTCCTCTGTAGGATAGCATAGTTGGTCCCATGTCAGACTAACATCATATGCTTGCAACCTACTATTCAAGAATGCAAACATAAAGTAGATGAAGTGTACAAAAAATAGTTCTATTTCAGATTGCAAACCTGAAGCAGAATAAAGTGTAAATAGTCACTGAGGAACAATTCAAATTGCTAACCTACTCTTTTGATTTCATTTAACAAAACAAACTACAGGCAGCCTGCTAAGCAAGCCACATTGAGACTTAGATAGATGAAGAGTCAAAAATAGCCCAAACACCCTAATTATCTACTCAAGACTTTCTTCCATCATGGTGTTGCTACAGATCTTAACTCGAAACATATCTCACACACTTAGGATTGGGTGAGGTGATGTTGTAGTGGTAGACTGATGCATGTTCTTTTCTACGGAAACATGGTGAGGCATGTGCCTCACCTGGACCTAATGTCGCTCTTCGCCACTATTTGTCACCCTATATGTATCCATCACCAACCAACATTGTAATCTTGCCATCATTCATAAAGGAGTATCTATGGTATTGCTAATCATGCGAACATTGCTTAGGATCAGTAGCAAGCCATCATTGCTAATCAACATATCAGTTTGGGTCCAATCCCAGGAACCCTTACTGACTTAACAGTCCACATGTCACTGATGATGATCATGGAGTTAACACTTAACATTAGCATGGTTGTGAGCGTAATGGTAAATAGACACCAACACCAACATTGCCATTCATCCATCTATTAGAAATCAGGAAAATTCTGACCACATTTGTTACAGTTGTAGGTACAAAACAAATATTTTCTGAATAAAATACCTACCCCTTCCCTTTAATATACTATTCATTGGAGAGGAAGATAGATCTATTCATATGGTTGAGATCTTGGTAAATTTGAATGTAGAAACCTCTAGTTAGTTGCAAACTGAATTCCACATCTTATGTCAATTTATTTGCATTTGAATGTCCCTGGTTAGTATCATCTTTAGTAGATGGACAAGCTGCATTTATTGACATGAGCAAACTACTATAGTGGCTTATCCATCCATGTTGGAATAGAAAACTAAATAATGTAAATGATCATCTGTGGAATTGAAAGTAGCACCAAGTGTCACATACCTCTTAGACACCTGTAGATTAATTAGGATGAAACATACTAAAGTCTACCTTTAAACAAGAGAGAATAAAAACAAGGATGTCAGAATTGACAAATATAAAGTTCTAAAGATCCACCTCTACTGATTACAAGAATGTGAAGAAATATATCATTGTGCATGAAGTGCAGTGTGTTTAGGACGGGTGTGTCTATAGTGACACATCCACAACTGATATTTTGAGTGATGAGCTGAACAATTAACTAGAAAGTACCATAAATCAGGAACAAAGTCTCATGTGCTGTATTATCTTCAAATAAGAACAAAAAGAAAGTAAACATTTGAGTTTGTTGCACTATTAAATAATAATAATGAAGATTTGAGGCTAACAAGAGACAATAAGGTTTTAAAGCTAATTATTGCAAATCACAATAAAATTAGAAGCATACATCAGTATCCCATGTGGCTTGCTTCCAATGGTCCCGACTGTAGAGGTCATCATCACCTCAAGCATCGTCTTTGTATCCGTCAGCATTGTATCTAAGGAAGAAACTGTAAAAACACTGCCAAATAGAAATGTTCAACGCAATTATAGATAAAATCTAGGCTAGTTTGGAATTTGATCATAAATCATCATTCTAATGGTTCAATTCAGCTAGTAGTTAATGTCCACTAGAGACTGAATTTGAGGACAAATCAAATAATAAGATTTGAAAAGCATTATAAAAGTTTAGCTCACGCATTGGAGACTGAATATCGTGCTCTATATTACAGGAAGAGAAAGTGGTAGATGGCACACAACTATATAGAATGAACAGGAACATGTAATATGAATCAAGAGAATGAATTTTCATTAACTAGATAAAACTGGAATTCTAATCTAGCCATGCATTAAAAGAAGATATGGAGACTATAGAAGTTTGCCTTCCACACTTATACAAAGAAGGGAGAATGTGATTCAAGGAGAGAGAGACTAATTCCCACAAAACAAAAGTGTCCACGTCTCTTTTTCAAACAATATACCTTAAATGAGAAGACCTTAAATAATTACCTCACCCATTCAGTCATATATTATTGGAGTTTGGCATTTAATGCACTTAACACATGAGATTTTACACCCTATTAGAAAAACAGAATTCTATATTGCTTTGTACTAACATAAGAAACTGAAATATAACTGAAATGAAATAAGTTCGCTCAACATGTGTAAGTGCCTTAACTTACCAATATGAAGGGGGGATTTAAACTTCGAACCATACCAAGAGATTTAAATGGCAGAACAGTGATTTTACCTCTGAAGACTTTAAGGACAGCAACTTATGCAACTGATTCACCATTAAGGTCACCATCAAATCTTAGCTTCATACATGGTTGTTAGACATGTTGATGAGCTCTGTAATTGTAGTTGTCCCAAGTTATCATTTGAAGATAGAGAGCATGTTAACCCTAGAGCGTAGCTGAGATTTGAGTTCCTAAATAAAACTATCAAACACATCAACCATGTACCATATGCATGAATGATTTGAGTAAATGTAACTTCAAAGAATAGAGCAAGTACTTGGAATCATTTCATATTTAAAAAATGTGAACTAATTAATATATTCCATCAAACTTGATATTAGAATTGACTTAATACCAGTCAGAAATCTTAGCTTCATACATATAGGCAAAACCATATCCTCTTGAAAAGAGTAGATAAGGAGAATTTCATAACATGAGGTAAGAACACCATCAAGCATCCTGCACAATATAATAACAAGACCGAAGACCTGTATACAAGCTTAAGCTTAATATATGCAACAAGCAGGTTATAAGCCTCCTGGATTGTAAACCAATTTATGTGACAGGAAATTCTATCGCATATGTATTTGATGATGTTTGTGCTTTATACCTATAAATAAACCCTGATTTAAGAGGAAATTCAAGGGGTAGTGATTGATACCTCCTACTTGTTCCCTCGAAAATCTATGAGAACATTGGTCTTTGGCAACAGATTCATCATGGGCATTGCAGCAACATGGTTGGATCCATATAAAGATGTCACATCCTACATATGAAAGCAAAGGCATATACACTATTTTATCACAAGAAGAAAAATGCCTCTCAAATACATGACATTCCAACTAAAAAGCATGATAATCCTCTTGTATGAGTACCAAAGTACTACCTTTGTTCTCTATAATCCATCTTCATATATTAGAATCCTAGAAAGATACTTTCTATTACCATAACAGATATTGAATATCAATGAGTTTATACTAAAAGGACAAACCATGATAATTTGGATAATGTCAGTCTTCAAAATGAGGCATACCTCTATGTTTACACCATGAAAACTGATTCAGTTGCTTGTTTTGTCAAATTATCTCATAAGTATGCAGTCCTTAATGGTTCACAATTGCATGTTCTGTCAGACAGTTGTGAGGAGCTTGAGGCAACCAAACATGTCTACTAATACTTGTTGGTGTTGTTTATCAACATTTGATACAATTGGTTTGCGAATGTCTGCTTCAATATTTGTGGATACTACTGAATGTTGCAGCACTGATCAATTTGCTTTCTTGATTGAATATGGTGAAGTGCAATCTGTCCATGTTTGGCCCTAGAAACCTATAGGAAATGGATATTGAGAACAAAAACTATGAACTTGTAGTGTAAGGGAAAATGCCCACGGTTAGCACTGAACATGCACAAAGAAATTTCTGTGAGGCTGTTAAACTATGTGCTGACTATAGCACATATGCGAGTCACAAAAAAATCTGTGAGGCTGTTAAACATATGTGGAGGGTTTTTTTCACCATGTCATTGGGCATGCATCTTATACTTTTTATACCAATCCATGCTAGCGCAGTAGGAACAGAGACTCCATTACAGATGTAGAATAATTAATGGTCTGGTTTGTGATACATGTTCTCCACTATAAATTAAAAAATAAATTTATGGGCTACCAAATTTCTTATAACAGGCATGGTCCATAGAACAGATACATGAACCATGTGATAGATTAGCATGGGCCTCAAATATTAGAAGGAAGCAACCTGCTATACCTGCCACATCATTATATGACATCTGGGGAGGGGTGGGTAAGGGATGTCCAGAAAAGTGAACCTTTAAAGATGGAACATTCAACTGGTCTATGAAAGCAGAAATTGGACTCTGACCGTTAGTAGTGTTGGAATCGACTTACGGGAGGAGTTGTTTCCATTCCTGCATCTCAATCTCCACAGATGACAGCTAGTGGTCCCCATCTCTACCTTGCCAAAGATAGTAAAAGGATGCAACACAATGCTCAATGAAAGATTATCGTTTCAATGTTGTGTTTACTTTAGTTATAGTCTGGTAAGCTAATTCCAGTGTACAACTTTTCTTGGATGTTAATGGTAATGTAAATGTCAGCTCGACAAGTAACTACTTTAGTAGAATAAGACTAGAAAACTCAATTACTTTTTCCTGCTACAAGAAAATTTTGTGAAGAAGATTATATCTTAAAACATATAAGAGGAAATAAAGATTTTTAAATTCAATGAATTATGTCAAGTTCTAGGATTTATAGACAATGATTGTCCTTTCTATCATTCTTTGCTTACTATGTGGGTGCATCTACCCAATAGCTAACACATAACTGACTTGAATAACATGTCAATAATGTCAGAACATCGTGTTTGACTTAATAAAAATATATATATCAAACGTACAAACGCACAATGTGGAACTAAAGCAAAACATGTGTATCTAGGCGAGGATGTGTCTGTGTGTTTTGTACTAATTTGTATGCTTTTATATTTCACATATGCATATTAGACTTGAAATGCATTTTGCAAGCTCCATGGTCATGTTGTCGTATAGAACTAATATAAGGAAGTCAACTGCCTTCATATAGGGAAATTATTGACTAAATGTGGTTTATTTGAGGCTCATTTAATTATTATGAGTATGGGACTGAAAGAGAAAACCACCAATCACCAGTACATGATAGATCAGCTATAATTTGTGAAAAAATTATGCATATAATCCTTAAGCTGTAATGACTTACTTGAATGCATCAAGTCCATTTTATACATGAATTCCTGTATAGGTTACATATTTTTCTAATAGCATGAATAGTTGTGATATGTCTATATGCCTGATTCCATGCAAAATTTTCACGCTGCCATTTTGACCTTGAGGTACAGTCCACTAATTTATTTTTATAATTTAATAAACATTTAGGATTCATCGAATTAAATTTAAAATAAATTATGTAGGCAATATATCACGTCACACTCTAGAGTCTACACGTCAAGCTTTTACATGTTGGCACTATCATTTCACTTGTCTCTCAGCCTCTCTATTTAAACAAAATTTTCTTAAAAAAATATTTTTCTACTAAAAAGGACATTCATTAGAAAGAAAAGCACAACTCAATGATTTCTTAAGTAAGACGATTACTATTGATGGAAGTTTCATTTTTTGTTTTGGGAATATAAACTGATGCATGACCAAGTATATGTATTTATGCCAGCTACTATCGGCAGAGAATAATCATCAATAAAGGTCATAAAATATTTCACACCCGAGTGACTTGATACGGAGCACGGTCCCCAAATATCAGCATGAACAATGTCAAAAATTTCTTTAGAAGCAATAACTTTCTTAACAGGAAAAATAGACCGAGTTTGTTTGCCTAAAACACTAGTTTCACAGGAAAATTTGTTCTTAGATAAAGTAGGAAATAAATGCTTTAATTTGATAGCAGATGGCCCTGGAAAAAGTGCCATTGTAGTCCCGTCACTGAAGTAGATAGCATAGAAGAAGTAGCAGGAGGTCCATCCAGATAATACAACCCATCTGGTCCTTCACGGCTGAACCAATCCTCGTCTTCGTGCGGAGATCCTTCAAAACACAACCAAAAGGATCAAATTTAATAGAGCACTTGAGTTGTTTTATCATCTTACTGACTGACAACATGTTAACAAGAAATTTTGGAATACATAAAATAGAATGCAATTGCAGTTTTGGTGAAATAGGAACTGTGCCAGTGCCATGAACTACAATTTTGGAGCCATTTGCAACAGTAACAGATGATATAGTAGTAGTTTTATTTAGAATAGAAAATAGATGAAGATCACCAGCCATATGAGTGGACGCACCCGAGTCAGTGCACCACTGTTTGTTAGCAGATGATGGAGAAGCGAGCATGGCAGACGGTGTTGGTCTAGAAGGGGATGGCAGCTGTGAGAGATGCTCTTGGAACATCTTCTCAAACTCAGAACGTAACCATTTTGTGCTTGCAGCAGCAGGAGGTGCGTCAGCGGTAGAGTCAGCAGTAATTTCTGTAGCAGCCTGGTTAGCCCAAGCGGGCTTGTCGTGCTTAATCTAGCAGTGATTTCAATATGATTGTCCCAGCTACACCAGTTACAATAGCGAGGGCCAGGAGGAGCACCACGTCCAGGAGCAGATGATCCACGACCTCCCGAGGTAGGAGGGCAACCGCCACAACCGCGACCTCGGCCACGGCCAGAATCAGTAGAGCGAGCAATAAGCGCAGGGTGCTCAACAACAGGAGGAGGAGTCATGGACGGTAGGCGTTGGACTCTTTTGAGAACATCTCAAAGGGTAGGCAGCAGATCACTTGACAGGATCTGGTCAACCACACCAGAAAATGAGGGAGGAAGAGCAGCCAAAAACTGAACAAGTTGCAGTTTGTTGCATTGCTTCTGAGCAATTTTGATGTCTATCGTCAAGGGGTGGTAGAGTTCAAACTCATTCCACAAAGCCGAGCATTGATTGTAGAAGTCATCAATGGAAGTGTCAGGGGAGAACTCCTTTTTAGCCAAGTTTTTGAAAAATTCAAAAACTCGCTTGGGATTCTCCTGATGAGAGTAGATGTTATAACCTCAATTTTTTTGGGTTCAATTGGTGAGATATGCAATTTCTCATATTAAGGATAATTGAACAAATAATGATGTGATTTGTTTTGAATAAATGAATTCTTTGCACAATAGCCTTGATTGGTTGCTTTGTGGGCTTTATTGGCTACTGGGCCCAATAACATGGCAATAATAAAGAAAATTCAATTAGTGAATGAATAATTGAATAATGGATAAAAGAAATATGTAGAAACCTCTAGAAGGCAAATCCAAAGAGGATTTCGTGCCTCTTGGATTCCTTGTATTCCAAGGAGTCTAAAGTTGCAAAGAAAAGAAATAAGAAAAAGAAAAGATTAATTAAATATTTCTTTATGAAGAAAGAAATTGAAAACATTGAGGAAATGTGGAAAATTAAGTGGAAAGATGGATAATTGAGTTACCCTTTATGGAATTTCGTATCCCAAAGATTTCTTATGATAAAAGGGATGCCCAAGAGGAAAATAAAAGAGAAATAAAGGGAAATTCTCAAAAAGGAGATATTTTGATAAGAAATAAATATAATATGAGAAATTGACTTTTAAAGGAAGATAAAGGCAATCGAATGTTCCCCAATGTGGGAATCCGTGCCTTGAGTGTTTCTTGAGGTCCAAGGGACCTAAAATAACGAGATAATTGCAAAGTGGAAAGAGAAAATAGCAAATTTGCAAAATAAAAAGATAAAGAGATACATTATTAGTGAATTTGTGATATTGTTAAAAAGAAAGTAATTTCTATTAAAGGAAATAGAAATTTCGTGGCTAATGGATTAAAAGCTAAGAATAAAGGAGAATAAGGGAGGGGTTTTTCGTATTCCTAATTATCCAAATGATTAAGGATAGCAAAAGAATAAAGAGAAAGAGAAGATTTCTTTATGTTGAAGGAATGAAGTTTCCTTTTAGAAAAGGGGGCTTGTTTCCCTTTGTATGAGAATCTTGGGGTGTGGATACTCTCCCCTATATAAGGGGTAGAGCTCAAGGTCGAGTTGGAAAAGATTCCACGCACTCCTCTCTCTCTCTCTCTTTCTTCTTCCTCTTCTTGTTCTTTTCATAGAAACCCTAACCCTCGAGTGTGGCTCTATTCCGGGGCAACTTGGGGGGCGCCAAGGAGGTGTGTTAGACGCCCACTAGTCCCCCGACCACATCTGAAGAATGAGGCCATCGATCCGTGTGCTAAGGACTCGCCCCACATCCGTTGGACGCTGCAAGACGGCCGTAACTTGCAGGCTCTGTGTGCGGCAGTTAAACTGCTTAGGCCGCAAGCTGATCAGTTCCCCAGGCGCGTCGGAAGGCGACGGCGCTAGGGCACCCTCTGCTGGAGGTCCTCGAGCCCCCACAGAGGTAGGGCGGAGCGCCGAAGGCCTGCAACAGCAGCCGCGCTAGGGCGACGCGTGAGGAAGAAGAAGGAGGGTCGGCTGGACGTTTTTGCCCTTCGCGGGCTAAGGAGATGGTCCACTTACACGGGGGTATTTCTGTCATTTGGTTATGTTTTCCAAAAGCGATCAGCGTTGCATGGCTATGCTGACGTGTCAGCATGCTACTGGCCAAGTAAGTATTTTTCTTGCAAAATTCTTAACTTAAGATTCGTAGCTCGGATGACGAAAAGTTATATATGAATTTTGATCCTCAGAATGAGAGGAATATAATAAAAATAGTCTCATAGCCTGAATCTGATCATAGTTCGAAAATTAATGTAGATTATCATCTTTGATTAGTTAAAGATTAAGGAACCCTAATTTGATATGATTAAAGTGTGTAATAGGGTTTAATGAATCATTAGAGTTGATATTAACCTGTTAAATGCAAAAAGATACTTTAAGATCAAAAATGATGATCTTTGCATGTAATTAGGTTAATTAAGAGATTATATGCCTAAATATGCTTGCAATATGAAAAGTGCATAAAAGCTATCATTTTAATGATTTAATTAATGAAAAACTCTTAGATTTGATGATAGATGGTTTTAATGTTGATCAATGGATAATTTAAGCCTATTGTTCATAAAAAGGAAAATAAGATCTAAAAAGATAATCTTTTTATATAATTGGTTTAGTTTAGGGTTTTGTGCATTAATGAGCTTGAAAACCCTAAATTAGGTGAATATGACTTTTAAATGTTTTAATTATTAAAATCTGTAAATAATTAAGGATATGATGATCCTAAGTCAATTTTGGGTATAAAAGACTATTAAATGAATAGTTTGAACAATTAGGGTTTATATAAATGGAAAAGAGTACTATTAGGGTTTGTTAACCTAAAAGAGATAAAGTTCGAGAAATTGAACTAAGAAACCCTAATGAGTATTAATGGAACCTTAATGCGGATTAGAAACCCTAAAAAGAGAATCCAAGTCAATAAAGTAGATTCTTGATGAAATGTGTAATAAATAGAATACATGTTCTTTTCAGGAATTATGTAATGATTGAATTACTTGCTTGGATCTGTTGATTGGCTTGATTGTATATACATGAAGTATATGTTGAATAATCTGCATGACTCTTCAAATCAGGTATGTGGTTACGCTTATGACTATACCGAATAGTTTCCCGAAGATTTTATCGATGTTTCCCTCAATGCATGAATTAACTGTTGGATGTCTATTTATTTCATGCAATTATAAAGTGACTATGGCTATCACTATGAGTACACATGTATAACTAGATAGATCCGAGTCCACCCCTGTGGCTATGCAAAGGCTAAGGATAACCTAGAGTAAGGTCTAGGGTATCATGAGTTAGAAACTGGGCTACACATGTGAGTAGTGCCATGAGACTCTTAGCATACCATGAGTTAAGGAGTGGGCTACCTACGGGTAGTGCCATGTGACTCAGCCCTAGAAATTGATTCACCTATTAGGTGAAGTCATGAGGGGTAAAATGGGAATCTACCACATGGGAGGTAGTATCCAAGTCCACTGTAGGGACAGCGCAGGGGATAGGGTACACATGGATCGCGTAGTTATACTTAAAACGTAAACTTGTTTGTTAAATGATAATTGAATGAGATACATTGTTATAGATAATTGAATGATTATTGGTTTCCCCCACATACTAGCTACGGCTGACCGACGTTTTGTTTGTCGGCG
This sequence comes from Alisma plantago-aquatica, assembly GCA_963693085.1. Taxonomy (NCBI): domain Eukaryota; kingdom Viridiplantae; phylum Streptophyta; class Magnoliopsida; order Alismatales; family Alismataceae; genus Alisma; species Alisma plantago-aquatica. Next base: position 668,408,381 of record OY856412.1, on the reverse strand, counting down.
TTTTAGGTACAATGAAAAGAACAAACAGTAAAGTGGCACATGTGATACTAAATGAGAATTAAAGTACAAAGGAGGATTAGATAGATTAGTATCGGCATGGATAGAAATATAGAGATCCAAGTTTTCAAAAGGTATGTACAGAAAAATTTTATTACCATTTTCAGTATAGTCTGTTAGAATTTAATAATTGTTGATGGTTATATGTCGAACCTTTGATCCGGGATTAATGGGTGCGGCTTCGACCTCTTGGTCTCCCTTAATTGGGGGTTATCGGGAGGTGGGGTCATAACAGTAGACGTGGGACAGTTGATCCCACATAGCCTTAGCATCATGAAGGCATAGATGTGATTGGCTAATTCGGGGCTCAGTACTATTGAGGATCCAAAACATGACTCCGAAGTCATCCTTGGTACATTGTTCATAGATTTGTCTGGTTTTGTCATCCGCATCAACAGTAGGAATAGCAGGAGGCTCAGCCATAAGATGGTGTACCGGCATTGTGCTTTGACATATAGAATAAATGACTTTGACCACAGATGATAGTTGGAGCCATCGTCGAACTTCACCGCGGTGACACATAGAGAGCGAGGAGGCTCAGATAAGGCCATGGCAGAGTCAGTAGTCAGTATAGCAGCAAAGTAGATCAGAGACCCACAAAGGGGCAGATAACAGCAGTAGGGATCTGACGAGTCAGATCAAAACACCCGTATAGGATAGAATATGCATATATATAGAGAAACCTACGTCGTCATGAGGAAAGCTCAATGTTACTTCATGAGGCGTAGGTAGAGAAGATGGTGAGACGAAAATACACTCAACTTAGACGGCAAGTGGATGTCCGAACTTGGAGATGAAGATCACCCAGACGTAGAGGGAGAGGAGAGGTAAAAACTAGTGGCAGCCAGAGCAGGGATGGGAAGCGGAGGAGCCGAAGAGCAGGAAGCTAGGAGGGTGGAGGGAGGAAGGGAAGGTTGTGGCGGGAGAGGAGGATGGCAAGGGAGGGTGGCGGTGGGGTGGTGGTGGAGGAGGGTGGCGATGGAGGTTGGTTGTGCAGGTGGAGGCAGCGGGCAGGGTGGGTGGTGGAGGAGGCTGCGGCAGCGGGGGGGGAGGAGAATAGGGGTGGCGGCGGTGTGGGGGGAAGAGAGAGAGGGCAGGGAGGGCGGTGTGACAGAGAGAGGGCAGGGAGGGCGGGGGGTGGGGGTCGGGCGGATGGGGGGGTGTGTGACTTACGTCATGGGTGGATGGATGGGCGGGGAAACAGAGATCATGCTCTTGATACCATATAGAAGGAAATGAAATTGTTTATTTAGTCAGTAAAATAGGTTACAAGATAGTCTCTAATATAGCTACTGAGAGTAGAGACAGAAGTACAAGTGAGAAATATGGGACTAAAAGTAAAATAGTAAACCAACAAGTAAATAACATAGTATATCTATAGTAGTAATATGATCATATGTATATTTTGAGTTATGCCTGCAGCCAACTTAAAGTATATAACAGGTGCCCAAATGCATCGGGATCCTAAATGACCATGTGAGATGCTTCTCTATTCAAGGTAGTGAATTGTATCTAGTTCAAAATGAATGTAATGGGTCTGGCAGAAAATGAAAAGTGGTCTGACCTACAAGTCTAAATTATGTCAAAACTGGACATCTAACTCATGCTAGTATATTCTTTCAAGCATGTGCATTTTTCTTGTATTGTATTAATGGCTAGATAATGAATTATACATGAGAAAATATTTTTTAAAATAGAATTTGGCATGCAGAATTTAAAACCAGAATGCATCAGGTTGTAGTTCTATATTTCTATTCCATGAATTCACATTTAATTATGAAAAAATATTATATGATAATAAAGTGCAATATTAAACCACAATCAGGTGTACATATGATTTTCCTTTCTTTCAAAATCGCCATCCTTTCTTTTTTCCTTTGTTGGAAACCAGCAACCATGTATCCCATTTGAAAGCAAACAAAGCATTTATCTTTCTCCGTTGGTGTATAAACATCCTGAAACAAGAAATACTTATCACAATAAAACAATGTTCAGCAATAAAAAGGTACCTATAAGTGAGACAGTAATTTGGTATCCCAAAATGAACTTTACATCCATGAGTGGAAAGTCTGAAATGTTTTCAGCATGTCTGTAGTAAGGGTTTATATATTCTATGGATTTTCAACAGAATAATACAAGTATATATTAATAAACATACGAGGAAGCATAGTGAAAAATCTAGTCAGATTTTAGTCAACACCTTCCACAATTTTGTGATTTATCCATAAGAGATAGAGAATGTCTACAATCTAATATATATATTATCTCACTAAACCTGATCATGTTGCCAATTTTATGTTATTTCAATATAAGATACTTATCGATTTTCATGTGACCTAAGAGAACAAAGAAAGTTGAAAAGAAGTAAAAGAATCAAAGTAATATAAAAGGAAAATAACAGAGATTCATCAACGATCAAGACAAAGGCTTCACCAATCTGAGTAAAGATATAGCATCACCAGAGGTACAAACAAAATTTGAATCAACCAAGCCATACATACAGAGATCGGGAGGCAATAGATAAATTTCAGAATTGATCCCTTTAAGACAAATCTAATCGAAGATAAATATAATAGATATTTTTTATTTGATGACGCTCGTGCGGTACATAGACAAAAACATAGTGATTTTTCCAAACGTGAAGATCTTCAAATGTATATCTATGTGACTAAGAAAGAAAATTGAAGAGAAACTAAGGAGGAAAGCGAGATATAGGACTAGAGATCGCAGAATAGGGAGACAAGATAGCTAGGAGAAGAAGATCTAAGCAGAAAGATGTTGCAGCAACATCTAATAAAAAATAACACAAATTCTACTCGGGTAACATCTAATTAGAAATAACACAAATAGGAGACGAAGCAATGAAAATTGAAAATAGGAGAAGGAACCCATTCAAGACAAAGATCTGGTTACCTAGGATGCAAGGCGGGCTCCTGCAAATAGATGATAGAAACTTGCGTTCACCGTCACATTCAAAGACAAAGTATCGTAGTGGGAGTAGTGTACACCTTCCACACCGCTCCCCTTTGCGTGCCCAGCTCAAAACCTCAACAATCTGGCAACTTGTATGATCGATAGCTGCTCATAGATAGGAGACTTCCCCCAGGATAACGGGATATCATTGGGACTCAGGGTATAGATCACCCCCCACCCCCAGATCTTAGAGGAAGCAGAGGTGCCTTGGTCGTGCATGCAATCGCCTACCCTTGTGTTGCACGGGCTCCTCCTGTCTTAATTTCATCAATTGTAGTTTGCACTGAGTATATCAGGGTAGAAATTTTGTAAGTTCTAACATTGCTGAAAATTATTGTGAGCGGGAAAAGATTAGACACAACATTATGAACCTTGTTCTTGAGAAGTTGAGCTTCAATCTGGCCCTTCTCCTCTCCTATTTTTCGTTTCATCGTTCTTCTAACACCTCCTGTTTGGCAATCTATGAGGTTATGGTCTAACCAAGGGGAGGATACGAGAGTACTGGGGGGGGGTGAGATTGGGTTGGGGGATTTGAGGGGAAGAGAAAAGGGTGAGAGGGAGAGAGCATAATCATGGGTGGACGAGGCATAGGAGAGGGAGTACCTCGAGTCTGATTGGGGGATTAGAGGGTGTGTTCCCCGCGCCAATAGGGAAAAAGTTAGAGTAGGCGCGGAAAAATTGAAATTTTGGGCATGTGTTTATTTGAGAGCAAAGAGATGGGATGAGTACTTGTAATCAACACTACATTTTCTCTATTTACATATTTAATATGTGTAGAGAAAAGTAGTTTTTAGCTATAATTATAACATATATAGTTAAAATAATTGTAGTTAAAGCATACTTTTTTTGTAGTGTCTAAAGACGTATGAGACAAAAATGAAGAACAATTCTCATTGAAAAAGAGTGCAAAGAGATGCATAGTGGATTTCAATATGTTAAACAGAACCTACAGTTCAGTTCTGAACTGTAAGTTTACAACATTCTGTGATTTTAGCCTAACAACATGCCACAAACCTTCAATAACAAGATGATCAATACATGTAGAAACCTCCATTTCGATTAGGCATAAGATTTTCTTTAACTCGTATGTTGAGACTGGAAGCTTGTTTCCTTCAGGAAGAATTTCTTTCAATGAAGATCACAATGATGTGAAGCTTTTGTCACTCCATCTATTGTTATCCTTTATATTATACAATCTCAACACAATGCTCAGCTTCGTAAACTTAGTACAAGCTGTGTATAACGGTCTCTCAGCATCATGCACAATGTTCCTAAACAAGGAAGGTGGATCAGTGTGCTCTATCCCACAATCATCCAACATCACATTAACGATGTCTATCAGAATCGGTTCGTCCACATCTACGTCATCAACGGCAATTTCTTATTCAACACTAGCAATGCTATTTACATCTACTGATCTCAAGTTTGAAATCTCTCCATGCATGTACCACTTTGTATAGCCTTGTACAATCATGTTGCATATGACATGGCTTTTGAATTTTTCACCAGTACTGACTTTTAAGTTGTTATCACAATACCTACATGGATAATACAACCTATCTCCAGGTTGTTTCCTATGTTCCTCAACAAATATAATAAATTGATCAAGACCAGCAATAAACTCTGGGGTGCATCGATTTGGAATGGACATCCACGATCTATCCATTCTATGATCAAAAGGAAAATAAGTATTTGGGTTTAGGGTTTACATATTAAGTTAAGGATTTAAAGATTAGGGTTTAGGGATAAAAGATTAAGGTTTATAATGAATATGTATACCACCTATCCCATTCTTGAACATGTAGAGGATCATGTGAAAATGCCCCTAACTTTCTTGGAGCAGCTCTCGGGTCCAAAACAACTAGGAGTGTTAGGAGAAGTAGGGGATCGACTAGGAGCCCAAATCATGACAAAAATGCCTCAGTTTGGATGAAATCGAGTCGGTTTTGTATTTTAGAGTCAGATCTCTCTAACCTTGGAATATAGAAGGATCTTCCCTTGGACCTCATCCTTTGGATCTTGGTCTAAACTACCTTCTCCACCCATTTCTACCACTTGTCTCTCAACGTTAGAAAACATGGGAGTTCATGAAAGAAAGAGATGAACCAAACCAACAATCATAACCATATAGATAAGACAGAACAAAAAAATGATAGATATAAACATTAATTACTTGCTTAGAGTCAAAGTACATAAACATACTCAAAATGAGATACATACCCTAGAAGAAGTTCAATTGGCCATGTAAAAGTATAGTTCGCACCGAACAATGATGGAAATACATCATATGCACATAAATGAAGGAGAACGGTAGAATAAATGAGAAAGAGGAAGAGATTAGCCCATAGAGGAGAGGTGGTTCTTCATCATTAGCCTCCAAATGGACTAGATATCATCCTTTGCACCTTAATATTTAATATTATGGACTCATTGGCCTCCTTTATGTTTGATTCCACCCCAAACAATAGATCGTGTGGATGGACAGAGGGTGAGGTTGATGGAAATAAGTGGAAGGGATGGTGGATGGAAAATGATAAAGGTTGATGTAAAATGGAGTAAGACTAATGAGTTGTACGTAGGGGTGAGATCATTAGCCCTCTCAGCCTTGGATCACTAAGACAAAGGTCTAGGAACAAAAAATGCAGAACCCTTGGACCGATGGACAAGGAGGGGTGTTTATAGAGGCTGGTAGATATGTTTGGAAATTGGGGTGAAACCAACTTAGTTTGTTCAAAACCAACTCAATTCACACCATTAGTCTAGCGTCGTCGGGGTCATTCATCATTTTGGGTCGTCATAGGAAGTCATCAAAGTCGACCATCGGGCTTAGGCCATTGTTTGTTGTTATCAGTCTTGATCATTGACATGCATCTTCAACACAACAAATTCACTAGAGAAGGAATCCCTAGAGCATAACCTTTTAATGGCTATCAATTCACTTGTAAACAAGAAAGTAAATTATAGTATGTAAATGTATTGATCCCATGAAACAATATTTTTAGAGTTTAGATTTGATCCAAATGCTATGAGTAATATTTAAGATCCAATTTTGAAGAGAGCATTTAAATAAAAGAAAGGATATAAATTGTAGAAGTAAACTAGTAAGATTGGGTTTTAGTTCAAATATTAATAGATATTTGGGGTCGAGGGAATACAACCATAGATAACATTTTTACTTTAATCGATTCAACTCCTACATTTTAGTTGATTAAATAAGGACCATGTGGATTTGTGTCCTTACATAGCACAAATCTGACAACGGTCAGACTACTCTCAAATATGGGGATTTCGGCATTTGAGGATCCTCATTCAACCATCCAATAAGTTCTATTAGGGATCTCATCAAGAACTCATGATCTTCTACTAGTGTTTAGGTGATCCTGTCACCATGGATTATAATAAACAACATAAAATGAATAGATTAATCATACACCTTCATCAGTTGATCTCATTATAGGTTCATACAATGTCGAGATTCAAATCTCATCACCCAATAAGTGATTAGAGCTTGTGTAGGAATCACATCTACCTATTTTGATACATAGTCACAAGTGACTAGGATGAATTCGTAACCGCATGAAGAGGGAATGGAGCCCATGTAGTATACACCAAATACATCAAAAACTTCAATCTTCAAAATAGAATCGAGTGGCATTTCATATTTCTTTGAAATTTCTCTTAATCTTTGGTATCTATCACATGCTTTCATAAATGTGTCCACATCTAAAAATGTTTTTGGATAATAGAAGCCTACATGAAGAATCTTAGTTGATGTATTGACTCCTCCAAAATGTCCTCCATAGGTAGAGGAGTGACATTTTGAAAATCACATTTGGGATCTCGTCATCTGAAATGCATCTCTGGATCAGCCCATCTCACACTACTTAAGAAAAAGTGGGTCGTCTCAATAATAAAATTTGACATAATGAAGGAACTTCTTTTTTTTGTTGATAAGCAATATTTGGAGGAAGGCATATTGTGGCTAGATATTTGAAATATAAGCAAACTAGGGTATCATAAGTGAGTTCACAACATAGAGATTCTCAATTGGTAAACCATCATCAACATGAGTATTGTCCTTTGTATAGGTGTTGAGATGGGAAAGTTGTTCAACTACATTACTTTTTTGTTCTCTTCTTGTCTTTAATCTCCAAATAAAACTCTTGTAGCAAAATTATGTGGTAGTTAAGATGAGGTTTGGCATCCTTCTTATTGAGGAGATGTCTTCTTGCAGTGCGATCTGTATAGATAATGACTTTGGATCCCATAAGTTATTGTCGAAACTTATCAAAAACATAAACTATTGCAAGCATATCCTTCTCAATGGTTGCATAATTGATTTGGGTATCATCTAAGTTTTGCTTGCATAATGAATGGTATGAAGTTTTGTCTCTCCTTTATTCGAAGACTACCCCTATTGCATATCACTGGTTTCACACATTATTTTAAATCGGAATTTCCATTCTGGTGGCTGAATGATAGGGGTTGAAATGAAAGAGTCCTACAATGTTTGGAAAGTTTCTTGGCATTCTTAATTGAATATGAATTTAGCATCATTTGCTTACATGGAACACTGTGGATTTGCAATCTTCAAAAAGTCCTTTATGAACCTTCTATAGAACCATGTGTATCCTAGGCAACTTCAAACTTCTTTTACTTTGGTCGGTGTTAAAATCTTCTCAATGTCTTCTAATTTTTCTTTATCTACCTCAACTCCTTTGTTTGATATGACATGACCAAGTACAACTCCCAATTGTACCACAAAATGGCATTTCTCCTTATACAAAACAAGGTTGACATATTTACAATATTGTAAAACTTTATAGATTTAACAAACAATCATCAAAGGAATTACCATACACACTGAAATCATCAATAAATATTTAAATGATCTTTTCTATGACATCTGAAAATATGGCCATCATGCATCGTTGGAATGTAGTGCGAGCATTACACAATCTGAAAGGCATTAACCTATAGGCATACGTCCCATAAGTGCTTGTGAAGGTGGTTTTCTCTTAATCTGGTTGGTAGATAGAAATTTGGAGAAATTTGAAATATCCATCTAAATAGAAAAAGTATGGGTGGTTCACAAGTCTTTCCAACATGAGGTCAATAAAAGGAAAAGGAAAATGGTGTTGTCTAGTGGCCTTGTTTAACCTTCTATAGTCAATGCACATGATCCACATAGTGAACACACATGTTAGAATTAATTCATTATTATCGCATTTCATTACGGTGGTTCCCTCTTTCTTAGGTACAATGTGTACAAATCTTTCCGAAGGGCAGTCACTGATATTATAAATTATTTCAACATCTTTTAACTTAAAGATTTCTTTCTTTACCACTTTATCATGTTTTGGTTTACTCTTCTAGGTGGTTGTATGCATGGTTTGGCATCATCTTATAAAGCTATGTGATGCATGCAAATAGAAGGATTAATTCCTTTCAAGTCATCAATGGAATATCCTATTACATCTTTGTAAAGCCTAAGCTCTTTCATCAATTTTTCTTCTTGTTCTTGGGTCACTTTAGAATTTAATATGACATGAGAGGTGAAATTTGGGTTTAGGAATGCATAACTCAAACCTAATGGAAGGGGTTTAAGCTCTACATCTTTCTCTGGTGTAGTGGTGTTGTTATAACCCCAATTTTTGGGTTCAAATAGTGAGAAATGTAATTTCTCATATTAAAGCTAACTGAACAAATAATGAAATGTTTTGTTTTGATTAAATGGATTTCTTTCACAATAGCCTTGATTGGTTGTGTTTTGGACTTTGTTGTCTATTGAGCCCAAATATCGAGGAAATTCAACTAGTAAATGAATAATCGAAATGCTAAGAAAAGAAATATGTGGAAACCTCTAGAAGGCAAATCCAAAGAGGATTTCATGCCTCTTGGGTTCCTTGGATACCAAGGAGTCCAAGGTTGCAAAAAGAAAGCAATAAGAAACGAAAAGATTAATTATGTATTTCTTTATTAAGAAAGAAATTGAAAACATCGAGAAAATGTGGAAATTAAGAGAAAGGATATATAATTGAGTTACCCTTTATGGAATTTCGTATCAAAAGGATTTCTTATAATAAAAGGAATGCCAATGAGGAAAATAAAAGAGAAATAAAGAGAAATCCTCAAAAAGAAATATTTTAATAAGAAATACACATGATAATGGGAAATAATGCATTTAGATGCATCTAGAAGGATAATAAGTATCCTTAAAAAGTAATTTCGAAATAGTAGATCTTCTTGGGATCCAAGGATTCCCACTAAAGAAAAAGAAAGAGAAAAAGGCAAATAAAGCAAAATAAGAAGATAATGTAATAATAACTTTTTGAGAATATCAAAAAGAAAGATATTATTTATTTTGGGAAAGGAGAATTTCGTGGCCATGAGATAGATTCAGATTTCTAATATTTAAGAATGTGGTTCATCAATGAGATAAGTTTCCTTCATCACCATAGGAGAGAGAAGGAGAGGTGGTATAATAAAAGGATCCTTTGATAAGTTATACGTATATATGTATATCTAATTACAAGGCAAAGGAAAACGAGAATTTGTTTTGGGAAAGGGTGCGTGGATGGTGGCCCTTCTATACCCATGTACCTGCTGTTTCAGCCGTAAGGGACAAGAGGGAGGAAATTGCATTTTCCTCTTCTAAAACGTGGACATGTTTCTTAGTCCCTTCCTTTCCTAGCCTTAGTGGCCTCTAGGGTTCCTAGGAACAAGTATAAATAGGAACCCAGGGTCCCTCGTTGGAGGATACAGTGATCATTCTCCACAAGATCGCAGAAAATCTCTCCCCACTCCATGGTTACGATCTTTACCAACTCATCCTGAAGACGGAACCTCTTCTCTTCAGTGTAGCATCATCTGAGACTCCCTCTGGAGTTAGTTGGTGATCTGGGAAGGAGTTTGGAGAAGGTACGAGCCGCGGCGCATAGGCCAGCAGGCCTAAAATGTTGCGGCGGCAGCCTGCAACTCAACCCTAAGTGGCGGAGTATTTCTTCTTTAACCGACTTCGGCCACGAGCAGAAGGCTGGGTTGAGGTCGTCGGGGCCTAGGGAAGCTTCTCCGCGCTCCTTTGCATCCTCGAGGCCCAGGAGGAGGGGCAGGCCGTGAGGACGGCTCACCTGCAGCAGACGCAGGTCGACGCTGCGAGGAAGAAGATGACCTCGCAGGTGTTTGACCCATTTACCCCTGACAGCGGGTTTAAGGAGCGAGGGCACGTGAGTCTTTTCACTCTAATCAAGAGACAAATCGCAATAAGTCAAGGTAAACTCTTTTTGCTGACGTGGCGTCACATGATTGGTTTAGAAGATGCTAACTTCAAATAATTCTAGAAATAAATCGGTAGTTCAGAATTAGACAAGTTATATATGAAAAATTATCCTTAGAACGAGAGGAATCCAAATAAATTATGTTTGAAGTCTGATTCTTTTTGCAATCCGAAAATTAATGGAAGTAATCATCTTTAATACTTTAAAGATTAAGGAACCCTAATCTGATATGATTAATGGGTTTAATAGGGTTTAATGAGGCATAAGATTTGATATTAACCTATTAAATGCAAAAAGGTGCATTAAGATCGAAAAGGGAGATCTTTGTATGTATTTAGTTTAATTTAAAGATTATGTACATAAATATGCTGAAATATAAAAAGTACATAAAGCTATCATCTTTAATGATTTAATTAATGAAAAACCCTTAGATTTGATGATAGATGGTTTTAATGTTGATCAATGGATAATTTAAGGCTATTGTTCATAAAAGTGAAAATAAGATCTAAAAAGATAATCTTTTTATATAATTGGCTTAATTTAGGGTTTTGTGCATGATTATGCATTAACGAGCTTGAAAACCCTAATTTAGGTGAATATGACTTTTAAATGTTTTAATTATTCAAATATGTAAATAATTAGGGATATGATGATCCTAAGTCAATCTAAGTATAAAAGACTATTAAATGAATAGTTTGAGCTATTAGGGTTTATATAAATGGAAAAGAGTATTTTAGGGTTTGTTAACCTAAAAAGGGATAAAGTTCGAGAAATTGATCTAAGAAACCCTAATGAGTATTAATGAATACTTAATGCGGATTAGAAACCCTAGAAAGTGAATCCAAGTCAATAAAGTAGATTCTTGATAAAGTGTGTAATAAATAGAGTACATATTCTTTTCAGGAATTATGTGATGATTTAATTACTTGCTTGGATCTGTTGATTGGGTTGATTGCATATACATGAAGTAAATGTTGAATAATCTGCATGACTCATCAAATCAGGTATGTGGTTACGCTTATGACTATACCAAATAGTTTCCCGATGATTTTATCGATGTTTCCCTCAATGCATGAATTAACTGTTGGATGTCTATTTATTTCATGCAATTATAAAGTGACTATGAATATCACTATAAATGAGTATATATAACTGGCTAGATTCGGGACCACCTCTGTTACTTTGAAAAGGCTAAAAAAGGGGTAATCCTAGAGCAAGGTCTAGGTTACTGTGAGTTAGAGACTCTTTACCAAATCCCGAGTTAAGGAGTGGTCTACTTATGAGTAGTACCATGTGACTCAACCCTAGAAACTGTTTCACTTATAGGTGGATCATGAGGGGTTTAATGGGGACAACACAGATGATAGGGTACTCTTGGATCGTAGAGTTATATCTAAAATGTAAGATTGGTTGTTAAATAAGTAATTGAATGAGTACATTGTTATCATAGTTGCATGTTTATTGTTTCCCCCACATACCAGCTACAGCTGACCGACGTTTTGTTTGTCGGCGTTTTAGGTACAATGAAAAGAACAAACAGTAAAGTGGCACATGTGATACTAAAAGAAGATTAAAGTACAAAGGAGGATTAGATAGATTAGTATCGGTGTGGATAGAAGGTTAGAGATCCAAGTTTTCAAAAGGTATTTAAAGAAATTTTTATTACCATTTTCAGTATAGTCTGATAGAATCTAATAATTGTTTATGGTTATATGTCGAACCTTTGATCCGGGATTAATGGGTGCGGCTTCAACCTCTTGGTCTCCCTGAATTGGGGGTTATCGGGAGGTGGGGTCGTAACATTTGGTATCAGAGCGTAGGTTCCTCATTTAACCATTAATAATTATTAAATTTTACAAACTCCATAGAACCCAAGGGAGTTATTAGATGAGTATCCGAAAGGCGGAGGTGTCTAGAAAGGGATCATGACCGGGGGCTGGCAAGATTTTCCTCCGCACCGCTAGTCGGAATACAAGGACTCCCGGACCCGTGTGACCGCCTGGCCAAAGTCTTAGGGTATGAATCGAAATAAGATACAATTAGGACTTCTTATCTTATTCATCATGTCTCATCACAAAATTCGGATAAGGACATAAAGGATTAGGATTTCCTTTCTTCTCCTCTCCCTCCTGAGGTATGGGTAAGGTCAATAAGGTTTAAGGAATCCTCCACTAAATTAATGAAAGACATGTAATAAGATGTCATGGACATAAGCTTAATAGATTAAGCGCAAAATAAATAACAGATACATGCTTAGGTCGTATGACATAAGATGTCATGTTCTCAGAAGAGACCTGAGGCTAGACCTTCTTGTCAGGAGGATGAGTTAGTCTTGGAGATTGAGATCTCCATTGCAAGTAGAGACCTGACACATCCTTTGAGGATGATGCTAACCCTAACCCTAAGTGAAGGTTAGAGATGAGTTGGACCAGGTGTTTGAAAGGACATGCCTTTGGGATGCCATAGGATCCATGGGTGACCTAGCACCCTTAGCAACCCCAACCCTGGGAAGGGTCGTGTATGTTAGAGTACATGATAGCTCTTTGGATGATGATGTTAGTGAAGGACTATAGAAACCCTATGGGCTTGTACCAGTAGGGCATAACTGGAACCTAGGGCACGTCATAGTGCTGACGGTAGGATGAAACCCTAGATAAGGAATTATGACAGAGCATAAAGGGTTGTGGATGATCTTGAGCAACCATAAGTGCGAACCTAGGCTTCACCCATGTAGATAATGCTTGGAGGTTGATCCTTCGTGAAGAGAGGACCTCTAATGGTGAGGTTGGTTGTAGGGTTAGCTCTAGAGAGAGAGTAGGAAACCCAGCAAGAAGGTTGGAAGCCTAAAACCCTAAACAATGGATGACAGTGGTTGCCTCATAAGTTGATGATATCTTGGTTGCCTTTAGAGGGACCAAACCTTAGACAGTGAAGATGAAGCATATGGTGCCTATGTGCCTGCAGTATAGGTGTTTACCTTCTGAGGTAGGAAAAAGAGTTCCTTAGACCTAGAAAGGTTTAGTAGCGGGTTATGAGGCCTTGTACCTTGTTGGTTGTCCTTGAGGAGGACCCAACACTAAGTGTTGCTTGAGTTGAAGGATGACCAGGAGTGCATGTCATGCCTTTTTCATGCTTGGTTTGTAGTTAAGAGACAGAGCATGCAGTGAACCTAGGGTTCCTAGGCTTAAGAGGGGAAGTGGTGTACCTAAGGCTCGTAAGGAGGGGTTGAGTTCCTATAGAAGCGAGCATAGTAATCCTCATGAATAGAGGAAAAGAGGAGCCCCTGAAGTTTAAGGTGTGTTTGATGAACCACTCACAGCTAGGTTGATGATAAAGGGAAAGTTTGATCTTAATCCAACATCGAGGAAAGAGGACAAGTATGACCTAGCATGGTACAGTAAGTGATCTGCTCGTGCCTTAATGGCTTGCTAGGGTAAGTAGGCTCGTGTGGATGTAAACCCTAGACCTAAGAGCTTTTGTGACCTTAGAGATAGTTTTCCTCCCATCCTGGGAGAGGGACCCCTTTGGAAGGGTATATGTCAGTTTTGGTGGTTCAAGGTAACCGAAAGAGGTCTCATAGGATCTTGAGAAGCTAAGTGAAAGATACATAGTATGAGATTGAATCTACAGACCCATATATATATCCATCTCTAATTGCATATGAATGTGTTACCATGGAGGTAACCGATATGGGGCTTGACCAAGGTAGGCAGGTTGCAATGATGCCTATGAACGGAGGAGAGTCAGCCCATGAATGCAGGAAGAGAGATGATGAAGACTTGGGTAAGGTTCTAAGTGAACATGTACTACGATGGAGAATCCTAAGTCTATCCTAGGGTCAGGTAGGGATAAGACCGATGAAAGTAGGAGTTGCCTAATTCCCCAGTTGCACATGACCATAGGGTTGGGAGGTAACAACTATCATTGTCTGAGGGCCATGGGTTAGGAGATTGATCACCTTCATGAACTCATGGGACCCAAAGGGAAGATGAGTAGGGTACTCTCTGGATGCATGAGGGAAGAGGGATGACCCCAAAAGAGTCAGTACCCTATAGACCTAGAGGAGATGACCAAGGATATAAACCTCAGTAGGTTCAAGACTAGTTTGTTATCTTGTTGTTTAAGATGAAGAGACATATGTGGCACGTTGCAACTTAGATTTAAAGGTGTACTGGCAAGGTGGGATGTACCATCTCTACTCTTGGAACGGGAAGAACTCTGTATTTGGACTGCAGCCAAATGCTTATTTCCTTTTGTTATGGGAGTGAGAGATAGGACATTACACATGCCATACACCAAGGATAAGAGATGTTTGGAACATTGCCATGAGAAATGGGGATAGAGAAGATATCTACCCTGGTAAAGTGAATGATACATGGATGGTTTGTAAACACTAAGAGGAATGAGGTAGTTCCCTTATGAGGATGTTTTTTTTTATCATGAGTTATGTGGAACTTACAAGTTATACCAGGTTGAGTTTGATCACCGTGATGATGAAATTAGAGAGTGGTCTTATTGAAGTGAGACATAGAGTTTGAGGTGAGATGATAAGTGAAATACATGGAAGTGTATGTCTTCAATGTTACCTAATACCTAAGGAGGTGAAGTAGTAATGGATGCTTTAGTTGAGATACATCTGACTTGTTTGGCTAGAAGCTAGAAGAGGTTGTTTGGCTAACCTGAAGTTTGAAAAGGAGAGGTGTTCGGATAACACTCAGATGTAACAAGATGCATTGAAAAGTTATGGTTGTTTGGTTAGCCAGGCTAGTCCTGGATGTAATGAAAGGATAAAACCTCAGATGCACTTCTTTGGAGGAGAAGGTGATGAAACCCTGACTAGAGTGGCTTAGGGTTTCAGAGGATTTGATCTTGAAAGAATCATGACATACAGGAAATCATGATACACCACGGAAAATGGCAATAGCACTTTGGATGTTTAAGATGAGGTTGCATGTGGTTTATGGCCATGCAAGCCCGGAGGAAAAGGACGAACCCCAGTAACCCAGTGTATCGATATAGAGGAAAAAAGAATCCCTGAGAGGAAATGGGAGATCGATACTATGGATGTTGTGATAGGTCTTCCCTGGGCCAAATAAGGTCGAGATACAATATGGGTTATGGTAGGTCGTCTTACCTAGATAGTATGAGAAAGATAGAGTTCTGTAAAGGGACAGATCTAGTTGAACTAACCATGAGAGAGATGGTTCAACTACACCATGAAGCGAGTTCAAAGGTTCTTGAGTTTGATCTAAAGGTTCACGTCCATAAAGTGGAAGTAGGTACGTGAAGAACTCAATGTTAGTATAGTTGTCACCCCTAACTATGGTTAGTATGATCCAGACTAAAGGGTCTGATGAGAGCATATGTGTTCGTTCAGGGTGATAGCTAGAGACAGTTCTTATCCTATGAAAATGTGATGATGACCACGATATCCAGTATCGGGTTTTATATGAGGCTCTGTAAGGGAGGTTGTGTCGGTCACCACTTCAGTAAGGTGATGATGGTGAAAGGACCACATGATGGTTAGAAAAGTACCACATGATGGTTAGAAAAAGGGACCCCAGTGCATGTAGATGAAGTCACTTTGATCGTGCAAGGGCTGAAAGGAGCCTAGAGACGATGAGAGTCATGAGCAGATGTAAAGTAGACTAACATGTAGTGCACTGTGGGAGAATATAATGTGAGAATCTGACCCCTCTAAGTTATAGCTAAAGAGAACTGAGTCCCCGTTACATGGGTTTATTAGAAATGGATGGGTGGAGATGGTTATGTTTTAACCCTACCCCTCAGGATAAAGTAACAAGGGATGTTTTCCATGTGTCCAATTTAGAGCACTATGTGAGGTACCCCGACCATGTGCTGAGCAATGAACCTAGTGAGCCCCAAGGGAGGATGAAATGGCCTGAGTCACCTGTGTAGTTTATAGACGCCAGGATGAAAGAACTCAGAGGAAAGAATATGTGATGATAAAGGTTCTTTGCAAATGCCATGAGTACGGAAAAGCCACATAGGGGCCAATGATGGACATGGAAAAGTCTTATCCTGAATTGTTTATTTTCTTGCCTGAATTTTGAGGACAAAATTCCTATAAGAGGGGAAGGATGTTATAACCCCAATTTTTGGGTTCAAATAGTGAGAAATGTAATTTCTCATATTAAAGCTAACTGAACAAATAATGATATGTTTTGTTTTGATTAAATGGATTCCTTTCACAATAGCCTTGATTGGTTGTGTTTTGGGCTTTGTTGGCTATTGGGCCCAAATACCGATGAAATTCAACTAGTAAATGAATAATCGAAATGCTAAGAAAAGAAATATGTGGAAACCTCTAGAAGGCAAATACAAAGAGGATTTCGTGCCTCTTGGGTTCCTTGGATACCAAGGAGTCCAAGGTTGCAAAAAGAAATCAATAAGAAATGAAAAGATTAATTATGTATTTCTTTATTAAGAAAGAAATTGAAAACAATGAGAAAATGTGGAAATTAAGAGAAAGGATATATAATTGAGTTACCCTTTATGGAATTTCGTATCACAAGGATTTCTTATAATAAAAGGAATGCCAATGAGGAAAATAAAAGAGAAATAAAGAGAAATCCTCAAAAAGAAATATTTTAATAAGAAATACACATGATAATGGGAAATAATGCATTTAGATGCATCTAGAAGGATAATAAGTATCCTTAAAAAATAATTTCGAAATATTAGATCTTCTTGTGATCCAAGGATTCCCACTAAAGAAAAATAAAGAGAAAAAGGCAAATAAAGCAAAATAAGAAGATAATGTAATAATAACTTTTTGAGAATATCAAAAAGAAAGATATTATTTATTTTGAGAAAGGAGAATTTCGTGGCCATGAGATAGATTCAGATTTCTAATATTTAAG
The DNA here is from genome assembly GCA_963693085.1 of Alisma plantago-aquatica. NCBI lineage: Eukaryota > Viridiplantae > Streptophyta > Magnoliopsida > Alismatales > Alismataceae > Alisma > Alisma plantago-aquatica. The sequence continues at coordinate 668,391,190 of OY856412.1, read as the reverse complement.
AATGTGGTTCATCAATGAGATAAGTTTCCTTCATCACCATAGGAGAGAGAAGGAGAGGTGGTATAAGAAATGGATCCTTTGACAAGTTATACGTATATATGTATATCTAATTACAAGGCAAAGGAAAACGAGAATTTGTTTTGGGAAAGGGTGCGTGGATGGTGGCCCTTCTATACCCATGTACCTGCTGTTTCAGCCGTAAGGGACAAGAGGGAGGAAACTGTGTTTTCCTCTTCTAAAACGTGGACATGTTTCTTAGTCCCTTCCTTTCCTAGCCTTAGTGGCCTCTAGGGTTCCGAGGAACAAGTATAAATAGGAACCCAGGGTCCCTCGTTGGAGGATACAGTGATCATTCTCCACAAGATCGCAGAAAGTCTCTCCCCACTCCATGGTTACGATCTGTACCAACTCATCCTGAAGACAGAACCTCTTCTCTTCAGTGTAACATCATCTGAGACTCCCTCTGGAGTTAGTTGGTGATCCGGGAAGGAGTTTGGAGAAGGTACGAGCCGCGGCGCATAGGCCAGCAGGCTTAAAATGTTGCGGCGGCAGCCTGCAACTCAACCCTAAGTGGCGGAGTATTTCTTCTTTAACCGACTTCGGCCATGAGCAGAAGGCTGGGTTGAGGTCGTCGGGGCCTAGGGAAGCTTCTCCGCGCTCCTTTGCATCCTCGGGGCCCAGGAGGAGGGGCAGGCCGCGAGGACGGCTCACCTGCAGCAGACGCAGGTCGACGTTGCGAGGAAGAAGATGACCTCGCAGGCGTTTGACCCATTTACCCCTGATAGCGGGTTCAAGGAGCGAGGGCACGTGAGTCTTTTCACTCTAATCAAGAGCCGGATCGCAATAAGTCAAGGTAAACTCTTTTTGCTGACGTGGCGTCACATGATTGGTTTAGAAGATGCTAACTTCAAATAATTCTAGAAATAAATCGGTAGTTCAGAATTAGACAAGTTATATATGAAAACTTATCCTCAGAACGAGAGGAATCCAAATAAATTATGTTTGAAGTCTGATTCTTTTTGCAATCCGAAAATTAATGGAAGTAATCATCTTTAATACTTTAAAGATTAAGGAACCCTAATCTGATATGATTAATGGGTTTAATAGGGTTTAATGAGGCATAAGAGTTGATATTAACCTGTTAAATGCAAAAAGGTGCATTAAGATCGAAAAGGGAGATCTTTGTACGTAATTAGTTTAATTTAAAGATTATGTACATAAATATGCTGAAATATAAAAAGTACATAAAGCTATCATCTTTAATGATTTAATTAATGAAAAACCCTTAGATTTGATGATAGATGGTTTTAATGTTGATCAATGGATAATTTAAGACTATTGTTCATAAAAGTGAAAATAAGATCTAAAAAGATAATCTTTTTATATAATTGGCTTAATTTAGGGTTTTGTGCATGATTATGCATTAACGAGCTTGAAAACCCTAATTTAGGTGAATATGACTTTTAAATGTTTTAATTATGCAAATATGTAAATAATTAGGGATATGATGATCCTAAGTCAATCTGAGTATAAAAGACTATTAAATGAATAGTTTGAGCTATTAGGGTTTATATAAATGGAAAAGAGTATTTTAGGGTTTGTTAACCTAAAAAGGGATAAAGTTCGAGAAATTGATCTAAGAAACCCTAATGAGTATTAATGAATACTTAATGCGGATTAGAAACCCTAGAAAGTGAATCCAAGTCAATAAAGTAGATTCTTGATAAAGTGTGTAATAAATAGAGTACATATTCTTTTCAGGAATTATGTGATGATTTAATTACTTGCTTGGATCTGTTGATTGGGTTGATTGCATATACATGAAGTAAATGTTGAATAATATGCACGACTCATCAAATCAGGTATGTGGTTACGCTTATGACTATACCAAATAGTTTCCCGAAGATTTTATCGATGTTTCCCTCAATGCATGAATTAACTGTTGGATGTCTATTTATTTCATGCAATTATAAAGTGACTATGAATATCACTATAAATGAGTATATATAACTGGCTAGATCCGGGTCCACCTCTGTTACTTTGAAAAGGCTAAAAAAGGGGTAATCCTAGAGCAAGGTCTAGGTTACCGTGAGTTAGAGACTCTTTAGCAAATCCCAAGTTAAGGAGTGGTCTACTTACGAGTAGTACCATATGACTCAACCCTAGAAACTGTTTCACTTATAGGTGGATCATGAGGGGTTTAATGGGGACAACACAGAGGATAGGGTACTCTTGGATCGTAGAGTTATATCTAAAATGTAATATTGGTTGTTAAATAAGTAATTGAATGAGTACATTGTTATCATAGTTGCATGTTTATTGTTTACCCCACATACCAGCTACGGCTGACCGACGTTTTGTTTGTCAGCGTTTTAGGTACAATGAAAAGAACAAACAGTAAAGTGGCACATGTGATACTAAAAGAAGATTAAAGTACAAAGGAGGATTAGATAGATTAGTATCGGTGTGGATAGAAGGTTAGAAATCCAAGTTTTCAAAAGGTATGTAAAGAAAATGTTATTACCATTTTCAGTATAGTCTGATAGAATTTAATAATTGTTTATGGTTATATGTCGAACCTTTGATCTGGGATTAATGGGTGCGGCTTCAACCTCTTGGTCTCCCTTAATTGGGGGTTATCGGGAGGTGGGGTCATAACAGGTGTCACTTACCTCCTTCTCTTTTAATGCTTCTTTAAAACTTGAGCTGATGTTGCTTCTGAATTTTCTTCATGAATAGTAGTCATTGTGTTTGTGCTGTCTTCTTCATGTTAAAAATCATCAAGAATTTGTTCAAGGAGATTCTTGTCATTGTCTAGCAAGGTATCAATTCTATCAATCAAATAAAGATATTCCTTTTTACTATGTGCTTTCATATCATCATATATAGAAAATAATAGGGCTTCACCCCCTATTCTGATAGTTAGCTACCCTTCTCTCACATCTACAATACATCCAACAGTCTTGAGAAATGGTATCCCAAAGAGATTAGAATTTTTTAGATCTTCATGTATATCTAGGTCTACAAATCACATGGAATGTAAAATTTTCATATTTGAACATGAATGTCTTCAATAATACCTCTTGGATATTTGATAGACAGATCAACTATTTGTATAGCCATTGAGGTGAGTTTCAAATTTCCCAAATCAAGTCTTTTCCATAGAGAGAAAGGAATCAAGCTAATACTAGAACAAAGGTCTACTAACCCTTTGTTAAAAGTCAAATCTCCAATTTTACAAGCGAGAGAAAATGCACTGAGATTATCAAGTTTCTTTGGCAACCCATTCTGAATGATGAAGCTATACTTTCAAAAAGCATTACCATTTCAACTTGAGCATGCCTCCTTTTCTTTGTGAGAATATATTTTGGAACTTGGAATAAGAAGGCATTTCAGAAATTTCTTCAGCCAATGGAAGGTTGACATAAATATTTTTAATAATATCCATAAACTTATTGAATTTAATATCATCCTTCTTGTCAGTAAATCTATGAGGAAAATGGGCATTAGGATTTTTAGAAGAGTCACCTTGTTGAGAACTTCTAGTAGACTTCTTCTTTTGGCTTTTGGATATATCTTCTTTGTTTGTATCAATGATGTCATTAGAGTTGAAGGTGGTGAGGATCCTCCAAATACAACTTCACTCCTCAATGTCTTATATTTGCAAGTATCCCTCAAGTTCATCTCCAGTTGTCTAGGCAAGGAACAAAAATATAATATTTTTATTTGCAATAACTTTTTTTACAATTTGATTCTCCAATATCCTTGTGTGAGTAGTAATGCCATCCACCATAGAAGTAAATTGTTGAATGGAATCTTTCATGAACTATACATGTTGGTGGAACTCCTCATTTTGCTTCATTTGAGATGAAACAAAACCTTTTAATCCAAGTGGGACTTTGGTTGTTGTTGTTGATTGAAATTTCTTCTAGCATTATTTTTGAAGCCCAGTGGATTGTTTTCTATTGGTGGATTGCTCCCCAAGTGAAATCATTGTTGACTTTGAGGTTGTTGGGTATTTTTAGAATTATTGTTGTGTTAGGAAAAATTTAGATGATCGTGCCAACCCAGATTGTAGGTGTTGGAGTATGCATTGTAAGGTTGCTTATTTCCATATTTCCCTAACACATTGCATCGCTCCATAGTCTCTTCAAAAGGAATAAAAGAAGGGTATCTTGAAGAATCTACCTGCCCCAAAGCTTCATTTGCATCACATATAATATTATACATTTCATCTGGTTGAGTGTTCAACCTATAAAATTTCTATGTAAGAGTGTCTATCTTGGTTTCAAGCAAATCAACGACATCAACACCATGTATGTGAACTTGTTTCACAAAAGAAATAGAAGATGAGAACGGCTGGTTGTACCTCTTTGCACTCCATTGGTAATGGTTGGTTTCCATGTCTTCAATGATTGCATAGGCTTCCATGTAAGACTTTTTCATCAAAGCCCCATTGGTTGAGGCATATCCTGCTATTGTGATACATCACAATGCAGAAGGTTTAGTGAAGTATCCAATTTCTTAGACCATGGTGGGGACAAAGATCTAGAGTTCGTTGAAAATCTCTCCCATGTGTCGTAGAGGGTTTCCCGATCGCTTTGACAAAAAATTAATATGTTGACTTCTTAGTTGAGTGGTCTTTCTTGGTGGAAAATATTTTGATAGAAAAATGTTCAACAACTTTGCTACTATTTATGGAATTCCTTGGCAATGATGAGAGCCATGCCTTGGCTCTGTCTCTCAAGGAGAATGGGAATAGAATTAGGTGAATATCATCATGAATAACAACATTGATCTTGAAGGTGTTCAAGTACTATGGAAACTCAACTATATGAAGATTAGGATCCTCCATGGGAGTCCCTCCAAAATAATTACGATGAATCATTTGCATGATCATTAGGATGATTGAAAATGGTTTGTCTCGACATCTGTGTTATTGATAGTCCCATTGATGTATTCAAGTTGGAATGAAAAAGCCATTAAGAAGACATTTGTCTTCCATGATTGGCTCTTGGAGATTGGGTGAAGATGGTGGTGAAGATGAAGGTGCTAAATGGGGCTATAATCATTGTGAATCCTCTAAGTTTGAAGAGTTTCCACCCCTAGTTTCTCTTTTTATGGCTTCTAAAGGCATGTTTAATGTTTGGGTCTAGATATATTGATGGTTGAAGACCCTATTTTGAACGCCACATACAATCTTGGAAATTCAAAAGTGGGTGAGAAACACTAGAAGAACAATGGAAGATATGGTAGATGGTAAAGATTATGAAAGATGATAAATTGAGGGTATGATCTAGTATCACTTACTAATCAAAACTTCTTACTCTAACTAAAAGTATCTTAGCTTCCATGGTAGTTTTAATGAACAATTTTAACATTTAAATTTTCTCAACTCATTTCTCTCCCGCAAGTATACGGGATCGATTGTATCTGAGGTTGGACCATAGGGAGCTAGGAAAATTAGGTGCAATAATGTTAAAGTTCAACAATGAAGATCATTTACAAAGTTGGATTGACTGGATTGAACTAGTTTAAAATAAAAGAACTAAGTAAGAAAATAGAAGCTTTTTGGAGCATTATGTAAAATAGATTTTGTAAGGCCCCCAACCTAGCTTATTGCTTTAGTACACTTGCTTTGGTTAATAAGATGCTTAGAATCTTAATTTACTCCTTTGAGTTGCTTTGTTAACATGTGACAATCTTATGTTTCTAGTTTGGTCCTATTCTTATAATGTTTGAGCTTTGTATCCTTGTTTTAGATCAAGTTGCAATTTATCACATGTTGAGTGTGCCCTTAGTGCTTTAGAATCATGAGAGAGAGAATGATTCTATGGGAACCTTGTTACACCTTGGTTGATGAGGTGGCATCTTGTGGCAATGCTAGGGTTTTACAGTTTTGGTTGTTGTGCATGGTGTCGGCCATGTTGAGTGTGGTTGAGTTTTTCGACCTGTGTCTTGACTTTATTGATATGCTTTGGGTGTGTCTCGACTAAAGCACATTCCTTGAGTGGTTTGTTTCTACCTTGATGGTCTTGAGATTTTTTTGGTCGAGGTGGTTGCCTTCTTGTGGTGTGTCTCAACTAGGATTGTTTGGTGACCTTTTGTTGTGATTGAGACAAGGTACCTTGAGTTTTTTTTTCAACATCTAGGGTGGTGGTGAACCAAGTGATTGAGACCCCACCTATGTTTTATCAACATAGGTTACATACTTGCATGCATGCATATAGTGGTTGTATGTTGCTTTCTTTTGTGGACAAGTGACACTTTGGTGCTCTCTTATGTTACCACCTCACCCCGACCTTACTTCCCTCCTCCTTTTGAGTATATAACCCTCTTTCCTTCTTCCAAGTATCCCTTTCATCCCTCCTTTTACCTCTTTCTTGTGTCTAACCTTGGATCTTGATGGAGTAAAGAAGGCCTAACCTTGGATCTTTGGTGGATGATCAACCTTGCATGTGGTGTTCTTGATCTTAATAACCTTCCTTGTGGTGATTCTTGGTGGTTTCTTTTCTTGGTACGTGGTTCCACCTTCTTGATCACATTTTACCCTTTGGATCCCTACCTCCCTTCTATTTCTTTCTTAGCCATGAAACCATGGATCATCCATGGTGGTCATCTAGTGAGAAACTCCTCATCACAAGGGGTCATAGACTGTATTTTGACCTGGTGACACCTAAGAGAGAAGGATCCCTCTTCTTTCTTCTTTCTTTTTGGTTCAGTCTAGGGTTCTTTGTCCCCTTTCCTTGAGCTATATCATAACCTTGATGTTTTTTCCTTATGAGGTAACCTTGTAGCCAAAAGTTTCTCTTTGGTGGAGGTCTTCTTCTCTTGTAGAGATCGAGATCTTGGAGCTTGGTTCTCTACCTAATGCTAATTATATAACTGTCTACTCTCTTCTATTATAGAACTTATAATCTTGCTTGCAGGTTATTGTTTCTAGATCTAAAGCATGATCTTAACATGCTAGATGATTTTTCCATATCCTAGGATCTAAATCTTGATTATAATATTATGTGTTTGCCTCTTTCCTAAAACCCTAGTTTTGGTACCCGGTTTTGAGAACGTTAAGGAATAGATGTTTTTCCTCTTGTGTTGAATCAAGGGTTTCCATCAACATTCAAATGGCACGAGTACCTTGATGAAGCATGGAGTTTAGGTTCTGTTTTGCATGTGTTTATCATGAGTTATCTCTCCTACATAGGGTTATTTCATGGTGATCTCCATTGTACATGTTTAGAATTTTGGTGACCGCCCTATGTATAGAATTTCTCCACCGAAATGGTGATAAGTTTCCCTTGATGATAATGTTATATTTTGATCTCTAAACTTGAAGTTAATATACTATATGAATTTAGAATGAACTAAGGTTTACGACTTTGTAGTGTGCTCATGAAGATTGCTCTCATTCTTAAACCCTAGATTCATGTGATCGATTTCTAAGTGTGTTTGAGATGACAATTTTACATGCACCATGAGCTTTGGTTCTATCGCTATGCTATGTTTTCATCCAACATGTTTTCCTTAAGGATTTGAGTGGTTTTCTTAGGTGTTGAGGTTTGATTTTCTCTCTCCTGATGTGCTTTGGGTTTATTGATCTTCTTTGTGTTTTTTCTAGGGTTTGATGTTCATGAATCTATGGGTTTGAGCAAAGTGACGCTTGGTTTTCCTAGTGTCTAACACATGTTTCGGTTCACACATATGTCTTCCTTGATGTTTTGGTCATGACCATGTGTTGGTCTTGGTCAAGACACTTTTGTATTGGTTTGGGTCGAGATATATGTGTAGTTTGATGTTTCAGTCGAGACATGATTTGATGTTGGTCGTAACATGTTTGATGCTTTGGCCTTGGTCGTGAAGAATATGTGGATGTGTTTCGGTCTTGATCATATGTGCCTTGTTTCAGTTGAGACTCGTGACCTAGTGTCATGACCGCAACCCAAACCTTAATAGGTTGAGGGTCGAGACACATGTTGTTCTTGTAGTTGAGACACTTGGTTGGCTTGTGGTCGATATGCATGTTTTTGTTTTAATCATGACCCTTGGTCTAGTTTGGTCGAGAGATATGGTTTGGTCTTGGTTGAGACATGTGCTTTTGATGATTGTTGAAACCCTAACCATAGGTTGGTCGTGGCCCATGAATGTTAGTGGTTGTAATACATGTTTTTGGTGGTGGTCAAGATACCTGGATGGCTTATGGTCAAGATACTTGTTTGCTTCGTTGGTTTATACACTCACTTGAGTGCATGGTCGTAATACATGCATAACATAGTGAGATGATATCCATGTACAATGAAATAATGGTGATTCTTAGTGTTGTTGATATAATGATCTAATCATGTGTAAATAATGATGCTCTAATAATAGAAATACTCCAAGAAAGTGGGATATGACATAATTAGGGTTTGATGATTGAATTATGATATGGAACCCTAATCGACTTTACATGTAACCCTAACCCTAATGTTGGGAAATATGATGTGCTTGTCTTATTTTGAAGTGGTTACCATATTATGATGATTTCTCTCTCTTATTTATGAACCCCTAAACTTGCAGGTAAAATGAGTGTCATATCTTGTGTATGCTATGGTGGTGATCATATGACAAAGGGTGATGTCTATGAGCCTTGATGAGACATTATGAGATCATATTGATGTGATGGGTCCTATGACTTAGTCAAGGCTTAATGCCTATTGTGAGGTGAAATCCTCTAGGGATTTGATTGAGCGATTGATACCCCACGGTGATGTGACATTGGTGATAGCCTTGTATGGATGTGATATAAATGATGGCCTTTTGAATGGTAGTGCTAAGAGTACCATGTGATGTTGATGTGACAAGTTCACAACTTATACATTTTATATCTTCTAGAGTTGCATTATGCCCTTATCTCTATAGAGTTTGTTTATGGTTTGCATGTTGTAACTTGATTGATGCTAAAAGACACATAATTTTCTTAACTAATCATGTGAAACCCCAATCACATAGGTGCCCTATGCCATAGATCCATTCCAGTGTCAGTCTTAGTGTTGGATAGTGAAACGAGTCATTCTCAAGGGAAACTCAGAGCACATATTTTTTAATATGTGGAGGTACAATTCGTGTATTTCCTTGCATCCACACTAACAGGTTGTGTGAGATGGTCGTGTGTATATGGATGGCCATGTGTGACACAATCCTTTCTTTATGGAATGGCCATGTGTGAGCCTATTCTTCTAGTGTCGTGACATGTACCAAGGCATGATAGATGCTTTTATATGGATGGCCATGCATGAGCCAATCCTTCAGCTTGACTACATGTCATTGTTACTCTTGTACTGACCAAGAGATGTTGGGGAGGTCGTGGATTCCGACTCTTCCATTAACCTTGTATGACACCAATTTTTACTTAGCCATGGTCGATAGGATTTGAGTGGTATGACTCAAATTCTTAGGGGAATAATAAAAGATGTAACACATTTGTGTAGTGTATTTTCTTAGGGACAAATGTGAATAACATCGGATTACCCCTTTGCCTTAATCTTATACTATTTAGTTGATAACAATTATACATATTATTCATATTCCTTCTTAAAGTATTAATTGTTCTACTATTTAATGATAACTTCCTAGTTTTCTTAATCTACTTTATCTTGTTAGATACATATCATTTAGTAGAATCTGCTCAACTTGATAATATTCCTATGTTCCTACTTAAATCTACTGATGCTTTTAATAGACATTGACGGAGAGTTATATCTCTCACAGGGACATTTGGTCTTACCCCATGGGTTTCCACATCTTTTAGGTGGATGTGAATGTTGAGATGGAGATCATCATGCTGAAGATGATAGTAAGAGGAGTTCTAGCTCTTGGATCATGGATATGTAGCTAGTATCTAGTATTAGAGTCTAAGGTGACGTCCCTATACTCTCAGATCCTTGGGGGTGTTTTGTAGATGTTGTACATTGGTTTGGTTTTTGGGCCTATACCATGATGGTACAAACATGATTTGCATACATGAACATGTTATCAAATGTTACACCTTATGGCATGAATGAAATATAATTGAAACAAGTTATATTTCTTTAAATATGATGCATTCAATTTGAGGTGCCATTACATGATCGGTTTTAATTTACCCTATTTTGTGGTAATGTGATTATTAGTGATAGTTTCGAGCTTTATTTTTTAGTAATATTGCTTGTGTGGCGATGGGTGTCACATTTGATGGTATCAAAGCTCTAGGTTCTTTGAGTCTATAGGGACACTAGGACTTAGGACTAGGATGATGTCTAAGTTGAGAACATGACATAAAACACGGTGCATACTACCTAATATCAATACTTGAGTGCCCTTGCAAGGTATTCAACTACTGAAGAGAAGGTAAGTATGGACCTCTTAGATTGTTATCTTTTTTATTACTCTGATCAAGTAGTCATTCTAAAACAATCTAAAGAGCATAACAAATCTAGAATCATTGTAATAATACCTTCATCTTTCCCTAAAGAAGAAGAGAACTACATCGTAACTTATCAGAACTTGAATGTATGATAATTATAAGACAAATATACAACACTAGAAAACCTAAAATTGAGCACAAATAAGGTATGAGAGGTCCTTAAAGTTGTAATTTGAAGAAGATTGTAAAGAAAAAGACAGATAAATATGTGTTAATAAAGTAAGTTAAGGTGTAAAATCCACATAATATGAAGAGAATTCTTGAGATAAGTATGGCAAGATGAGACAAATGAGAACAATGATAAATTAATAATGTGGAATATGAGCTAACCTCAGACCAACCTATGTGATTGAGGAAGTTCTAAAATAAAAACCTTCATTGCATATAAAAGAGTTAAAGAGAGGTGGCCCCTATTTATTGAAGGAAATGCAAATATGATGGTCTACCCCTTGATGAGAGGTTGGAAAATGTGATAAAATAAGAGAACATACATGAGAATGATGAAAAAATAACTAGAAAGAAGTAATGAGATGCTTTAATCTTGATCATTCCTATTCTGATGGCAAGGAAACCAAGGCGAAAAAGGTAAAATGACAGATAAGAAGTTGTGAATTTATATAATAACGAAAGAGAGTTGGTAACCCCTTCCCCTTATTAGTAGCCCCTAGACAGTGTTGTAGTATCAAGTGAGGTGTGTTCCCTCTTTCTTGGAATGTGGTATTCAAGTGAATCATATACCACTTGATATGCACGTTATCGATGTGATCCTAGGGATAGGATCGGGTGGTCTTGGACTATAAGATCCAAGGTGACTACATTTAAGGATGAGAGGCAAGGCTTTGAAGTGTTTTAGCACATGTGGTGGATGCTAAGGTGGGGAGTCCTAGTATCTAGAAATTTCCTATTGTATGGAAATTGGAGGATGTGTTCCTTCATAATTTCTAGGTGTTTTGCCTCCTGAAGGGTTTCACTTTTAAGATCAATATGGTCACTAGTACTCAACCTATAATACAGACACTATATAGGATGACTCCAGCTAATATGCAAGAGTTTAAGAGATTGTTGCAAGCTCTGCTTGTGAAAGAGTTATGTTAGGCCAAGCACATCTCCTTGGGATGCTCTCATTTGGTTTGTGTAGGGAGTCATCTGGACCATCTTCTTGAGGGGTTACTTTAATTTTCTAATGTTTCCCACATTTTTATTTTCTTCTCCCATGTGTATGAAAATGGAAATCATGTAGAGCTAATTCCCTTTGTTCCATAGGACCCGGGAGAACCCCGATTTTTCATTTTACTTGACATTATGAATTAATGTCTATATTTCTCTTAATTTCTGGACATATCTCTACAATTCTTCATGAAATATCTATGCTTGATCATAGGTGATATATTAGACTGTTAATTGTTTCGATAGAGGGATTAAGGGTTGGACAGTTTGTAGAGTTACATATCTTATACCGCACTTTGAGAGAAGGACAACGGATGTGAAGGGAATAACCCAAATAAGTCATTATAGCACCTAACTAATAATTAAATTGCTAAAAGAGTGAGGTTTGTATTAGAATTGGTAGTGATTTATGCTACGAGAGTGGATAATTCTTGCTACAAGTCCCTTTATCTAGGGTTAGGATGAATAAATATTAATAAAATGATGTTAATTGCAATGTTAACCATGGTGAAACTATAATCCTAAGGAATCCATTCATATTGTGATCACAAACTAATAATTTAGTTTTATTTTTGCAATTTAGTTAATTCATCAATCAACCACTCTTTTCCATAGGTCTAGATGATTAGGTCATTGTTACGAGTAGTTTTTGGACTCATGTTTCCCCGTGTTCGATATTTGGGCCTCTTTGGGCATATATTACTTTGATACGTGCACTTGCATTTTGTACATGTAGTAAATATGCATCAAGTTTTTGGTGTTGTTACTGGGAAAATGGTGCATCCAACACTACGAGTGTTGTGTCTGGCCACTCTAGGTCACAAAATTTTACTTTTCTTTTTTCTATTCTTAAAGATGAAAATTCAATTATTCGTTCAATCACTGGTATCCAATACTTACATTGTGCTCACTATATGTAGGTGCTAGTACATGGTGCAGACAAGAAGCACCGACTATATAGGGTCCACTCCACAAAGTGCATTCCAGGAGGAATTCTTGTGCACATCAAGGGCTATGGTAATTCTATGGGAGGACTCATTCCAACTCCACCACCACATGCAATGCAACTAGAACAACCAAAAATAGGTGATGGTAATGTAGTAGTTTAAGAGAATATTGTCTAGGAGAAGATAAAGTTATATTTTGCTACATCTCAGTTGGGGTCAATTTGAAGGAAGACCATTAATGTGGGTAGTTACATGATAGACACAAGTTTGGTAGCATTGGTTAAATCATAAGTATTCCAAGGTCATAGTATGGAGGACCCAATGATGCACAACAATAACTTTGTAGAAAGTTGTAACATGGTGAATATTGATTGGGTTCTGGCTACAACGATATATTTGAAGTTATTTCCTTCTTCATTGGTAGATAATGCAAAATCATGGTTTCATAGACTTCCACCAGAGTCAATAGAAATCTGGGATCAGATGATAGAGGTCTTCTTTGAGCAATATTTTCCATCCCAGAAGACAAATGAGCTAGTGGAAAAAATCTATAATTTCAACCAGAAGGTACACGAGACATATTCAGTGATATGGGAGTGATTCCAAAAGATGTTGAGGAAGGCACCACATCATGGAATTGATCTTTACAGTCAATCAAAGACCTTCTACTATGGGTTGTACAAAGGAGAAAGAACCTTATTGGATAATGCAAGGTCAGGATTGTTTCTCAACAATAAGGCGACCAGGTGCCATGAAATACTGAAGAACATGGCTAAAAATCAGTCATGGGGTATGGAATAAGAAGTCCCAACATCATTTAAAAGCATCAGGGAGTCTAAAGTCATCACAACATTGACTGAGAAGTTAGACTAAATTGTTAGGAAGTTAGATTAGAAAACCAGAAATAAATTTGAAGGAGAATAAGAACAATGCATGTATATGCGATAATAGAATTATAGGGGTGGCAGTGACTACTCATGGAGGAAGGATCCTAAATTTTATTGGAAGGGTCCCAACAACTTTCAGTAGCACCTGTCTCAAGCACAACAGGCCAAGTTACAACAAGGCGGTGCACAATAGTTGTATCAGCAAGAAAGGGGGGCCAATAAGATAGACTATACAGAAAACATGTTAGGCAAGCTGGTTAGTCAGAATGAGTCAATCATTGGCCAAACACAGAGAGACTTGCAAAATTAAGGAGCATAGATCTGCAACATAGAAAACTAGATCTCTTAGATACCAATAGAAGTGGCTTCCTTGAAGAAACCAGGCCAACATAGATACTCAAGAAATATTGGTATACCATTCAACAACCAACATGTGAAGGATCAATGAGGTTGTGCCTTGATTATTAATAGTTGGACAAGGGAACATTTAATAACAATGACCTTTTCCATGTACAAATGATTTGTTTGACCAGTTGAGAGGTTCTACAGTCTTCTTCAAGATAGATTTGGAGTTGGGATAGCATCATTTGCGGATCAAAGTAGATGATATTTTGATCTATTCTAAAGGTAGTTCCATGTGATTACGGGGTATCTGATTGTGAAGTATGTGTAAGAAAAGAAGATGGTGGAGCCAATGTTAGAGTGGGAACCGCTGAGACATCTACAAGAGTTTATTGATGACTTTAGCACAGTGGTGTTACCCCTAACATAGTTGATGAGGAAAGGTGTGTTGTTTATTTATGATGATAGGTGTTAGTGATATTTCTAGCTTTTGTAGGAGAAGCTGACCTATATACCAGTTCAAGTGCTACCAGAATAGGAAAGGGATACATAGTTTTCTATGACGCATCAAGGAACAATCTGGATGGTGTATTGATGCAAGACAAAGGATGTAATTTTGTTTGCTTCACAACAACTTAAGAAGCATGAGGAGAACTACCCGAAACGTGATCCGGAGTTGGAAATTATGGTCCATGCTTTGAAGATATGGTGATACTACCTTTATGGCAATAAGTGTCAGATCTTATACCAACCACATGAACCTACAATACATCTTCTCATATATACCAGTTAATTATATATGATGATTGCACCAATAGATTACCAACTAGGGGAGGGGAACACGGTTGCTGAAGATTTAAGTAGGGAGTCTTCTTCATCAACATCTATGGATGAGGCACAATTGTGTTCCTTAGTGAGCCATAAGAGAGACATGGCAGTCTCCTTATATTAGACGGATGAACAGTTGGAGGAAGCCACGTGGGAGCTTGAGGAAGAGATGTGTAGGAAGTAATTGTCTCTTTTCACGTAGGAATTTAAGAGAAAAATCCTTGTTAGGGGTTTATGATTGTAAGGCTTGTTTCCTATATTAGTGCTTGAGTATTCTTTCTTTGGTTAATAAGATACTTAAAACCTTAATCTAATCCTTTGATATGCTTTGTTAACATGTGACAATCTTATGTTTCCAGTTTAGTCATGTTCTTATATTGTTTGAGAAATGTATGCTTCCTTTGGACCAAGTTGCAATTTGTCACATGTTGAGTGTTCCCTTACTTCTTTAGCATCATGAGAGAGAGAATGATGCTATGGGGCACCTTGTTGGTACTTGGTTGATGAGGTGGCATCATGTGATAATGCTAGGGTTTTGGTTGTTGTGCATGGTGTCGACTATGTTGAGTTTGGTTGAGTGTTGCGACCTATATCTTGACCTTGTTGATGTGCTTTGGGTGTGTCTCGACCAAAACACCTTCCTTGAGTGGGTTGTTTCGGCCTTTATGGTCTTGAGGTGTTTTTGGTTGAGATGGTTGTCTTCTTGTGGTGTGTCTCGACTAGGTTTGTTTCATGACTTTTTGTTGTGGTTGAGACAAGGTATCTTGAGTTTTGTTTCGACCTCTAGGGCGGTGGTGACCAAAGTGGTCAATACCCCACCTAGGTTTTATCAAAATAGGTTGAATAATTGCATATAGTGTTTGCATGTTGGTTTCTTTTGTGGACAAGTGACCCTTTGGTGCTCTCTTATGTCGACACCTCACCCCTATCTTACTTCCCTCCTCCTTTAGAGTATATAACCCCTCTCTCCTTCTTGGAAGTATCCCTATCAACACTCCTTCTTCTCCCTCTTGCTTGTGGCCGACCTTGGAGCTTGGTGGAGAAAAGAAGGGAGGATCTTAGAGCTTTTTTGGTGGAGCAACCTTGCATGTGGTGTTCATGAGCTTAATCACGTTCCTTGAGGTGGTTCTTAGTGGTTTCTATTATTGGAAAGTGGTTCTAACTTCTTGATCATGTTTTCCCCTATGGAGCCCTACCTCCCTTCTTCTTTCTTGGTCATGAGACCATTAACCATCCATGGTGGTCATCATGAGAGAAACTCCTCATCAAAAGGGGTCATAGACTATGTTTTGACATTGTGACACCTGAGTGAGAAGGAGCCCTCTTCTTTCTTCTTTCTTTTTGGTTTAGCCTATGGTTATTCATCCCCTTTCATTGAGCTATATCATAACCTTGGTGTTTTCTCCTTGTGAGGTAAGCTTGTAGTTGAAAGTTTCTATTTCGTAGAGTTCTTCTTCTCACTTAGAGATCAAGATCATGTATCTTGGTCCTCTACCTAAGGCATGTTATATGACTCTCTACTCTCTTCTATTATAACACTTGTAATCTTGCTTGCATGTTGTTGTTTCTAGCTCTACAACATGAGCATAACATGCTAGATGAGGTTTCCATAACCTAGGGTCTGAATCTTGATGATAATCCTATGTGTTTTGCCTCTTTCCTAAAACCCCAATTTTGGTACCCAATTTTGAGAAAGTTATGGAATACAAGTTTTCCCTCTTATTTTGAATCAAGGGTTTCCATCAACATGCAAATGGCAAGAGTACCATGATGTAGCGTGGAGTTTAGGTTCTGTTTTCCACGTGTTTATCATGAGTTATCTCTTCTACATAGGGTTCTTTCATGGTGATTTCCATTGTACATGTTTAGAGTTTTGCTGACTGCCCTAAGTATATAGTTTATCCAGCAAAATAGTGATAAGTTCCCCTTAATGATAATCTTATGTTTTGATCTCTAAACTTGATGATAATATACTACATGAAGTTAGAATGAACTAAGTTTTAAGACTTTGTAGTATTCTCATGAAGATTTATCTCTTTCTTAAACCCTAGATTAATGTGCTCAGTTTCTAAGTGTTCTTGAGATAATGATTTTACACACACCACGAGCTTTGGTTCTATCACGGTGCTATGTTTTTGTCCAACATGTTTTCTTAAGGATTTGAGTGGTTTTCTTAGGTTTTGGGGTATAGTTTTCTCTCTCCTAATGTGGTTTTAGTTGATTGATCTTCTTGGTGTTTGTTCAAGGATTTGGTGTTCATGAATCTATGGGTTTGACGAAAGTGACGCTTGGTTTTCCTAGTGTCTAAAACCTATTTCAGTCGACACACATGTCATGCTTGATGTTTTAGTCATGACCCTGTGTTGGTCTTGGTTGAGACACCTTTGTATTGGTTTGGGTTGAGACATAGGTGTAGTTTGATGTTTTGGTCAATGCATGCTTTGATGTTGGTCGTAACATGTTTGATGATTTGGCCTTGCTTGTAATGCATATGTTGATGTGTTTTGGTCTTGATCATATGTGCCTTGTTTCTATCGAGACTCATGACCTAGTGTCATGACTACAACCCTGACCTTAGGTTGAGGGTTGAGACACATGTTGTGCTTGTAGTCGAGACACTTGGTTGGCTTGTGGTCGAGATGCATGCTTTTGTTTTAGTCGCGGCCATTGGTTTTGTCTTAGTGGAGAGATGCTCTTGTTTGGTCAAGACATATGGTTTGGTCTTGGTTGAGACATTGCTTTTGATGATGGTCGAAACCCTAACCATGGGTTGGTCATGATTCATGATGGTTAGTGATCGTAACACATGTTCTTGGTGGTGGTCGAGACACCATGTTAGCTGGTGGTCGAGACACCTACATGGTTTATGGTTGTGACACATGTTTTCTTGGGTGGTCGATACACTCACTTGAGTGCATGGTTGTAATACATGCATAACATAGTGAGATGATATCCATGTACAAGGAAATAATGGTGATTCTTAGTGTTATTGATATAATGATCTAATTATGTGTAAATAATGACGTTCTAATCCTTGTATGCTCCAAGAAAGTGGGAGATGACATCACGAGGGTTTGTTGATTGAATTATGATATGGAACCCTAATCGTCTATACATGTAACCCTAATCCTAATGTTGGGAAATATGAAGTGTTTGCTTGTCTTATTTGAAGTGGTTTCCATATTATGATGTTTTCTCTCTCTTGTTTATGAATCCCTAACCTTGTAGGTAAAATGAGTGTCATAGCTTGTGTATGATATGATGGTGATCATATGACACAGGGTGATGGTTATCAGCCATGATGAGACATAATGAGATCATATTGATGTGATGGCTCCTATGACCTGGTGAAGGCTTAATGCCTATTGTGATGTGAAATCCCCCAGTGATATGATTGAGGGATTGATATCGCACGGTGATGCAACATTGGTGATAGCATTGTATGGCTGTGTGACATTGATGATGGCCTTGTGAATGGCAGTGCTAAGAGTACCATGTGATGATAATGTGACAAGTTCACACCTTATATATTTTCTATCTTCTGGAGTTGCATTGTGAACTTATCTCTATAGAGTTTGTTAATGGTTTGTACATTGTAACTTGATTGATGCTGAAAGACACGCAGTTGGCTGAAATGATCAAGTGAAACCTTAATCATGTAGGTTCCATGTTCCATAGATCCATTCCAGTGTTAGTCTTGGTGCTAGATGGTGAAAACAGTCATTACTATAGGAAATTTGGAGTGCATATTTTTTAATATGCGGGGGTGCAAGTCGAGTATCTCATTGCATCCACCCTTACAGGTTGTGTGAGACGATCATGTGTGAGCTTCTCTCCTTGTTATATGGATGGCCATGCATGAGCCAATCCTTTCTTTTTAGAACGGTCATGCGTGAGCCTCTTCTTCTAGCATCTTGGCATATACCAAGGCAAGCTAGGTGTTTCATATGGATGGCCATGTGTGAGCCAATCCTTCAGCTTGACTATATGTCATTGTTATTCTTGTAATGACCAAGAGGTGTTGGGGAGGTAGTGGATTCCAGCTCTTCGATTGACCTTGTATGGTACCGATTTTGATGTAGAAGTGGTTAGTTGGATTTGTGTGGTATGACTCAAATCCTTAGGGCAATAATAAAAGATGTACCAAATTTTTGTAGTGTATTTGCTTAGGGATAAATGTGAATAACATCGATGACCCCTTTGCCTTTATATTGTATTGTTTACTTGAAAACAGTTGTACATGTTCTTCATATTCCTTCTTAAAGTATTAATTGTTCTACTGTTCAATGATAATTGCCTAGTTTTGCTTAATCTACTTTATCAGTTAGATATATATCATTTAGCTGAATCTGTTGAACCTGATAATATTGTTATCTTTCTTCTTAAATCTACTTGTGCTTTGAATAGGTGTTGCCAAAGAGTTATATCTCTCACTAGGACGCTTGGTCTCACCCTGTGGGTTTCCACATCATTTAGGTGGATGTGAACGTTGAGATAGAGATCATGTTGTTGAAGGTGACAGTAAGAGGAGTTGTAGACATTGGACCATGGATATGCAGCTAGTGTCTAGTAATAGACTCCTATGTGTCATCCTTGTTCTCTCATGTCCTTGGGCGTGTTTTATACATATTGTAGATCGGTTTGAGTTTTTGGGCCTATACCATGATGGTATAGACATGATTCATATACGTGAACATGTTATCATATGTAACATTTTTTGGCAGGAATGAAATATAAGTGACACGAGTTCTATGGCTTCAAATATGATGCACTCAGTTTGAGGTGCCTTTACGCGATCAATTTTAATTTACCCTATTTGTTGGTATTATGATTGTTAGTGATAATTCCAAGCTTTGTTTTGAGTAATCTTGCTAGTGTGGCAATGAGGGGTCATAGATTTAGTGAATCTTGGGGATAGGATTTCACTTCCATGTCATAACATAATAGAACAATGAAAATATATCATACTAGTTAAGCATACAAGGAAGTTTGTATCTCATACACCTCATGGTGAGTTGAGATAGTTCTAACTCCAAATAGCACTCACGTGCATACATTTTGTTTCAGATGAAAAGCCTTTATTCCTCAACACATTCCTAGACACTTCTGTGGTCAAGGAGGTGTTGCTAAGAACACATCTCTATACTTCTAAATATATCTTTTAGGATCATATAAGAAGCATAAAACAACAAAGCTATATTTCCAGTAAAACAAGCAAAAATTAAGACATCGATGCAATCTTGGAATAGTAGGCACTAGTATTAAGAATGAAATCATAATTCTCATAAGCTATGACATAAGAGATACTTTCCATGTCCAAGAAAGTATTTCTAGTCTCACATGGGGGTAAAGCAAACGTACAAACAATAGATTGTGAAGAAAAACATGATTAGAGAAGGGAAATGGAAAATAAATTTGTGGAAGAAGAAGAACAGGTAAGATCTATGTAGAAGGTGAAGTTTCGTCCTTGCTAATGCTTATACTTCTGAAATCTCCTCTCTTTAGGGGTTGGAATGGAGAACCTACATCCTTGTTGTAGTCGACGAAAATAAATGGAGTAGAGAAGAGGCTCTCTCTCGACTAACTACCTTAAGTGATAATTGTCCCATAAGAGCGCTACTGTAATTAAAAATGATAGATGATTGCTCTCAAAACTGTGCATAAATCACCAATGATAGGGCATGTCTATGAAATGACACGTCGTGTCGCTCTTGATAACTAAAGGTGAAACCACCTCTCTCTAAGGATGCATAATGTGTTAGTTGTTTGACACACAGTGTTGTGGCTAGTCGATGAAGATCTAGAAAATTTGGGTCCAGTGAACACAGTGTGTGCAAATACCAACGCACCGTGTTGGTGTCAAATTGTATCTCTTAGATTGAGAGGATACAACGTGTGTACTAAAGACACGCCATGCTATTTTTAGGAAGGGGCTTTGGTGAATTCTGTGAAGGAAAGGACATCGTGTGTCGTTTGGTAGACACGTTGTGTTGTTTCACATCAATGAGAGGGTGTATTTGTTTGCAATTGACATGTTGTGTTCAACAAATTAAACGACATGTTTCATTCGGAAACTTTAGAAATTCCTCCAAGAATGTGAGTTCACTTGGGGGAATCAACTAAGGTCGGGTGTTGATTGAATTAACCACATTTACTCATCATCATGTATTGTGATAAAAAACATGGAATGAGTAAAGAGAACTATAAAGTGGGAAATATAGTATCATTAGAGTCAAAATGAGGTATAAAGTGGAATGAAAGTGTGTGCAAAAGTGGGCAAAAAGTCTATATAAATTATGCACATCAAATGCCCAGGGTAGAAAAGCAGAGTAAATGGAGATATGGAAGAAGGACAGCTCTCCTCTATTCGACTTGAGGTCTTTTTATTTTCATTGTTGCTATTACATTGACTATATTTTTTGTGTGCTTTGGCATTTTTCTTAGAGGTACATTTCTATTAAATTTATGAGGGTTATGAAAGAAGCAATAGAGCGGGAAGGGTGTGTCACCCCAAACTTAGAGATTGACACAATATTTTTTGTTTTGATTATTTTTTTTGCAAATGGAGGGGTAAGAAACATGTCAGAAGAAATTTTGAAGAGGATGGACTTGTGAAACTTACATTTTGGAATTAAGTATATTAGGAGTATCATGTCATTAGTGAAATTCTCTCTGTAATTTGCAGCAATCAAGAAATTTTAGAACATATTTCAAAAAAATTAAGTAGAGACACATTATGTTTGACTCCTCTCTATCAACTATGGTTTGCCATCATTTCTAAGGAATAATGCCATTTAAGGTCCTAGGCAACATATGATTGCTAGAAATGGTAGTTTATGAAAATGTTGTAGGAAGATTCACTGAATTAGGGGGTTCATTGATAAACATGCATAAGTGGCTAACTAGATAATGGCCAAAATGAAAGTAGGAAAGGGAAAATTTGACAATTTTAAGGATAAATACATAACATGATAAAATATGTTAAAAGGTGAAGATTGAGTGGGTGGAATTAATACATACCACTCACCTCCACTCTGAACTTATAATTTTTCTCATCTTGAACAAATATTAAATATGAATGAAGGGAAATGATGCATTGGGCTTCCTCCCAAAAATCTCACTATTAACGTCAAAGGTTGGATGCCCATGCGGTCCACATGGAGGAGAGATAACATGAGCTTCAGCGGGATTACTGTTTTGACCTTGTATCTTTTCTTTTATCCATTCCCCTATCCTTGTTTGGATTTTTTGCTTTCGTAGTCTACTAAAAGTGGTGTGATACATGTCAAGATACCAATGGAAATAGTTAGAGTCATACCTAGTCGATTAGCAGTGCTCTATGTATGATGATGAATGAATAAACAAGATAATGCTGAGGGGACACAAGAGTGAGGTTCATTGGATGCATGGTCATCCCATCATAGTGGTAACTGGCATCTATGGGGATTGTATATGGAGGTTGAAACTTGGGAAATTGACTGCCCAAGTCTCCATTTGATTCTTCTGGGTAGGCATATGGTATACTCAACTCATGTGGTACATTGTAGTCCTCATAAGTATGGAATTAGTAAAGGGAGGGGGATATGAGTGGGACTAATTAATGTAGCATTAGGGCCTGTAGATAGACCAGTGTTTGCAAAAGATGTGGCACTTGAACACTTGGGATCTTATATATAGGAGTGGCCTCAAGAGGAAGGGATATCTCTTCTATGGTTTAGGATTTTACTTTTAGAATGGAGTAGACCAAGTGCATCTCAAAATCCCTTACACTATGATCTCCTTATAAGGATATCCTTCTCTCTAGAATAAATGGTGCTTCTGAAGGGATGAGTTGTTGTTGTATTAGAGTAAATTGATCGATGCAGTCGAGGAAGTATACTTCTTGTTCTCTGATGTACTTTGTGAAACTTCCAAGTTCTTGCAAGTTGAAAGACTAGTTCCCTACTCGTAGGGTTAATAGTCCTTCTTTGACATCTTTCATTGCCATGGATGTGATGAGGAATGGCCTGCTAAAGATAAGGGGGTAGTGTCGATCTTGTTTTATGTACAAAACTACAAAATCATAAGGGATGTAAAACTCCTCAAACTTGACCATATATCCTTGATGATACCAAATGGCTTAGTTGTGGAGGAGTTAGAGAGATGGATAGTCATGCATGTAGATTGAGCATTAGTAAGGTTGAGTCTCCTTCATAGACTAAGAAGTATGATAGAAATATTTTCTCTAAGGGTAGCTAGTCCTGTTTAGATGGTGGAATTACTTATGGAGCATGTGATCCCAGAGGAACGGGTCCTTGCACTTGCGTGGCATCTTACTCTAAATGATTTTGTATGATGTTCTTGCCAATTTCTCCATTTCACATTCTTCATTTATGTATTTTTTATTAAGAAAGAATTTTAAGAATTTAGTCCATTGAGAATTTTGTACATGGCATCGAGTAATGAGATATTAACATACAACATTTTCAGGGTATCTTTAAATAAAACTGAACCTTGAGGGAGGGCCGCAGGTTGTTGAAGTTGAGGGACTTGGTTCCTATATTTTTTTTGGTTATTTCAATGGAACCTCAGAGGACCATGATACAAATTGTTCATTTTAGACGGTAACTATTGTGATGCATTTTTTGTGCCAACTAGGTGGCCATACTAAAAACCAGGGTGATTCCTGGTCTGGCTTACATTGTAGTAAGCTTGATAAGATATGCTATGAATGGAGTTGATGTCCTCTATCTGTTATCCATTTCGAGTACTATTGTAAAAAATTTGGAATTTCCCAGTAGACTGATCATGGGCTTGACATTTCCCAAAAAGATCATTTTTAGATTTTACTAGATGTTGTAGATACTATGGCTATCCCCTTTTTCATAAGCATTTAGGGAAGACTGTAGATGATATTACTTGAAGACAAGAATCTTGAAGCTTTCAGACCTAGATTTTAGCTCAAAATTGTCTTCAACCTTGGCTACCTTAAGAACTCCCCCTTATCCTAGATTGGATTGGGACTGGGTCTTGGCACTTCTTTTGACAACTTCCCATGAATTATTAAAGTTTTAAAACATGAAGTTACCTCCAGACAAGGTGTCAAGGAAGATCTTGGTGTTTTTGTCAAGACCTTGATAGAAAATTTCAATCAACTATACTTGGGATAAGTCATTATGTGGAAAATGGAGAAGGAGTTCTTCAAATCTCTCATAAGATTTGCATGAGGGTTCTCCTAGTACCATGGTGAGCTGCATAATTTGTCGTCAAATTTGACAGGTTAGGGATGGGGAATATTATTTTTCAAGGAATTTTTCTTATAGGCCCTCCCATGTGTTGATGTGGTCTACCTCCATAGCGTTGTACCAATTACAGGGTAGATCTACCAGGAAATGTTTGAATAGTTGTAGTTTGAGGGCATCATCCGAGACACCTGACATCTTGTACAAAGCACATAAATTGGTCAAGTGCCATAGATGGTCTTGAAAACTTTTGCCTATCCTCCCAACAAATGAACTACCTTCAAGAATGGTGATCCATTATGTGTAGATATCCAATTGTGCAATGGTGATAGCAAGAGGCACAATAAGATGTACTGCATCAGTAGATTTAGGGATCGAGAAGTGTTTAAGTTGGTTTTTCTGCTCCACTTCTAGTGTCATGGTCTGTTGATCCTTTCTCTCATCTATCATAGCCTCTCCTTGTATGAAAAGGGCTCATTCTATTCACCTATTGATTTCCTCCTCATCCATCATGTATCGATGGATCTAGTTCACGCAATGGAAGGTTTTGTCAATCTTTGGATCAAATACAAACTATGTAGAAGAAACACCTTGGGAGTGTTTCTATAGCGGTTAGTACCTAGAAAAGAGATCAACAAATATTAAGTTTTAAGGTAGGAAATATTAAAGAGATAATAGTGATTATCAATCTAAAAGAAAAATCTCCTAATTCTTCAAACAAAATTAGGGTTTGAAAGAAACTTTATTGTCCCCAACAAAATTGCAAAAATTTGATGCAATGTCATCAATACAATAAATTCACTAGAGAAATTATCCCTAGAGTTAATTTTATCATAGAAAAATATCAATCCCATGGAATAGAATTTTTTAGAGTTTAGATTCGAACCAATTATTAGGAGTAATATTTAAGATCCAATTATGAAGAGACTGATTAAGCTAAAGCAAGAATGGAAATTGTTGAATAATAGTTAAATTGGGTATTAATTCAAATGTTAAGAGATATTGGGGTTCTGAGGATTGCCACCATAGACCATGTTTTTACTTCACCAATTCAACTCCTAAATTTTAATTGATTAGAATAGGACCATGTGGATTTTTGTCCTTATGGGGAAGAAATCTCAAAAGGGTTGGACTCCTCTAAAGACTAGGTATTTTGGTGTTTGAGGATCCTCTTTCAACCATCTAGTAATTTATATCAGGGATCATGTCAATAACTCACCATCTTCAATCGTAGTTCCAAACCATGGATGAGGTGATCCTATAACCATGGATTACAATGGACAAGATAAAATGAATAGACTGATAATAGAGATCCATCAGTTGATCTTGTTAGGAGTCTAGGGGTTCACATGATGTTGATATCTAGATTACATTAGCCTACAATGATATAATTATTCTAAACAAAGAATGAGTCAATTAATGGAAGAAAGAACACTTAACTAGTATAATCTTGGAGTCGAATACAACTAAAGTATAGAACAGGATATGGGGCTACTTCTCATGCCTCAATAGAGTTTTTACTCAACAATAATAGAAATAGATACATAATTGGGGATAGGGATAGAAAGACTTATATTGTGAAGATGTAGCAATGTAGCAACCTTTGTGAGATGGGGGCTCCTTTTTGCCCGTCCTTGCTTTGTGCACCTAGAGGGTCTCTAAGATGACCAAGTATGAGAAAATATGAAGTGTGAAATATTATCCTTTGTGCTTTGACTCCCCATCCTTTTATAGGGGGAAATGAGGGCTGAAACCCTAAAAACTGATCCTGGTGGAGACTATGCAGACTTGATCCATGACACCAGTCTGTCGACTAGAAGTCCAATCGATCAATCAAATTTGATGTTTTCTTCAGCCTGAAGGAAGGCCAGTTGACCGTTTGGTGCTCAACAAGTTGGTTCATCTATGATAAAGAGTCTTCTTGATTAAGATATTGGGTGACCAGTCTGTTAGTTGGCAGTTCAAACTTTGACTAAGTCTTGTTGGCAAGTCGATCAACTAGGATGTCACTTGATTGATTGTGATTTTAGGATTGGACCAATTATTTCATATGATTCAACCTACTACGTGTGTTAGTTGATCGACTGGAAAGTTTGGGAGGTTGAATGTGTAGTTGAACCCTCTGATTCTTGGGTATCTGGGGATTTGGAGTGATTGAGCTACTTTCCTGGAAAAACCCAAGAAAATCTAGTAGAAAATCTAATTAATGTGAAACAAACTAAACTAAGGTAATTGAATCTAAAACTATAGAATGATAAAAAAAAATTCTTAGGAATGAACTATAAGATGCAAATAAAATGGATAAATATGCATTTATCAATCGTTGGCCTTTGTTTTCGGTCTTGAACGTCAGTGTTTACCATAGGTCGAAACAAAGGGGTCAATGGAGCATTTGATCACTGTGTTATGTAAGGTATGAAAACAAATTAGTTTGGTAAAACCAGGTTAGTTTTGACAGACCAAATAAAAAACATCAATGTTGTTCTTTAGTTTGGTTCCTGCAAGTCCCAAAATTGGCTAGTTGAGTAACTATATCATAAAAAGAGATCAACTACAAAAATCTAAGTATCTAAAGTTTTTTTTGACACATCAAGGCTACTACAAGAACAAAGCCATAGCTAAAAGCTTAATATCGATGCCGAAATTTGGATGTTATCAACCACCCCAAGCTTAATCCTTTGCTTGTCCTCAAGTAAGACCAAAATTAAAAAAAAACAAAAGATAACATCCAAATTAAGCTTGGTGATAAATTCTTAGGATAAGAAAAATAATTTAAAACTACGGATCTCAAGATCCATGTTACTTCAAAACAAACCCACTATGATTCGAGCAATACTTTCAAAGTAATATCAAAGAGCAACTGAAAAGTTTAAACAGATTCATTGTAAATCATCATTACTCATGAGGTCTTAAACCAAAATATTGAGCATTAAGGCACTATCAGTTAAGTTATCAGTCAGTCAATGATGGTGAGTAACAAGCTATCATCACATATTCATGTAGTTTCATCAGGTACCATGTGCTTCTCACTTATTCCTATCCTAAATGGCAAAAGTAAAAGGAATAAACTCAAATGACTTTAGAGGATTCCTAAATGGAAAAAGTAAAAGGAATAAACTCGAATGACTTTAGAGGATCCCAATTTGCATCAAGTTGGTCTATGTAATGAGAAACAGTCCATGAAATCTGAGCCAATTGGCCCAAAGAAGTGAGACGAGCTCCTCATATTGTGCTTGAACAAACCCTACTAATGGGATAATCTCATAGGTCTCTTAGGGTTTCCTAAAGACCCTCTAATCATGTTTTAGGGAGGAAATACCAGAAACAACTTACCTACATTTGGGAGTGCAGTCATATACCTACTAGTCACAATCCTTGACTCTCTTAGTAGAGAAAACAAACACTCACATTTAATTCACAATCAAGCTTTATTCAATGCATTCTAAGTATAGGCCTAGGTGTTGAGATGTAATGATATTTTTGGGTTTTTTGGGTGGACGATCCTCTTTCTCATTTTTTTCATAAATTTTCATCTTTTGACTCAATGTAATGTGAAGAGGCACACAAACCATAAAGAAAATCCAACTTGATTATAACTCAAAAACTCATCATTTCCTGCTTGATACCTATGTGAAAATTTTAATTATTATTAAAGGATCCTCCACGTAAGGTTTGTTGGTATGTATTCCCTGACAGCCAATCATGGGATGATTGGTGGGATACATTAAGATTGATTTGATAAACATCAAAGGAAAGTTTCCAATTCTTCCTGGTTCAGTCATATGAGATAATGATAGGAATAGATTGAATGTCTAGAGAATGACAGTACTCAATGACGTATGTTTTCAGGTTAAGGACCTGAACAATGAGATCATACGGATGCTAACTGTTTGTACATTCTTAGTATGTCCCTAGTCAGATGTCATTGTGGAAGGTAGATAGACAACAATGACACACAAGACTAGATTGTGGTGTTGGTTGATGACAAAATCTCATTAGTCATGATATGGAGATATCAAACCAAACACATAGGTACTTGTTTGAGAATAAGTTTACCGGACAGACCCACCGTGAGTTTGACACATGGAACCATGACATGGTAGTCACATTCAGTTCTCACAGTGATCGTGGTGAGTGTGATTCTTAGACCTGAAATCACTACACTCAACACATGTCGTTGGGTACATTTTTACATCATCAAACGTAGTCCTGAAACATGGGTTGTTATAAAGGTGATGATTGGGTGGCTTTGACACATGAGGCTTTTGAGGGGTGAGTGATAGATATGGGATTTGTCCCTCCTGAGGGAGTTTGATATCCATGACCACTTGATGAGTAAGATTGAGATAGGCATGCTCATGCATGTGTGAATCAATATGTGATATTGATGCCATACATATCTCCTTCAATCTACTCTGAGATCAAGAAACTGAATGAACATTGAAAGGATGACTGTTCAATGCCTTGAGTTCATTCGGGATATCAGTGACAAAGGAATTATACATTCACTGTAACACCATTCACAGACTGTAGGATTGAAATTTGTTCTCCAACTTTTCTTTTCACTTGGGTAGCACTGATGTGCGACTAGGAACCGCTCTTTGCTTGTGAAGTCATAAGTGTTATGGACTTTCACTGCCAACGTGAAATGGACCTGTAGGGTCTCACACATAGGATTTAACCTAGAAGAGGAGTTTATCCAC
The DNA here is from genome assembly GCA_963693085.1 of Alisma plantago-aquatica. Classification (NCBI taxonomy): domain Eukaryota; kingdom Viridiplantae; phylum Streptophyta; class Magnoliopsida; order Alismatales; family Alismataceae; genus Alisma; species Alisma plantago-aquatica. Next base: position 668,362,654 of record OY856412.1, on the reverse strand, counting down.
AAACCATGTTTAGATTGATTACTAAAGGAGTTTAGTAGTTCAATTAAACACTCAATCGATTGATATCTCAATATCATAGTGTTCAAGGTGTTGGACCAATTGATTAAAGTATCAGATTGATTGAAACTACGATTGACTGATTTGCACAAGTCTACTGCGCCAACCGAATGACTCATGAGATGAACCTATCGGCTCAGGTTGGTGAACCGATCGGCTCAACATGTGAGACGATCGACTCATGTGCAATGAATTGATCGGCTCAAATGTTGAATCGGTCGGCTCATGTGACCAACTGAGATTGTTTGGAAAGTTGATTTTTCAAATACAATCTGTTTTGCTTGTATAAATTCGATTTGGACAAGGATTGATATTTGATTAATCAGAGACAAATTTGAAAGTCAATTTGAGTTGGACCAGGACCATGAACCGATCAGCTCATGTGATGAACTGATTAGCTCAGGTGTCCCAAACGATCGATTCAACTTGAAACGATTGGTTGTGGTCACCAAACGATCGTTTCAGGGTTGAAACGATCGATTCAGGTGGCGCAGTTTGTTGTTTTGTGGAAAATCTCGAACCCTTCTACTCCTGTTTAATCCCACATTGCCCTGGGTAGAGAACCCTGTCCCATGACCCTCCTATATATATAGGGGTATTGGGGGCTTCTCATGAACAACAACTCAGAGACCAATTGCTCTACAAAGTTGTCGTTCTCTTATATTTTGGTATCCGAGAGAGAGCCTGAGCAAGTGCTACCCGATAAGGGAGGCACATCAAGGGAAAGACAACTGCAGAAAAGCATCTGGTTGCAGGAGAGTGTGTTGGTGACTAGTACTCCAACAGGAGGGTGCGACTCCTTCCGATTCCTTGTGGGATAAGGAGATCGAAGATCCAGGTGGTCCGTGTGGACTACTACAGAGGTGGGAGACTTCTGTCGCTCGGAGGACAGCTGTCAATCCCGATAGTCCTGGTGAGACCAGGAGCTGCATAGACACCGTCCAAGATTGGAGGTGAAGACCACGCAAGCCGCGAGGTAAAGTCACCGAGCAAGCCTCAGGACAAGGTATGCCTCTACAAACCATCCTTCCTATTATATAGACATTGACGTGTTTCCTTTGTTCTGGGTTTGGGGAGAAGAAATTTTTTGTTTCTACTGCCTTCTTTGTCTCTCCTAAAACCCAATAGTGGTATCAGAGCCACATCAATTGCTCTATACTTTAGGATTATCGATATGATCGATTTTGGTTTTTTGCCTTTATGTATTGCATATGATGTGAATAAAATTGGCTTTATGCATGTCCAATCCTAAATCCACAAATCCCAATATACATATATGATATGTAATATGAATGCACTCGATACGTGTCTCCCTTAAACAAGTATTGTGGTGGATGTATAGCGTGGTTATGGCCAATAAAACCTATGTTTGTGTGCTTGGTTGAATGTGGTTGCTTGCATCTCAGTCTATGCACTGATTCCCTATCTCCTATTCCTGATGTAACTTGAAATAATTCGATATTTCTTTCCTACCTTTGTTCCCCCCGAATGTAACTCGGGGTTTCCCAATTCAAATGTAAATAGAATAGATTTTTATTTCTTGTTATGTCAAAGAATGGAGGACATATGACGACGAATGAGACGATCGGTTCAAGGAGTGAACCGATTGGTTGGCGATCCATATGACTGGTTTGAGGAGCGAGATGAGCGGGTGGCAACCATGAGGAGATGCACGATGACCAGGAAAATTGATCAGTTGGAGGAGCCGACCGATCGACTGTTGGAACCCAGTCGACCAGCCTGATGGTGAGTTGATCAATCATGGAGATGAGTTGATCAAACCCAGAACGGAAAAGCACAAAGATCATCTTTTACAGGTTGCATATGATGTGGACCTAGATGATTGTGATTCCTCTTGGCTTGAGGAATCACATTAGGATGGCCATTATCATCGCTTTTATCGTTTCACATGTTTTCTGTGGGATATAGCATGTATATGATACGTACTATGTATTGTGGTGATTGGATATGTATATGTACCTATAAAAACCAAATCCCTCATTAAATATTAAATTTTTAGATGCCTTCCAAAATGTGACACACGTGAAAAGCTTGATCATCCAAGTGTGGGCACACCCTAGCGTGGTGCATCGTCTATCTCTTGGAAGCGTGAAGGATGAATATGTGGGTCTGACCTAGCAGGGTACATATTTCACCGTGTTGGCTTTGGGTCAGACTTAACAAGGTGACCTAGATAGGATCTAGCACCTTGAGGCATAGAGGTGATCATGGCAAGGAGTTGCGCATGGCATCTTTCAAGAGTTGCATATGATGCAATTGGCAAAAGTTACCTACCTGGAAGATCTAAGTTGTGGGTGACAGCCCTAGCTTGTTCATGACTTAGAGGATTTTAGGATCTTGACCCACTAGAAGGTTGTACGCTGCAATCTTCCGAATTGGTGGTGAGGGCTATCAATTTGAACAAAATAGTGGGAGCAATAATTAATTAAAGTCCTAATTATATCGTCAATCTTTCAAATCAATCAAATAAGTCAAAATTGAGTTTTGGACTAAATTGCATATATTTCCTTTTGTAGTACAAATGACAACAAACAACGATCACTTTTTGTTGCGATTAGTCCTTTAAAAGGACAAGCTGAATGGGACTAACTTCCACGACTAGTTTAGGACATTGAGAATTGTTCTCACTCAAGAGTAAAAGCTCTATGTCTTGGATACTCCAATTCCAGAGGAACCTGCTCCTACTACAGCAAAGGCAGAAAGGGATGCTTACAAGAAGCATTTTGATGATGCCATTGATGCAAAGTGCTTGATGTTGTGATCCATTAACCATGAGTTGTAGAGACAACATGAAAACATGGGTGTCATTGAGATGATTCAACATCTTAAGAACATGTATGAAGATCAAGCACGGCAAGAGAAATATGATGTCTCCAGGGCACTGTCTAAGTGTGTCATGAAAGAAGGAGATCCAGTTGGTCCTCACACGCTCAAGATGATTGGGTATGTGGAGAACCTGACGAGACTGGGATTTCCCCTGAGCCAAGAGTTGGCTACTGACGTGATACTGCAATTGTTACCAGAATCCTACAGTCAGTTTGTGATGAACTACAACATGAACAACTTTGACAAGCCATTGACAGAGTTGTTGGGCATGTTGAGGACATCCGAGACACAGATGAAGAAGGACAAACCTAAGTCTGTAATGATGATCAGTAGCAAGAAAGGCAAATCCAAGCGCAAGGGAAAGGGCAAAGCTAAGAAGGGTTATGATACTATCCAGGAGCCCAAGACGTCTTCATCTCTCAAGGCCAAGGGAGGCGTGACCAAGAGAGGCAATTGCCACCATTATCAAAAGCCAGGACATTGGAAAAGGAATTGTCCACTCTATCTGGAAGAACTAAAGAAGGAGGCGACAGACGTCTCCACCTAAAGGTGTCATGAAATAAACTTGTAACACTTTTTGAGGTATATGATACCAAGATATAAAGTGTAAAGCACTCAATAAATGGGGCAAGTGTTGCCGCCATAGATAGGAGTACTTTAGTTTATTTTCATCCTTTAAGGCATGTAGTAGAGTTATGAACTGCTATTTCATATTTTCCAATAGATTGAAACACTTTATTTTTGCATATTGTATGACAATGATAGCAATTAATAAAGTTGATGTTTCAATCTCAAAAGATATGATCTTTATGGCAATGCCTTATTTATCTTGTGGTACTTGGTATGCATAAGATAAAATGACACATGAAAGTTATTGATAACTCAAACAATCAAATTAGCATAAATCATGAGAAGTTCATTTCTATTTTCCATATGATGGATAATCTAGACTCTTTTGGTTAGAGAACCAGTAAGAGACATGAATCTCTTAGACATGATCAATCTATCTTCACTAATAGTAGTGTTAGAATAATTATCCTATTAGGTATAATACATGTGATGTATTTACATACCTATTGGAGTTAATGCTAGTACTTCAAATAGTGTTTAGAGAAATACCAATATGAATATCTTGAAGTGTTCAAGAATATCATAGATGAAGTATGAATTTGGTAAAGTGTTAATTCTTGATGAGATCAATGAATGAAATTCTTGGACCAAATGTTTGAGAACCTTCTGATGATTATGATAGTGTATCATAGTGAACTCATGATTAAGGCATGGTGATGTCTAAATCAAAAGGAGTCATACTCTAAGGAGTTAGAGGATGATTATCAAATAACTAAATTCTTCTTAATAAAGAATACCCCACACTAATAAAGGACATTAAGAATCACAAAGAGTTGTGAGTTCTTATATCCTTGACAGATACACCTCAATTATCTATGTGATGAGTTGGTCATGTGATGAGTCAACTATCAAGATGAATATGAGGAACCGGATTTTGAGTTATGACCATTACATCCTAAATGACTTCCATGAGAACCATAAGGTATGACCTTGATGGTAGCACCCATTGGGATGAAATCCATAAGTGTAAATAAGTCTTAAGCGTTAAGACACTTGGATAACAAGAATGTGTACATGACACAACCTATAAGGTTTATGAATCCATTAATGCAAATGAAGTCTATAAGTTACAATGGACTAATCAATATGGTTGATTGATTACAAGAAACTCAGAACTATGATCTTTACTTTGATGATATAGTCAAAGGGTTTGACTGATATGTCAAAGATAAAGAGAGATATGTGATTTAGTGGGAGCGTATTTGCATTCCACATGTTGATGTGAAATGGAAATGTTCTAGAATGGAAATCCAAAGTGGAAATTATCTTTAAGGAAGATAGAGACATTTCCTATGTGATAGGAATAGAGATCTATAGAGATAGTTCTCGAAAACCTCTTGACCTAAAAGGAGAGACCATACATTGGCAATCATTACTTAAAAATTTCAGTATGCACAGATTCAGTGGGAGAAAAGTTATCCATGTTACATGGAGTTAGTATCCCAAGGCCAGGTGTCCAATTCTTATGAAGAATGGGAACACTAAGAATAGATATGGATCTATCATGTATGTAATCATCCCATTATCTTGCATGTATGGACATAGCAAAATAAAGTGCATTCATCATCTTGCATGTAGGACATGGTAATATGATGTGTTCATCCTGATAACTCGTATGTAGGACATGACGAGTGGATGTCTATCTAATTCCAGTAAGGGTTACTAGAATACCATAAGAACTTGAGAAGTACTAGTTCTATGGAAATAAGGAAGGGTTTACTGTAAAGAGTTACATTGATGTGAACTTCCAAAAATGACAGAAAACTAATCGCAATATATATATGGGATATATATAAAAGTGAATGTTTGTTCATAATTGGAAATGTTCCAATAAAGCTATTTTAAAGGAAATGCCGAGTATCCGTGTGTTAGAGAACAACAATGGATACTATATGGATCTAGAATTTCATGAGATGAACTTATAGTTATTCTGGTCATTGATGACAAGTTGGGTACTTGGTCATGCAATGTGGCTAAAGGTTAGAAAAGGAATACTGGATCACATATTACGGCAACTCCATCTCATATGTGTGATGTACAATGAAGACATGAGAGACATGCAATTAATACCGACTTTGGTAAGGTGTTGCCATAACTCACTATGTTAGTACTAGAGCATAGTAACATGTGGGACATGTTTGAAGATCACTATGAATATGATTCAAGGATGATTGGCTCACAGTGCAAGTGGGAGTTTGTTAGTATGTATGCTCTGAGAGCCAATCATGGGATAATTGGTGGGATACATTAAGATTGATTTGATAAACATCAAAGGAAAGTTTCCAATTCTTTCTGGTTCAGTCATATGAGATAATGATAAGAATAGATTGAATGTCTAGAGAATGACAATACTCAATGATGTATGTTTTCAGGTTAAGGACCTGAACAATGAGATCATACAGATGCTAATTGTTTGTACATTCTTAGTATGTCCCTAGTCAGATGTCATTATGGAAGGTATATAGACAACAATGACACACAAGACTAGATTGTGGTGTTCGTTGATGATAGAATCTCATTAGTCATGATATGGAGATATCAAACCAAACACGTAGGTCCTTGTTGGAGAACAAGTTTACCGGACAGACCCACCGTGAGTTTGACACATGGAACCATGACATGGTAGTCACAGTCAGTTCTCACAGTGATGGTGGTGAGTGTAATTCTTAGACGTGAAATCACTACACTCAACACGTGTCATTGGGTACACTTTGACATCATCAAATGCAGTCCTGAAACATGAGTTGTTATAAAGTTGATGATTGGGTGGCTTTGACACATGGGGCTTTTGAGGGGTGAGTAATAGATATGGGATTTGTCCCTCCTAAGGGAGTTTGATATCCATGGCCACTTAATGAGTAGGATTGAGATAGGCGTGCACACGCATGTGTAAATCAGTATGTGATATTGATGTCATACATATCTCCTCCAATCTACTCTGAGATCAAGAAACTGAATGAACGTTGAAAGGATGATTGTTCCATGCCTTGAGTTCATTCGGGATATCACTGACAAAGGAATTATACATTCACTGTAACACCATTCACAGATTGTAGGATTGAAAGTTGTTCTCCAACTTTTCTTTTCACTTGGGTAGCACTGATGTGCGACTAGGCACCTCTCTTTGCATGTGAAGTCATAAGTGCTATGGACTTTCACTGCCAACCTGAAATGGACCTATAGGGTCACACACATAGGATTTAACATGGAAGAGGAGTTTATCCACAAACCATGTTTAGATTGATTACTAAAGGAGTTTAGTAGTTCAATTAAACACTCAATCGATTGATAGCTCAATATCATAATGTTCAAGGTGTTGGACCGATTGATTAAAGTATCAGATTGATTGAAATTGCGATTGACTGATTTGTACAAGTCTGCTGCCTGAACCGATCGGCTCATGAGATGAACTGATCAGCTTATGTTGGTGAACTGATTGGCTCAATAGGTGAGATGATCGGCTCAAATGTTGAACCAGTCGGCTCATGTGACCAACTGAGATCATTTAGAAAGTCAATTTTGCAAATACAATTTGTTTCACTTGTACAAATTTGATTTGGATAAGGATTGATATTTGATTAATCGAAGACAAATTTGAAAGTCAATTTGAGTGTGACCAGGACCACGAAATGATCGGATCAAGTGATGAACCGATCGGCTCAGGTGTCCCAAACGATCGGTTCAGCTTGAAACGATCGATTGAGGTCACCAAACGATCATTTTAGGGCTGAAACGATCGGTTCAGGTGGCGCAGTTGGTTATTTTGTGGAAAATCTTGAACCCTTCTACTCCTATTTAATCCCGCATTGCCCGGGGTAGAGAACCATATCCCATGACCCTCCTATATATATAGGGGTGTTGGGGCTTCTCATGAATAACAATTCAGAGACCAGTTGCTCTGCAAAGTTGTCGTTCTCTCTGGTTTTGGTAACCAAGAGAGAGCCCGAGCAAGTGCTACCCGATAAGGGAGGCACAACAAGGGAAAGACCACTACAGAAAAGCAACTGGTTGCAGGAGAGTGTGTTGGTGACTAGTACGCCAACAGGAGGGTGTGACTCCTTCTGATTCCTTGTGGGACAAGGAGATCAGAGTTCCAGGTGGTCCATCTGGACTACTACATAGGTGGGAGACTTCTGCCGCTCGGAGGACAGTTGTCAATCCTAACAGTCCCTGTGAGACCAGGAGCTGCACAGACACCATCCAAGACTGGAGGTGAAGACCGCACAAGCCGCGAGGTAAAGTGGCCGAGCAAGCCTCAGGACTAGGTATGCCTCTACAAACCATCCTTCCTATTGTATAGACATTGACGCGTTTCCTTTGTTCTGGGTTTGGGGAGAAGAAAATGTTTGTTTCTGTTGTCTGCTTTGCCTCCTCTAAAACCCAACAAGGTTGGTCTTGTGAGAAGTTCATCAGAGTTTGATCAAACCCTATATCCATCCAAAAGGTACTAAATCTTGGGTTTTCCATTCACAAAATGGATCAAAGTGATGGCTATTTTAAACTTTGAACTAGTGCATACCCTTTCATTGATCGTTGACTTAAACAAAAGAGTCAACGAACTAGAAAAGAAAGAGAACAAGTCATTGAGATAATATTGGGTAAATAAACACAAAGGTTAGTGTTTAGCTATTAGATTCACATTGCATAGACCTAATGGCAAAGATTACAAATTACGCACCAAAGTCTTACTAAGAAACAAATTAAGACTAGAAAGATGGAAATTAGAAATATTTATGCTAGATGTAGGTACATGAAAAATAAATATGCATGAATGAAAAGGAAAACAAAGTAAGGAGATAATGGAAGGATATACTGGATGAAATACCCTACCACACCAAGCTTGAATTTTTTCTCATCCTCTAGCCAATCCTAAAGCTAGTATTTTAGGGGTAAATGTGATAAAACAACTAGAACAAAATGGCCCTAAACAGGTGGGTGTTAGTGTTGACATCTTCCATCATGGGAAGCTCAGAAAAGGTGGTGTCCATCTATTCTTGCCCTTCTGAATGGAACAAGGGACTCTTAGGTGGGGATAGGCTACATCAAATGATGTTGTTGCTAGTCTAAAGGACTGGTAGTAGAAAAGAGCATATATGGAGTGAATGTCTCCAATACTTGAAAGTAGGAGGGCATAGGGGTTCGTGCAACTATTTGTGTAAAGGGGTTGTCGATGAAGTTAGGATATAGTTGTTGTTGGGATAGTCATCAGTGGTGGTTATAGCTAGTAAGTGTAGTGATCATGTTTCATGCCCAAGAGAAACTCATAGAAGTTGTCCATATCAAAGGTAAATGGTTGCTTCTCAAGCAGAGGAGACACTTGTTGATAGAAAGGTGGAGGTGCCTCCATATGGGGCACTTCCTAGTAAAGAATGTTGTGGAAGGTTTCCCTGTAAAACTACTTTGCCTCCTAGAATTTGGTATGTGTTGTTGAAGAAGAAGTTCTTGTAGTTACGCATGCTTAGAGTGTGATTCCGTATGCATATAAGGTAGAGACATTGATGAGCAGCCCATGACACACAAAACCATCATTCGCTGGCAAAAGAATCATGTGGTGAGTCTATCTAAAGATGAATATAAATTCTTTGTTTTGGGCCTTGACCATAGTGGTGTGTCTAAAGTGCTCCAAGTCCACCATAGTATGTAGTCTCACATTCACCATCTACGAAAATGGTCATTATCGACTCCAAGATGCGGCTTCATGAATTTTATGATGCCTCCCATAGGCATGTAGTTGTGCTATCTACTGAAGGAGTTGTAGAAGTGGTGGATCAAGAAATTTTCCACATTCACCTTCCTTTCCACCATAGTGCACCAAAGAAGGTATGATTCAGCCAAGATGCTTGCTCCATAACTATCCTACTTAAATTGGACATGATTGACTTTCACTCGGTGCACATAGCGAACGGTTGGGTAGTGATTGAGGGAGCTATTGACATGCCTTGAAGGGAAGTTATTTACCACAGTCATCATATCTCAGGTGATGTTGGAGTTCAAGTTAGAGTCTCTTCCTTTTAACTGTCCTTTAGACATTTTGATATAGTCTATTGGGGACCATGCAAGCCATTTGTTCAGCATATCTGTTGTGACATCCCATTGTGCACTCAATAGGCAAAAGCATAAGTTCTCATTCTTGGTGTCCTTTAGACTCTCGAGTGTAGTATTAACTCAAGAGTGAGCTTATCATACATGTTGTAGTTGGGGTAGGTGATGACATTGAGCCCAATTTCCGTCAAGTATTGGTCTTCATAAGCGCAGATCCTGAGGGTGTCAAGGGAGGTGGGATTGACATATTTCGGTTTGACAAGTCTATGGCTATTGTTTTTTATCTTTTCATACTTCTTGTTCTATTCCTATGTGTGGAACTAAAGCATAGGGATGTAGGCAGATAGACTAGTGGGTCATCAGCCCATGCATAATTCATGAAAAATTTGATTAACACATTGAAATTGATCGATCTACAAAAACCCTCTAATGTTCTCTTGAGGGTGCTCCCTATACAGATGAGGTGTGGTGCAACATCCATCTAGATGGGCCCAGTTATTTCTCTTCTCTCCATGGTGTAAAGTTCCATGTTGTGGCATGTCAGTGAGAAGTCTTGAGAATAGATCTCTCCCACCCTAACCTCCAAGCCCTTACTATAAGTGTTCATTGGTGTGGATGAGACATTTAGGTAGTTAGGATTAGATGCTTGTGACCCAATCTCTAGTGATGGTGAATTCTGGAAGGTGACATCATACAACAAATTCTAGGAGCACATGTAGGAAAAAATGGGGGCAGAGTAGGCTTTGGAAACTAAAAAAAACTTTGCCCATATTTTCCTTAACCAATATATCATGTTAACAATGATGTTTCTACAAAAGAGAGTGCAAGACATACCTTGTCTGGGACAATGTCCAACATCTATTCTTGTAGATATATGTTCTCCCTTTGAATGTAGCACACGGATGACAATCATTGGCATCCTCCCAATGTAAAACACAAATGGAAATGTTGACAGTGTCCTTCTATCATGGCAACAAAATCTATCATGCCTACATAGTCCACGTGGACCACATAGAACTCCATGTTGTGCTTATAGAGACAACAGGAAGGAGTTTCCCTTACAATTGTCAATGTTCTAGCGTCAAATTTCTTTTCCCTTGATATCTCTTCCATCTGAATAAGAGTTCTAGGCTCTCTCACAAATTACCAGAACTATGAAATAAGGAGTCCTGAGACAATCTCTTGACTTCTTCTGTATACTTTGTGTCTATTGTGTTGTGTGCATTGAGCCTGACCACCCCCACTTATATAAGAGTGGATCTTCTAGGACTTCCAAAACTTTGGGGATATAATGGTCCTATCACATCACATGGAGGCTGTTGTGGACAACTAGTCAGTCAATTGGACAATCCAACTAGTCGACTGGCACACCAGTCAATCGATTGGACTATTGTTACGACCCCACCTTCCGGTAACCCCCAATTAAGGTTAACCGATAGGTTGAAGCCGCACCCATAACTTCTGGATCAAAGGTTCGACATTTAACCAAGAACAATTATTAAATTTCAACGATCTATACTAAAAAGCTATAATAAAAAAAACTTTGCTTACCTTTTTAAAATTGGGATTTCTAAACTTCTATCCATGAAGATACTAATCTAACTAATCCTCCTGTACACGTTAATTCTCATTTAATTCCACATATGCCACTTTACTGTTTATTCTTTTCATTTGTACCTAAAATGCTGACAAACAAAATGTCGGTCAGCAAGAAGCTGGTATGTGGGGGAAACAATAATCGTGCAACTATGATAACAAAGTAATCAGTCAATTATCATTTAACAACCAAGATTACGTTTAAATCCATACTACTCAATCCTTACCTATCCCTAATTCTATGCTATCCCTACAGTGGACTTGTATGCTACCTCTCTTATAGGTAGATTCTTACCCCCATGGCCCCACCTTATAGGTAGCCAATACCTAGGGTAATAGAGTCACATGGCACTACCCGAAAGTAGCCCAATATCTAACTCAATGTGGCTTGATGGACCTAGGTATCCATGTACTAAGTCATCCAATGACCTGATGGACCTACCTCATCGGTAGCCATGTACTAGGTCAACCATTAAGCCACAGAGGGGACCAGGATCTGAGCTAGTAGGCACATATCTTATGTGATAGTCATAGCCACATTATAGATTTCATGAACTAAATTCATCCAACAGTTTATTCCAAGTCATCGATGAAAACTTCGGAAAACTTCGGAAAATTAACTTGATATATTCATAAGCGTAACCACATACCTTCGATTGCAGATTTCAAGAAAGATTCAAGTATGTAGAGAAACCCAATCAAGCAAGCAATGAGGAATAGAAATCCTGAAATAAAAGTACCAATTTCCTTTTATTAATATTTATCCAATTTCATCACATTACTTAGGATTTCAATTCCAATTTTAGGGTTTCTTTGGAAATTAGGGTTTTTGCCTCCATTATTAATATTATGATCTCTAATTTATCAAAACTACATAAAACCCTCAATTCCTTTCATTTTAATATTCCCAACAGTATTAGAATCATTATTTGGCAATTTACTTTCTTAATCTGAAATATCAAGGTTTTCTCTTCCTTTATCCCCAAATTAGTGTTTCAATCAATATTATCCTTTATTTATGGATTACAAATCTAAATTAGGCAACATTGCATTCAAAACTGATGAACAACTTCTTTTGTCATTAACAAAGTTAATCTTACCAAATTGACTCATTAATACACTTCTTATATTCAATTAGGGTTTCTCATCAATTTAAATACTTTTTACTAGCAATTTAGGGTTCTTTTCAAAACGAACCATAACTAGGTTCCCAAATTATTTTTATCAAATTCCTCGTATTTTCCTACACAACTTTCATATAAAAAGTTTTGTCATACGATATTCCTAGTTATTTTTATCATTTTTGCAAGAATAATCCTTTTTCTGATTTATTTGATTAGAGAGGGATTTACCGAAAAATCCTCGATCGCTCGATCTGTGGACCGGTGGTCTTCTTCTTGGATCTAACGATCCCAGTCATGTGCGCCTAACCAAAGATGTTCCTGCCCTAGAGCGTTAGATCTTGATTGAGACCACTGTGGTCCCTGATCCAACGGCCACCTGATCGTCGTCTACCTCCAAACTGAGCAAGGTCCCGCGGTTAACTCACCAGTTGACCCTGAAATCCAGGCCACCTGCGGAACAACTGAGAAGCCATGAAGCTCCTTTGGCAATGCCCGAACTTATTTGCCTCAGTCAATTGCATGCTCTCGCTCGACCTTCACCACCAACGTGTCGCCAAAGTGTTTCTTCCGACTTGCTAGTCGTAGAGGGGGTGGGTCAAGTTAGATTCTACAATTGGAAACGTCGTTCCACTCTACTTCGTGCTCCGCAGTGATTGAACTAATCAAAAGGGATGTTGGTTCCCTCCATAACCCTCCCCTATATATAGGGTCGAGGTCAGGTTCGTTGGAATTGGGGATTTCCCAAAACGAAGATGAAACCTACTCAAACAAGGGATGATCCTTTGCGATTTCATCTCCTGAATCCAATGGGACTAGTAGAAAACGCCCACTGTCTCTGGATCTCAAGGAAATCGGAGAGGAAGAATCCTCTATTTCCTATAGATTCCTAGTCCCAGTAGGACTAAGACGATGACCGATCATCGTTGGATTAAGATCCAACGGTCCGTATTATCCGTGTTTGAATAAAAGGAAACAATCTCCAAATAAATTCAAATTGTATTCCTATTTCAATGATAATCTTGAAAAATTCATAACTCTCAAACAGTAACTCCTTTCCTACTCAAATTTTTAGGGAAACTCAATTATAATTTTATCTTCCATCATGCAAAATTTGAAGTTATTATCTCAAGTGTACGATCCCTTTTATTGGTTTGCAAGTTATCATTCAATTACTCATATTTTCCATGTCCTTTCTATTTCTTTTATCCTTATTTTCCAATTCTAAGTTCCTTGAACCCCAAGGAATCCATTAAACTCGAAATCCTATTTTTTGGAATTATTTCTTAGTCTATTTCTTTATTTTATTTTTCATTCATATACATTCTTTATCAAAAAGGATATTTGATTAATTTCTTTTTCTTTTCTTTCAATTGTGCTTAATGGCCAATAAGGCCCATCAAGAAAACATACAAGGCATGAAATTAATCCATCAATCAATTCATAAATCCCATTTATCTATTTACACATTTTGTAAAAATGAGGTTATAACATCCTCCCCTCCTTATAAGAATTTTTCCCTCAAAATTCAACAATTAAACAAACAAATTCGGATATGCTTTTTCCATGTCTGTCTTCAGCTCCCATGTGGCCTCATCCTCTCCATGGTGTTTCCAAAGAACCTTTACCATCTCTATATTCTTATTTTTGAGCTCTTTTACCTTAGTATCTATAATACGCAAAGGTAACTTAGGATAAGACAACTTTCCTTGAAGCTCAGTAGGTTCAATGCTCAACACATGGCTTGGATCTTGCACATATCGCTTCAGATTGGACATGTGAAAAACATCATGCATCATACTATATTGAGGGGGTAACGCCAATCGATAAGCTACCTCACCAATCCGTTCTAATACTTCAAATTGACCCACGTATCAGGGACTCAACTTTCCTCTGTTCTTAGCTATAGCTCGGAGTGGTCAGATTTTCAGAAAAACATGTTCTCCCACAGTGAAATGCACATCAGTCCTCTTCACATCAGCATATGACTTTTGTCGATCTTGGGCTCTCTTTAGCCTTTACCTAATCAAAGTGACTTTATCAGCATACACTTCAAGTTCATCTGACCTCAATAAGGTTCTTTCACCAACATCATCCCAGTGAAGTGGTGACCCACACGGTCTCCCATATAGAGCTTCATAAGGAGGCATCCCAATACTGGCTTGGTAACTGTTGTTATAAGCAAACTCAGCTAAAGGTAAGTACTACTCCCATGATCCACCCCAATCGAGCACACAAGCTCTCATCAGACCCACTAGTCTAGATCATACTAACCATTAGTAAGGGGTGATAAACTGTACCAACATTTAGTTCTGTATGTTTCTACTTCCACCTCATGGAAGTGAACCGTTAGGTCATACTCAAGAACTTTTGAACTCATATCATGGTATAGTTGACCCATCTCTCTCTTATGTAGTTCCACAGAATCTATCTCTTGACATTACTCCCTTCTTTCACATGTTATCTAGGTGAGGCGATCTACCATAGCCCATATTACATCTTGACCTTCTTGGTCAAAGGGAGACTTACCACAACATCCATAGTGATGAAGTCCCATTCCCTCTCAGGGACTCTTTTATTCACTATATCGATACACTGGGTTACTGGTGTTCGTCCTTCACCTCCTGTCATTCATGGCAACATACCACATGCACTTCACCTTAGACATCCAAAATACTACTATCACTTACTATATTTATAGTACCAAGGTATATCGCGATCTCCTGCATTGTTATGATTCCTCAAGCTTGATACCTTAGAAACCCTAAACCATTCTAATCAGGGTTTCATCACCTTCCTTTCCAAATAAGTGCATCTGAGGTTCTACCACCATCCTTCCATTGCATCAAAGACTAGGTTGGCTAACCAATCAACCATTAAATTGATCAATCATTACCATTACATCTGTGTGTTAGCCAAACTTTCCTCCTTTCTAAACTTAGGGTTAGCCTAACAACCTCTTCTAGCCAAACTAGCCAGCTATATCTCTACCAGAGCATCCACTACCACTTCACATCCTTCGGTATTAGGTAATGTTGAAGACATACTACCTCCATGTATTCCGCTTAAGTCTCATCTCAAACTCTAAGTTTATCTTTATCAAGAAAACTCTGAGATCATCCTCTTGGTTATCAAACTCAACCTTGTATCACATGCAGATCCCACATAGCTTATGATAAAACATTCTCACAAGGTGATTATCTTAATACTCTTATCATTTGTACATGTCCATGTATCATTCACTCCACCAAGGTATGTTATCATCTTTGTCCTCATACCTCGTAGCAACGTTCCAACCCACCTCATCTTTTATCCTTGGTGTATGGCATGCGTACTGTCCCATCTCTCACTCCCATAACAAGAAGAAATAAGCATTTGGCAGCCGTCCAAACACAAAGTTTGTCCTGTTCCAAGAGTAGAGATGACACATCCCACCTTGCCAATACACCTTCAAATCTAGGTTGAAACATGCCATCATCTCGATATCCCCATTACTTCCATGGGAAATTGGTCTCGAACTTACTTGGTTCAAGCACAATCCTTGGTCATCTCCTCTAGGCCTTTAGGGTTGCGACACTTTTGGGGTCATCCCTCTTCCTTCATGCATCTAGAGAGTGCCCTACTCATCTGCCCTTTGGGTCCCATGAGTTCATGAAGGTGATCAATCTCCTAACCCATGGCCCTCAGACAATGATAGTTGTTACCTCCCGACCCTATGGTCATGTGCACTAGGGAATTAGGCAACTCCTACTTCCATCAGTCTTATCCCTACCTGACCCTAAGATAGACTTAGGATTCTCTTATAGTAAATGTTCAACTTAGAACCTTACCCAAGCATTCATCATCTCTCTTCCTACATTCATGGGCTGACTTCCATCCTTTCATAGGGATCATGGCAACATGCCTACCTTGGTCAAGCCCCATACCGGTTACCTCCATGGAAACACATCCACATGCACATAGAGATGGTTATCTGTGGGTCTATAGGTTCATTCTCATGTCATGTACTCTTCACTTAGCTTCTCAAGATCTTATGAAACCTCCTTAGGTTACCTCAAAACCAACCAAACTGGTAAACGCCTACCAAAGGGTCCCTCTCCCAGGATGGGAGGAAACTACACCTTGATAACAAAGGTCACAAGTGTCCTTAGGGTTTACATTCACATGAACATGCCTAATCCAGCAACTACTAGAGTACAAGTGTACCTACTAAACCATGCTAGGTCACACTTGTTCTCATCCTCAACATTAGACCAACTTAGTTGTGAGGGGTTCATCACACATACCTTTAACTTAAGGGGTTTCTTTCTCCTCTACACACGCTCAAAGCTATAGAGACTCAAATCTTATCATGAGCATCGGGTACACTGCATCCCCTCTTAGTCCTAGAAACCCTAGGTCCACCTTTGGGTGTCCAACTGCATGCTCGACCTCTTAACCACGAATCAAGCATGTCCAAAGTATGTCATCCTTTCATTCGAGCAACACTTCGGAGTTGAGACCTCTTCCAGGACAACCAACTAGGTATAAGGCCTCACATCCTTCT
Source organism: Alisma plantago-aquatica (assembly GCA_963693085.1). NCBI lineage: Eukaryota > Viridiplantae > Streptophyta > Magnoliopsida > Alismatales > Alismataceae > Alisma > Alisma plantago-aquatica. Next base: position 668,345,815 of record OY856412.1, on the reverse strand, counting down.
ACTAAACCTCTCCAAGTCTAAGAAACTCTTCTCCCTATCTCAGGAGGTAAACACCTATACCATAGGCACAAAGGTACCAGCAAACTCATCCTCTCTCTAGGGTTTGGTTCCTCTCATGGCAACCAAGACATCATTAGCCTCCAAGCATACGACAAACACTATCATCCACTTAGGTCGCATCATCCTCAACTCCCATTGTTCCTCAAGTTTCGGGGTTTTAGACTTCCAACCTTCTTGCCTGAGGTCTGCTCTCTCTCTTGAGCTAATCCTACAACCAACCTCTCTATAAGAGGTCCTTTCTTCATGAAGGATCAAGCTCATAAGCATGCCCCTACCTGAGTGAAGCCTATGCTCGAACTTATGTTTACTCAAGATTATCCATTACCCCTTATGCTTATCTCATAAGCCATCCATCATGATCCCTTGTCTAGGGTTGGGTGGCCAAAGGTACTCAGACATCAACTTATCATGGTTCATATGGCATCCAAGGCATGTTTATCATGACATCTAACTCATCATGTCATCTCTCTCTAACCTTCACTTAGGGTTAGGGTTAACATCATCCTCAAAGGATTTGCTAGGGTCTCTACTTTTAATGGAGGTCTCTACCTCCAAGACTAACTCTCTCTACTCATCCTCCTGCTAAGGAGGTCTATCCTCAGGTCTCTCCTGAGGGCAATGACAACTCATGTCATACGACCTAAGCATGTATCTATCCCTTTACGCTTACTCTATTAAGCTTATGTCCATGACATATTATTTACATGCTTTTTATTAATTTGGTGGAGGGTTCCTTAATCCTTATCAACCTTACCCATACCTTAAGAGGGTGAGGAGAAGAGAGGAAACTGTAATCCTTAAGGTCCTTAACAGAATTTGAGTTGAGAAGGGATGAACAAGATGAGAGAGTCCTAAAGGTATCTTATTTCGAATCATACCCTAAGACTTTGGCCAGGCAGTCACACGGATCCAGGAGTCCTCATATTCCGACTAGCGGTATGAAGGAAAATATAGCCAGCCCCCGGTCGTGATCCTTTTCTAGACACCTCTGTCTTTCGGATAATCCTCTAATAACTCCCTTGGGTTCTACGGAGTTTGTAAAATTTAATAATTATTAATGGTTAAATGAGGAACATAGGCTCTGATACCAAATGTTACGACCCCACCTTCCGGTAACCCCCAATTAAGGGAGACCGAGAGGTTGAAGCCATACCCATAACTTCCGGATCAAAGGTTCGACATTTAACCAAGAACAATTATTAAATTTCAACAATCTATACTAAAAAGCTGTAATAAAAAAAACTTTGCTTACCTTTTTAAAATTGGGATTTCTAAACTTCTATCCATGAAGATACTAATCTAACTAATACTCCTGTGCACGTTAATTCTCATTTAATTCCGCATATGCCACTTTACTGTTTGTTCTTTTCATTTGTACCTAAAACGCTGACAAATAAAATGTCGGTCAGCAAGAAGCTGGTATGTGGGGGAAACAATAATCGTGCAACTATGATAACAAAGTAATTAGTCAATTATCATTTAACAACCAAGATTATGTTTTAAGACATACTACTCAATCCTTACCTATCCCTAACTTTGTGCTATCCCTATAGTGGACTTGTATGCTACCTCTCTTATAGGTAGATTCTTACCCCCATGGTCCTACCTTACAGGTAGCCAATACCTAGGATAATAGAGTCGCATGGCACTACCCAAAAGTATCCCAATATCTAACTCAATGTGACTTGATGGACCTACCTCATTGGTAGCCATGTACTAAGTCATCCAATGACTTGATGGACCTACCTCATCGGTAGCCATGTACTAGGTCAACCATTAAGCCACAAAGGGGACTAGGATCTGAGCTAGTAGGCACATATCTTATGTGATAGTCATATCCACATTATAGTTTTCATGAACTAAATTCATCTAATAGTTTATTCCAAGTCATCGATGAAAACTTCAAAAAACTTCAAAAAAACTAACTCGATATATTCATAAGCATAACCACATACCTTCAATTATAGATTTCAAGAAAGATTCAAGCATGCAGAGAAACCCAATCAAGCAAGAAATGAGGAATAGAAATCCTGAAATAAAAGTACCAATTTCCTTTTATTAATATTTATCCAATTTCATCACATTACTTAGGATTTCAATTCCAATTTTAGGGTTTTTTTGGAAATTAGGGTTTTTGCCTCCATTATTAATATTATGATCTCTAATTTATCAAAACCACATAAAACCCTCAATTCCTTTCATTTTAATATTCCCAATAGTATTAGGATCATTATTTGGCAATTTACTTTCTTAATCCGAAATATCAAGGTTTTCTCTTCCTTTATCCCTAAATTAGGGTTTCAATAAATATTATCCTTTATTTATGGATTACAACTCTAAATTAGGCAACCTTGCTTTCAAAACTGATGAACAACCTCTTTTATCATTAACAAAGTTAATCTTACCAAATTGACACATGAATACACTTCTTATATTCAATTAGGGTTTCTCATCAATTTAAATACATTTTACTATAAATTTAGGGTTCTTTTGCAAAACGAACCATAACTAGGTTCCCAAATTATTTTTATCAGATTCCTCGTATTTTTCTTCACAACTTTCATATAAAAAGTTTTGTCATACGAGATTCATAGTTATTTCTATATTTTTTTCAAGAATAATCCTTTTGCTGATTTATTTGATTAGAGAGGGATTTATCGAAAAATCCTCAGTCGCTCGATCTATGGACCGGTGGTCCACTTCTTGGATCCAACGATCCCGGTCATGCGCACCTAACCAATGTTGCTCCTGCCCTGGAGTGTTAGATCTTGATTGAGACCACTGTGGTCCCTGATCCAACGGCGATTCGATCGTCGTCTACCTCTAAACTGAGCAAGGTCCCGCGGTCAACTCACCAGTTGACCCTGAACTCCAGGCCACCTGCGGAACAACTGAGAAGCCACGAAGCTCCTCCAGTGATGCCCGAACTTGTTGTCTCGATCAATTTCAATCTCCCACTCGACCTTCACCACCAACATGTCGTCAGAGTTTCGCCGCCAACTTGTTGGTCGTAGAGGGGGTGGGTCAGGTTAGATTCTATAATTGGAAACGTCGTTCCACTCTACTTCGCTCTCCGCATCGATTGAACTAATCAAAAGGGATGCTGGTTCCCTCCATAACCCTCCCCTATATTTAGGGTCGAGGTCAAGTTTGTTGGAATTGGGGATTTCCCAAAACGAAGATGAAACCTACTCAAACTAGGGATGATCCTTTGCGATTTCATCTCCTCAATCCAATGGGACTAGTAGAAAACTCCCACTCTCTCTGGATCTCAAGGAAATCGGAGAGGAAGAATCCTCTATTTCCCATAGATTCCTAGTCCCAGTAGGACTAAGATGATGACCGATCGTCGTTGGATTAAGATCCAACGGTCCGTATTATCCGTGTTTGAATAAAAGGAAACAATTTCCAAATAAATTCAAATTGTATTCATATTTCAATGATAATCTTGAAAAATTCATAACTCTCAAACGGTAACTCCTTTCCTACTCAAATTTTGAGGGAAACCCAATTATATTTTTATCTTCCATACTACAAAATTTGAAGTTATTGTCTCAAGTGTACGATCCCTTTTTTTGGTTTACAAGTTATCATTCAATTACTCATATTTTCCATGTCCTTTCTATTTCTTTTATCCTTATTTTCCAATTATGAGTTCCTTGAACCCCAAGGAATCCATTAAACTCGAAATCCTATTTTTGGGAATTATTTATTAGTCTATTTATTTATTTTATTTTTCTTTCATATACATTCTTTATCAAAAAGGATCTTTGATTAATTTCTTTTTCTTTTCTTTCAATTGGGCTTAATGTCCAATAAGGCCCATCAAGAAAACATACAAGGCATGAAATTAATCCATCAATCAATTCATAAATCCCATTTATCTATTTACACATTTTGTAAAAATGAGGTTATAACAACTATTCAGTCAAGCGATTAGCTTGTTCCTATAGTGTAATAACAATTTCTTTCAATGTGATGATTATTGCACATCATTACACTTCTCATTAGTTGTTTGACCTAGTCAAGCTAGTCCTTTGACCCAGTAAAATTGGTCATGTCGCATCCACTCATTCGACTAGACATTCTAGTTAGTTGACTCAATATTTTGAGCATCCTTTGATAACTTAGTTCAAATAGTTGGTTTGACACTCCAACTGGTCGACTAGTTGGTTACATCGACTAGGGTTAGTAACATCATGAATGTTTCTCGAATTCACTAGTGATCCTAGAAAATTAAGATTGTAAATTTTTGCAGATGGAATGAATCCCCATAATTTAGGAAGTCATAGTACATATACCTTGATTTTAATAATATATAATTTTGATCTAGATGTATCCATGAAATACAAGTATATGCTTTTGACTTTGCTAATTTTAGGACCATAGTAGCCATGAAATGGTACTAATGTTTACTTGGTTCCACCTGTAAAAGATTTAAATATTTTGTGGGATAAGGGTTTTGACTTATATGATTCATATAGACAAGAGAATTTTAATATGAGGGTAATGCTATTTTGTATGATATATGATTATGTGGCATATGGAAATCTACTTGGGTATAATATCAAATGACTCCTTGGTTTCCCTATTTGTGAAGAGTAGACATCATCTTACTAAATGCAACTAGGAAGAAAACTACTTATCTCATCCATCATAGGTTATTTCCTAAGGTTCATCATTATCATAGGATGAAGAAATATTTTAACAGAGAAGTAGATCTATGAAATGCTCCAAAGCCATTATTTTTCCAGTAGATATTTACTAAGGTGGAACCATCGAAAGTCAAATTTGGAAAATATAAGAAATCTCACATTATCAACGATCCCTATAAGAAGAGGTCTATATTCTTTGATCTTCCTTATTGGAAATATTTATATGTGAGGTATGTTTTAGATGTGATGTACATAGATAAGAATGTATGTTATAGTTTAGTTGGAACATTCCTCAATATGAAACGGAAGACAGAATATGGCCTCAAAGCCAGATTGGACATTGTTGACATATAGATTGGACCCACAAAAAAGGGGAAGTTGGACATACTTTCTCCCAACATGTTATACCCTTTCAAAAGACGAGGAAGACTTCTTTTGTGGGTTCCTAAAACGAGTCAAGGTTCCATAGGGATATTCTCGAAACATGATAAATTACTGGATATTACAGATTTCAAACGGTTGGGTTCGAAATCACATGATTTCAATAGATGTAGAATCTTGGGGTAACCAAATCAAAGTATGTCCTGAGTAACTAGACCTCTCATGTAGAGTTCTTTCAACCTGTCTGGGCCACTAGAAACTATTAGTTTATCAACTAGAAGCCTCACAATGTTTATTGGATTTTTTTCCAATATACTCCATAATATGTGAAGATTTTGTCTGGTCACATTACATGTATCAACTCTGGTGAAGATTGCATAAGTATTTAGATACCTAAGATGTAAATCATTTTACATAGATGTGAGTTGAATTTGGTCAAAACTAGTGAGCTGCATGGTTGGTTTGTCTTAGAAAAATTGATTGATTCAAGTTAATTCAATTTGTATATTTTGATCAATTGATTGTTTTGTTAAATGGATATAGTTATTTTCTTAACTTTTTTTTAGAATCACATATATTGAGTCTAACTCAATAACCAACTTGGTGAATCCATGGTATATAGACATCTCTATGCACTAGTGTATTGCTTATGCTTCCCCATAGCTCACATTCAACACAATGGTCATCTACCTAGTGTGGTGACCATAATCTTTCCATGTGAGTCTGTGAACACTATTTCAAGGCATGTGTCTTGCCTTATCTTCCAGTTGTGTCGGCATTGCCATTGATGTAGACATATGAAGGCTTTTCCCATTTTGTCGTCAAGCATTGTTGATGTGTAGTTTATCAAATAATGACATTATGACTATACTTCTTGTAGTTGTGTGTAAGTCTCAAGAAACTAGGAAGTTGCATATCCTTGGTTGGTCTAACCTAAAGACCCATTTGTTTTTTTTATATCACAAATACACACTTCCTCATTACTAGCACATTGAGTTCACATTTGGTAAGATTGTTCATTGCCTAGTTGAGGAACTCATTCAGATTGGTAGGGAGAATCTTTCATCCATCCCCTAGCTCCATCATGATTCTAGATGCCCACTACTTCTCTACACAAAACAAGAGCATGGATAATAGATTCATCTGTGTTGTAGATCATGCAATTTTCATCCTTAAGATAATTTTATTATTCGAGTCATCCCCTTTTATGTCGCATCTCATATCTAGTCTTCATCGGAAGTACTTACAATTTCATATCTCCTTCTGATGGGATCTACTCTCATCCTTTAGGTATGGGTTCCATTGTGGATTGTTTCCTATAAACTTAAACCAATAAGTAGATTTCACCAAAAACTACAATTGTTGTTTAGTGTCCAACTAATTGTGTTCCTTGCCTAATGTGAGGTAAACATATGGTTGTAATTTACTATATCACAATGGAATTGACTACAATGGGAAGTTGTTTATTTCTACTTAAGATCATCAATGATGAAATCAATGACACAAACATTCTCCTCATCCCTATCATGTCTTTATGGATAATTGCACCTCTTTCTTTCTCTTTTCTCCTATCCTCCCAGAAACAGACATTCATAGGTTTGAAATATACCAAGGAAGTTGGTAATCCATGTATGATCATGTAGATATTCCTCATGAATGAAAGGTGTGATTTTATCCCCAACAATACACTGACATTCAACATACTATATCTCTATTCCCTAAATCCTCAATGAAGGTACTGGCCCTATTGTAATTTTAACAAGTGGGTGTTTCTTACTAAGAAGTTATTGTTTGCAGATTTTTCAATCCTTCTTGTTTGAATCTCTTTTCCAAACAGACTCATCAGACACGTATGTAAAATTTTGGATATTTTTAAATATGTATTAGGTGTCCTATGAAGTTTTCTCTTCAATAGTTTTTAAGAGATGGTTTAATGACATTCCCTTGCTAGCATTTTTTTGAGGATTGTGCAAATCATGTTGTTCACCTTTTCCCTTGACATATGCACTTTGTTTAGTTCAAAGGCGACAAACTAAAAGAAGCTTGGTGCTTCTTGATTTATTTCATTTTATAATGAAATTGCTAACTGTAGGTCAAGAGGACTACATCATCATTGCATACATGTATATATGTGTATATGAAAGTATTGTTTTGTTTTAGTGTTTTTTATGTTGTGTTGCCTAACCTTAGGAAATAGACATGGATTGGAAAGTTTTAGTCTTTCACTAGATGGGTTTACTTTTATTCCTAGAAATTCAAACAACATGCTTATAAACATTAGGAGATCAACTTCAGGGAAATACAATGATGTGCCCCCAAAACCTAAGGATACCATAAAAATTTACCAATAGATCCTATCTCCACACAAGGAGAAAACAACGGAATAAGAATCAATAGAAAATTGGTGTGCATGTCACAAATGAAATATCCTAAATAGAAGATGCTCCAATTACATGTCAAGGCATGAATTATTTCAACGTCTCTTGAGTCCATAACCATACTAAACTCATAACGCTTTACAAAGAGAAAAGGTATGAAACAGACTATCATAATAACTAATCAAATCACCTTCATAAAAACACATGAAAGTATACTACTAAACAATAAATAGACTCAACACCAAATCTAAACAAACTCACACCTTCATGTTTTTATGTGAAAGGACATCTTTGCTTCACATATTTCTTAAACCTTTTAACCACTTGGCATTAGTGTTTATTTAGAATTCCTTATTTCCTTCCTTTAGAAATAATTTGCAAGATTAGAAATACAAATATCTCTAATAATTTTGACTAACTGATTTCTTTATATTTTATATCCAATTTATACAGTGTCCAAAGTAGACAAACAACATAGATTGCAGGTACTGTAGATGAGAAACATAATTGATACAGGAGTTAGAAATATTCCCAAAAATGTAAGCTAGTTATTGTATTCTCTTAGTTTTTTCAATCTACTTAATACAGTGAATAATTTACAATATGTTGATATAGTTTGACATATGATTATACTATTATTCGAAGTAGATTACCCGTTTCTCCAACCAAGAAGAGATCAATGAGGCCTACAATAAGTGAGCAGTATGTGTTCTTGAGCATACACCAGATTGTTTGACATAAGTAGGAGATGTCTATTTTTTAACATAGATGAATGTGTGGAACTTTTATAGCTATTTTCAATTTGACTCGAGTGTATGAACTAGTTTTTATGATTGAATCTTTCTATAGATAATTGATTATTTATAAAAACTAGTGTCAAACTCTTTGCAAGGTTCGATGCAAATTATGGTCAATTATGAGCTGCTTTATGAAATGTAGTAAAGTATCAATTCAATTTCATTGTAAAATATTTGAATAAAGTTAAATGATAAATAAAATTCTTTCTATAGGAGTGGTCAGACTCTAATCAAATAAATATTGTGTAGACAACTCCTATTACAAAGGGTGTGTCTAGGAAACACACCCCTATGACAAAGTATGTTTTTAGTTAATGACAACATGCATCACATGTTGTGTAAACATATATTTAACAAAAGACAAAACACCTATTATTAAAGTACCCCTATTACCCAGGGGTGTGTTTAAGACAATATTCTTCAATTATTATATAAATATATATATGACAACATATGCACCACATGTTGTATAAAACACCCTATTATAATGGGTGTGTACAACTTTGACTATTATATAAACATATGCATCACAACAGGCACACCACATGTTGTGGTGTGTTAAGTGAACTACAACATGCATTAATTATTGTATAAAACACATATATCACAACATGCACAACACTTCTTGTATAAAACACCACTAGAAGACCACACGATCTAATACAACAATTGACACGTGTTGTAAATGAAAAAATGAACAGTTATAAAAACAATTTTATGTAGTATTAAGAGGAGGTGAAATATATAATAAATTAAAAATGAGAGTAGGGGTTGTTGTTTGACCGTCTCCTTTTATGGATATAAAATTTAACATGATAGGAAGATCTCTAAAAAAAATTAATCTGACAAATAAACAATATTTCCTTATATCCTAGCATATTTTTTCCTTTCTTATATAAATTATTCAATTAAACAAACATTAACTGAACAAAGTAAATTGACACTACTTTCTTGTTTTGTAATTTTTTATTGTACGATTTGATTAATAAAAGTGTTTTGGTATTCTTCAAATAAAATATTATTATAACATATGTGTTTATTTACTATTTATGACCCTTTAGAGATCATCTACACATGAGGGAAGTCCAATTTTTATATTTCTTTAAATACAACTTTTCATATGAATTTGCCATTAATATGCATAATAGAATTTCCTTCTAATAAAAGGCATTTGTTTAACTAGTGTGAAGTTAGATTCTAATTTATTTCCAAACTTTGCAAACTACTCAGATTATTCTTATAAAAAATTGAATTATATGATTGTTATAAGACGGTTTTTTTTATATTCATGGTATCTATAATCTAACATTTTTCAATTTAATTTAAATCACATGGTGATGATCCATGGTTGAGGAATCACGAAGAAAAGAGGGAAATTTGTCAAGAAAAGCATGCAAGCAATTATATTATAATTTCTCAGTTGGGAGTCATTTTGTATTATATGTGATTTATGACATATTCATTGGAACTTCATCCTGGGTAAGTTTATATATATATATATATATATATATATATATATATATATATATATATATATTTATTTATTTATTTATTTATATATATATACATATATATATATATGTGTGTGTGTCCATACATTTATAAAATAACATCTTACTCCAAATCCCATGAATTCTTATATTTCTTTTTATTCAAATTTCTTCTAGTACTTTTATTATTGTAATTCATCTAAGAAACAACAATTTAAGTTTTTCAATTTATACTAATTGTCTCAATATTAAGAAACTAATTTCCATGACCAATAAGAAAGGAGAAAATACTTCTCTTATTAGTTTCCACTTTTGGTATTCTTATATATACATATATATAAAACATGTCGTGTAGGTGATGTATATGTTTAATTTATTACTTTTGTCATTTTATTCATTAAATTTTGATACTTATTTTTGACTCTATTTTTCTCTATCGTCCAGTCATAGAAAACCTCAAGAGAATCACTTCTAAACTAAAATCTATTATACTGCTAAAATTATAATATTAACCTCTATTAAAATATTATTCTAATTAATTCACATTGAAGTCTCAATAATGTTATTAACGAAAACACCATATTTCTTAATTTTTGTAAATTCTTATAAATTAAAATTCAGGAAAAACATTATTATGACCAACATTATAAAAAAATAAAGTTGATAGTTAACATTAGTTAAATTTAGGTTGTTAATTACTAGACTTGGTGACGAGAGGAATCAGGAGTAAGGGGGTGGCAGCGTGGGTGAGTCTACGGAAATCCTAGATGTTGATGATGGAGGTCCTGGAGGTACAAGCAACACTACAACTAATGTGTAGGAATAACAATAGAAGGGTACACATCTCCATGTCCCAAGAATCGGTCTGAATCTAACAAATAAAGGCAAGAGAGGAGACTCAACCAGGATAGAGGGTGACCAATCCTCATTGATGAATAACGACCATGATCATTGAGGAAAGGAAACAAATTATGTGGATGATAGAACCCGTTCCTTCCTAAAGATACACAAAAAAAATGTACATGACCTTTAACCAGGCCATTACAGGAGAAGGTGGGAGTGGATCCTCAGATTGGTTCTTTCTAGATGATGAACCAGAAGAGATTCTAAACCAATAAGATATAGAACTCGTGAATGACAAAGGTTACACTGAGATTATTGTAACACTAGAAGAGGAGAAAATTATGAGTTAAACGTTCAAATATGTTGTGATCATAAAACTAATAGATAGATCGATCGGTTTTTTGACAATAGTAGAGAGACTGAAACTACACGGGTGGCCCACTGAAAGATTCCAGCTTTATTAATTATCAGACTAATACTATGTTGTCCAGTTTTATAGCCCAGGAGATCATGTTAACAAACTAAGTAAAGGACCCTGGTCTTTGTTCAATCATTTCCTAATGGTATGGTCTTCATATGGGTATTTCAAACCATCAAAGGGCATTCCAAACCACATCACTACATGTATTAGAGTAATGGGTTTAGCAATCTAGTACTATAATAAAGAAATATTTGACAGGATCATCCTAGGAGTGGGGAGACTCATATGAGTTGCCAATAACTCTACAAAACACACAAGGAGAAGATTTACAATATTAGCTATTGAAAATAATATACAAAAAAGGATTCACCCTACTATCCTTATCAATGGAAGGGAATACGACATAGAGTATGAATCACTACCAATTATCTTCCTACAATGTGGGAAATTATGATGCATTGACAAGGAATATAAAGGCCCAAACATAGAGTCAGAAAGCTCCTTTCCACTATAAAAAGAAGACAAATACGGAGTATGATGGGTGGATAAGGAAGTGAAATGGCAAGTATACTATGGGAAGAGTATATGAAGCAGTAAGCAACTGAGAAACAAAGAACAACCTCAAAAAAGCAATCAGAAAGCCAAAGGAATAAATAATGGGTACCAACTATTAGCAGGGGAATATGGGGACATTGGGATCTAGGAAGAACAAGATAGCACCCAACATCAACATTACTCATACGAAATCAATGTGGGACCAAAGGTATGGTGCAAAAAAGAAAGACTTAAGAAAGATGTTGGTGTACCTAAGAAGAAAACATAGAACAACATGAATAATGGGGGAGGAGCAACAACTAATAAGGTAAGGGAAAAGAAAAGGTGTCAATAAAGATGAATCATACAGTGGTTATTGCAATCAGTAACAAAATCGTTATGGGAAGACCTATTGAGAACATGGAGGAAACATCAAGCAGAAGTAATGTCATCCTAGAGACATACATGACTCCCACCGAGGAAAATCAAGGGAACCTAGAGGTAAGTAACATCATCACAAATGCTAGCAGAAAGGCCAAGGAGAAGGACACCAATGATGCCGTCAAGTCATAGTTAAACCACCATTACAACACCAAAAGCAAGGCAAGGAGGGAGTGGTGATGATCAGGGAGGAACATCTAGAAATCCAAGAAAGTAACCCAACTAACTTGTTACCTATCTATGATCAATACAATCATATGGAACATAAGGGGTGCCAAAAAAGTGAAATCTAGGCATACCATCAAGGAGATGATAAAAAAGTATAATGTAAACACTGTAGTCATTGTGGAGCCCTAAATCTTAGGTGAACATGCTGAAAAATCTATCAAAGATATAGGATTCACTAGTTCCCATAGGGTTGAAGCCTATGGATTTTCTAGAGGGATATGGATTCTTTGGAATTGAAATGACAATGATATTCATATCATCCAGAGTCATCATTGTCATGTGCACTGTTGTGTGAATGATAGTACTTTCTATACACTCGTCTATGCCAGATCAAGTCCTAGAGGAAGGCCTATCCTCTGGGATTTTATCCATCATCTTAGTCAGTCCATTACAAAGCCTTGGACTGTGATAAGAGACTTCAATTGTATTTTGTTACCAAACAAGAAGATTGGAAGAAAATCCTATAATTTCAATGAGGCAACCAGGTTCATGAACACCCTTGTTCTTGTTGGACTCACTGACATGGAAGCACAGGTTTTCAATTCACTTATAAGAGAGGAATAATCCACGAAAGGCTAGACAGGGAAGTACACAATGATAAGTGGATACATGAATAAAGAATTTTATCTATCAAAATCTACCCAAATTGGGGTCGGACCATAACCCGACACCATAGTTACCAATACAAACTTATAAACAATAGAGAATATTTAAATAAATGACTTCCTAGAAATTAAACGTAGAGTTCCAGGACACTCTCAAGAAATATTGGGACGCGCAAGCACAACTCGATTAAGCCTTGAAGATCATTCACAACCTGATTTTCCAATTGGACATTAAATCAATGGCAAATATAAAAAGAAACAAAAATAGACTCCTCTCTCATCTATATCATACAAAAGGAGTTAGAAGTGAATTATATTTCTAATAAAGACAACGAACGTATGGAGATGGAGCATGAACTAGATAAAATTTTGTAGAAGGAGGAAGAGGACTGGAAGTGAAGGAGTCACATAAGTGAGTTGAAGCATGGGGATACCAACAATAAATTTTATCATGTGTTTGTTAACAACATTAGGAGATTCAACGTCATAAACACTTTGCAAGATAGAAATGGGAACTAGATTACTAATAGCGATTACTTAAAGAAAACAGTCAATGAACATTTTATGAATTCGTTCAACTCGACCTCTATACCCTCTCAGCATGAGATGGATGTGATGTCGGATGTGTTTAAGGAGATATCACAAGCTAGAGATCCTAAAAAATGTAGATATATATAAGGTAGTAGGACCCAATGGAACTGACAACGTCTTCATAAAAAAAATTGGAAAACATTGAGAAGATCAGTACCTCGATTTATCAGGCATATGTTAAGTGAGGGTGATATTATAGAATCCATAAAAAAATCGAGAATTGTTCTTATTCAAAAAACAAACAAGATTGTTAACTATAATCAACTCAGACCCATCTCACTTAAAAATGTCTATCTCTAAATGGCTTCCAAGTTCATAGTTGAACTTGTAAAGAATAATATACCAAAATGGATCTTATCATCTCAAACTAGGTTTGTTCCTGGAAAGAACATAATAGAAAACATCATCCTTTCTCAAGAGATCATCCACAGTATGCAAAGAAAACATTCCACACCTTCAATGGATAACAATATTGACCTATCAAATGCCAATGACCGCATGTCATGCACTTTCATTGAAGATACTATCCGTAGAGCACATTGTCCTAACAACATCAAACAATATGCCATGAATCCACTATCAAGTGGGACTACTAATATCATCTGGAATAGATAAGTTCTCCCTAACTTCAAAACCTCCAGGGGCCTAAGATTAGGACCCTTTATCTCTGAACTTATTTGTAATGTGTATGGAATGATTGTCTCAATTTATTGATTAGTATGTTGGTGAAGGAAAACGGAAGCCAACCAAAATCTCCCAATAAGGGCCATATGTATCCCACATCTATCTTGAAGATGACATAGTGATCTTTGTAAAGGCATCCATGAATTAAATCCCCATTATAATTAATGCTTTATATCTTTTGAGAAAGCATCAGATCAACTCATTTATATAGAAAAGACTCATGTGTATTTCTCATCATCTCTTATCATCAAACTAGAGCTAGTATATGTGGTGTTAGTGGAATTGTAGAAACATCAGACTTTGGCATCTATGTGGAAGTGCCTATACTCAATAACAAAGTGAAGAGTAGTTCATGTGTGCACATTGTAGAGAAAGTGGAGTAAATATTAAATGGATGGGCTTCCACAAAAGAATTTACCTTGCAAAGTTAGTACACTTTTCCAACTTATACCATGGAAACAACTACCATTTTTGGCGTTTGCAAAAACATGGACAAGATCATCAAAAAATTTATTTGGGGAGGAGGTCACAAGAGTAAACCTATCTCCCTAGTGTCCTGGAGCAAAGTCACAACTAAAATGGAAAACAGAGCCTTAGGTATCAAGTTTATGTTGGCCTGGAACACGGTAGTAATATGGAAAAATGCATGGGAGATGGACAACAGAAGATCGTCCATGTGGAAAGAAGGACTGTAGCAAAAATATAAGAACTACAAAGGATAGAAAGGTCAAAAAATCACTCCTTTTTGGAAGGTTATCCATAAGAGTTTGAGTTTCATTCATTAGAATAGCTCTAAGATCGTCAACAATGGGGAGGATACATTGGTCTAGCAGATGAGTGGGTGCCTAGCTATGGAATACTCATTGATATCTGTCTGAAACCAGTTGAATAAGAGTTGATGGACATGAGGGTGTCCAGTTTAAT
The DNA here is from genome assembly GCA_963693085.1 of Alisma plantago-aquatica. Classification (NCBI taxonomy): domain Eukaryota; kingdom Viridiplantae; phylum Streptophyta; class Magnoliopsida; order Alismatales; family Alismataceae; genus Alisma; species Alisma plantago-aquatica. The sequence continues at coordinate 668,330,783 of OY856412.1, read as the reverse complement.
CAACATGTAGGCAATTGGGATATGATCTTCCTAAAAAGCTACTTACTAGACGGTTGTATCAAGTGGGTTCAAAACATGTTTATACCACAAAGCTCCTACAATTTGGATACATGGAGATAGAAGCATGATGAGAGGGGAAGGTATATTGCTAGCTCAGCATACGACATCATCTAGAAGGATGAAAAATCCATTATGATGGGTCTTGGTCAGCAATCTGGAAACTCAAGGTTTGAAGTAAAATTAGACTTTTCATGTTTCTCATTGCCCATGAACTATCATTATTAATGAAAGAAGGAAGTAGAGTCAACTCACATATGACAACTACTATCCTAGGTGCAACAATGAAGTTGAAAGAACCATACATGTACTTATAGATTGTCTTCATGAAAAGAATCTATGGAAAATATCAACTATTTGGATAACACTATCTATCAACATGGTGATCCTATTATGGAATGGATGCTTAACAATCTGAAGGATGACAAGGCTAACATTGTCAAATTTTTTGTGTGTTTTGGGTGATTTGGAATGCTAGGAACTCTTTAGTGTGATCCTATTATGGAATCGATGATTAAGAATATGAAAGATGACAAGTCTAACATTGCAAAATTTGTTGTGTGTTGTTGGGTTATTTGGAATGCCAGGAACTCTTTAGTGTTTGAGACATTGAGTACAAGTGTTGATCAACAATTGATAAAATATACCCTCCTATTCAATGGGACTATTGAAGGATGCTAGTAGCAAAAAAAGAGAATAGATATAGACATAGAATGAGATACATGTTTGACAAACCTAGAGATGAACTGAGTGATACTAATGTCAAATGCCACGGTAAAAGGAAACCAAGAAGCTGTATCTGTCATAGCCCTAAATTGGGAACATATTGGTGGAATTGCTCAAACAATAAAGGTAAGTTTTGTAGCAGAAGTTGAGCTGAGAGAATTGTCTTAGCTATGAATTTGATGCAAATGTGGAACGATCCAAAGGTTATTATTGAATCGAATAGGAGCATAGCAATCAATGTTATAGAAGAAAGATCAAATAACTATCCAAAGCTCCAACCTTGGATACAGCTAGTTAAACAAAATGTTGTCGATATCAAAGATGTGAATATCATCAAAGTAGACTGCAAAATGAATGCTCTAGTTGATTCTCTAGCCAAACATCACCTAAAAATGATAAGGAAGGCCTTATACATAAAGAACCTCCTCTCAACCCTATGTGTTACTCTCTCCCTTTTCCTTTATGTAATGGTAGAAGTGCGACCAAATTTTGATTTTCTATTAATAATTTAACTAACATGAACGTTTCCACTGCAAGATGAGGGAAGGTTGAGTAATTTATCCTCCTGACATTTTTATAAAAAGAAAATAAATAAAGTAACATGGATTAGGCTAGATACATAGAGTTGGGTTTGTTACATTCATGATCACATCTAACCAGAGTCGTGCCTATATTAGATCCTGAGTAGACCCTCTTGCTTTGTCCTCCTCTGATACTCCTAATCCAACCTATATTCTATACTTATTTTTAACATTTATCTTTCTTGGTTAATAAAAATGGAAGGTCATGCAACATATAGATCAACCAACTAAATTATCATTACCAGAAGAGAAGGTAAACTAATTGAATACTATATCATAATATTAACTAGTTGCTTGGAATCAAAGTACATAAACATGTCCAAAACTTTCTACATAGCCATGAAGGAGCTCAAATATCGATGGATAAGAATAGTTGGCACCATATAAAGATGGAAATACATTCTTAAAGAAGAATAGTGAAGAAAATGGAAAGAGGAAGATACTAGCATGTGGAGGAGAGGTGGCTCTCACTCATTAGCATCCATGATGGAGGATCTTGTCCTTTGCATCCTCCTCCTTCATTTTTGGCCTACTTTTTCTCAAGTCCTCCCTCAAGAAACAACATGGTGGATGAAAAGGGGTAGATCTATGGATGGATGTCATAGTTGAGGATGATGGATGGTGTGAATTGTTATATGTGTGGAGTTGCTCAAATCCCATCATGAATTTGGGAAACACATGCTCGATTTCAAGAAAATGTCCACTCATGCAAAGGCAACAAGCATGTTAGGGAGGAGAAGGTGTTGGTAGAAGATGGGAACCTATGGAAATGGGTGTGAACCGATGAGAATGGGTATATGGCAACGGGGGAGTTTTAGTTCCCCGGCGTAAAGTACTCATGGAGCGGGCGATGTGGCGGTGGAGGTTGAGCATCCGGTTGCGGGTTGTTTTCAGCCATCTCGGCTTCTCAGTGCTTATTGCGGCAAGCTTGACACCTCCTTCTACCAATCTTAGGGTTGTATACCACCAAGTTGGTGCAAGTAGAATGTGTGCTATGCATGCACAACTGTCACCTGCACAAGACACAAACAAACAACAAGAAACCAAGTTAGAAAACCAAGATGTAAAAGTAACACAAAGAATAAATAATAGTAATGGTGAGGGCAAAAGGAAGGGCTAAGCTACACTATCTAACTAGGCCGAGCGCCTCTATCCCCAACAACGGTGCCAGAAAGCTTGGTGTGTCCCCTCTAGTGGTGCTTTTACACCCCACGAGGTCGGAGCGCACGGGATATGGGATCTTATGCTTTCGAAATTTATGTTATCCCTGACTGAGTCGATCACTAAGACTAAAACAGGTCGCCCGCAAGCGCACAGGGTAATGTTGTAGTATAGGTGATTGGCAAGATAAGGGGTCGAACCACAGAGATAGAGGGGGCACAAGAGTTAGGTAGTGTATACTATGTTCCTTTTGTGGAGCTTAGGGTTTAGGGTTTTTGAAAGGTTTGATTGTTGATTAAGATAATTGAACAAGTAAGAAATGCAAGATGGAACCTAAGTTATGGAAGAGCAAGAATATTAGTAAACTAAGTTAACAAACTAACTAAGCAAGAGCAAGAAGAGATACACGACTCTAGCAAGGAAAGAAGCAATTAAGAACTAAACTAACCACTAGCAAGATCAAGAGCCTAAGTTAACACTAAAGAGCAAAACTAAACAATTAACTAGATTAAGCAAAAGCGACTAAACTAGAATAGCATGAATAAGCAAGCAGGGCAAGATGGATTTTAAGAAGTTGATTAGGGTAGTTGGGCCGTTTGGGGGATGTAACTTTGATATTGGTTGCGGGAGATCATTAAACATGCAAGGTTCTCATATCATATCTAGATTACCAAACCAAACAATAAGGTCAATGCCATTAGAATATACCCTACACTACTAGTAGAAGACTAGGGTTAGGTGTAACTCTAATGGGATTAGCCAAATCTAAGTTTCTAGAGTAAGTGATAGTGAGCAATTGAGGGTTGAGGGTAGAGATGGGAGTAGAGATGAGGGTATTTGACCTCATGCCACTAGCCACTCTAGCCTTTAGAAGGCCCTAGAAAATTACATCACTCTCACTTACACTAGCTACTTAAATCTCACACTCACTTGTAGAAGGAGGGATGTGTATGTAGGAATAAAGGGGGCTAGCTAGGGATCCACTAATTGGACCTAGGATCCAATCCTAAGATTGCCACATACAGTCCAATTCCTCCTAGAAGCTAAGTGTCATCAAACATCTTAAAGCAAGCAATCCGTGTTATAAGCACAAACCACATGCAATAAAATGGGAAATGAGATAGAAGCAAGAGGCAATCATCATAGATATGAATTAAGTTCACTACAAGCAACTTTCCCCCAACATGGTATCAAAGTCACATTTTAACCCCAAACAACCCACTACTAGGGGCTTAGCTACACATAGTCAAAGAAACAAGAAAAGAAAGGGGTAGAAGAAGTAGGGACTCCATGAAGCTTGATGTGGAAGCCTCCTCCTTCACCTCCAAGCTTGATGTAGATGTCCTCCCTCCTCCAAGGGTGCAGGGGTGCATGAAGATGTGGGGGTTTATGGATGGAAACCTAGGAAACTAGGATTCCATGGTGGAATGAGGGTGGAAATGGTGGATGGTGAGCCAAAATTCAAAGGGTTTGCACTAAAAGCTCAAGGAAGGAGAATGGAGCTTGGAGCAGTTGTAGGGGCGTCTAACCTAGTGTTGTGGCCACCACCTATGTATATATAGGTGGTGGTGGAAGAACTAGGGTAAGTAGGGGTAATATTGGAAAATCAGTGTGAGAAAGTTAGGTTTTGAGGTGGTAGCACGGTCGTGCTGGGAAGCACGGCCATGGTGCAGGAGAAGTGAGAACGGTCGTGGTGGAGGAGAACAGCCGTGTTGGTCAAGTGTTAAATCAACAGGTTGATGGGTAAAAATCAAGGTTGGTAGCACAGTCATGTTGGGCAGCACGGCCATGTTGGGGACTAGGTAGAACGGTCATGCTAGGCAGCATGGATGTGTTGGAGGGTTGTGAGGAGGTCGTTCTCAACAGCATGCTCGTTCTATCTTCATCTTGCATGACCGTTTTGGGAATAATGACTGTGGTGGGGTCTTCATGGTATGGCTGTGCTGGGTAGCATGGCCGTGGTGGCTGATTTGCTGAACTTTGAGATTTTAACATCTAACCTGTAACTTTGCTTAATTTCCAGCACGGTCGTTCCATAGTACCACGGCCATGTTGGGGCCTTCAAAGGCTCAAATAGCCTCAAACTTCATTATCAAGGGACTTCTTTGCTTGGAGTTGAAACTTGACCATTGGGGTAGGTTGAGGGAGCTCTTGGGGCCTTCTTTGAATCCCTCCATGAGTGGAGGAAGCCTCAGACTCCTTCCTTCTCTCTCTTCCCTCCAAAGTATGGTCCAAGTACCTGAAAATAATGCAAAGAAAGTCCATAAGTGCATTTGACAGTAAAACACACATTGGGGGTATTAACTTGCAATCCACTTTGTTTAGATGTGATAAATGCACAAAAAGGCACAAGATGAAGCCCTAAAATAGGGTTGCATCACCACCTCAAACTTAAAACATACTTGTCCTCAAGTATGCTCCAACTCAATCTCTCTACAAAACTTCCACAAAAATAAATGACATATGAAATGTAAAAGATGATTATTGATGAATGAGATCAAAGATGACTGAGTGCATGCATTTCACCTCTCTCCTCTCCTACTTTCACAATCCAATCATGAAAAGAGCACAAAGAACATGAACTTCAAATATAGCACATAGAATACACAAGTTATCCATACTTCTTTCATGAAGTTCCGGGTAAACCGTTTCATGATGGTATTAATCAAGGATGACTAGGAGCGTTGTTTCACATTCATGCATTCAGTCTTATATTTCAAATCATACCAAATGACCCACGTGGCTGCGGGAAAAAAGGAAAAATGAGCTAAGTTTGATGCTTCTTAGCTCAATGGGTATGAAAGTGGAAGAAAGGGTTGCGGTAAGATTTTTGGAGTGTTTTTACACACTCATCTTTTCTTTATTTGAATGCTCTTAAATAGGAGAATCATTTTATTTTATTTTTTCTTTTCTTTTTCTTTTCTTTTCTTTCTTGCCCTTGGTGCAGATAGGGCATATGGTGGATAGAGTGAAGCGAGGGGATAAAGATATGGCCACCCCAAACTTTTGGAGGTGGCCAAGGCTGATTATGAGCACTAGGGCATCTTTTTATGAGGCGGAGGGGTATGAAGATGGTGGAAGAAGAGTCGGGTCAAAGTGGGGTCATAGGTATGATTTTCCACATAAGACATCCTGCATGAAAGTTAATACAAAACTTCATCCTAGATATCACACCACATGAATGAACAAGATGAAATTGATATATCAAACAAGTGATTCCACAAACACTAAGCGTTCAAAGCTTGCTCAAGTTCACAATTCAGCCAAATCAATCACAATCATGAGAGAGGTGATGCACATGTAAAAAGTCAAACATTGATACCACTTAGCAATAAAGCATGACATTTCACTTGTATTTGTCAAAGGTCGTCATTTTTACTCAAAACAGTAGAGATTGGGTCAAAACACACTTTTTAGACAAGAAATCTCGAATTTGGGCAAAATTGGCCAAAATGGTGCCAATTTGCACTAGATCACATCTAAACCTAATTTAGGGGAATTTAAAACATAAAGTAGCAAATCCTAGTTTACATGCATATGCCATTATCAAAAACTACATGAGAATGCAATGCATGATATGGAAAAGCAAAAAATTTTGAAAAATTACACAAAAATGCAAGAAGTTAAACTACATGTATGCATGAATGTAAGCAGACACACCAAGTCAGGGTAAACAAGTATGAAATATCAGTCAAACTATTTGATCATCTTGCCAAAATTTAGCACAAGGCACATGGAGAAAAGTGCGGTGAGAGAAGGGTTTACCACCCTACCACCCCAAACTTTTAAATCATGCTGCCCTCATCATAAAATAGAAGTTTAGACTAGTAGGGTAAAAGGTGTGGGGTCGCAAAAGACAACCGCCAAGAGCTGGAGTGGTCAAAGTAACACTGGGTGAGCAGGATAGGGCCACCCCGGCCATGCTGAACAACACGGTCGTTCTGTCCTTCTTCCTGTAGCTCCTCTATTGATTTGTAATCTCTTCTTCCATTTTGACCTCTGCTTTGGCTACACCCTTTTTGCATCATCTTTTCTTCCTTATACTTGTGCTAACATGATTCACAAATAGAAAAAAAATCAAGTATAGTGTGTGTGTGTGTTTCTTGGAAACCAAAAGAAAGTATAATAAAACAAGGTTTGAGAATCTCAAACCACATGGGTTGCCTCCCATTAGCGCTAAATTTATAGCCTTCAGTCAGGCTTGTTGCTCTTTTTCGCTATGTATCGACACCCATGGTGTCCTCCTTTTCCTCTACAGTGATCCTATCCAACATTCTGACGACATGTACTTCATCCCATGGAGTGTGCATCGAGCAGAAGTATGACTTGATCTCCATAGCACTAGAGGATCATAATAGCATAGACTCTCACCAAAGTCTTCATTACCCAGCTTGTCCCTCTCCTCTTCAGTAAATATAAAGAAACAAAATTTTCTCCTCTAATAGGTGATTGTCAGAGTGCCCTTACGCACATTGATTTCTACACCCACAGTGGACAAGAAGGACTCTAGAAAAGTACAAGGTTGTCTTGGATTGTGAGTCCAAGCAGGCTCTGTTCACATATGATAGTGACACATGGATCTTTTAGGGAGATAGGAAGATTCTTCCAACCTGTCTTGTATCAGCTATGGTAGCTGAGAAGCTGATGAGGCAAGGATGTTTTGCATTCTTGGCACATGTGGTAGATACCACCATGGAGAGTTCTAATCCTTCTGAAGTTCTGGTAGTCAGGGAATTTGAGGATGTGTTCCCTGAAGAACTTCCAGGTGTACCTCTGCCCCGAGATTTTGATTTTGAGATTAATCTAGTTTCGGACACACAACCTATAGCACAAACACCGTATAGGATGGCGCCTGCTGAAATGGCAGAGCTCAAGAAACAACTGCAGGACTTGCTTGAGAAGGGTTACCGAGTACTTCACCATGGGGTGCTCCGATCCTCTTTGTTAAGAAGAAGGATGGGTCTATGTGATTATGCATTGACTATAGACAATTGAATAAAGTAACTATAAAGAACAAGTATCCTATGCCAAGAATAGATGATTTGTTTGATCAGTTGCATGGTGCAATTGTCTTTTCTAAGATAGATCTGAGGTCGGGATACCATAAGTTGCGTATTAAGGAGGGTGACATACCTAAGTCTGCCTTTAGGACAAGGTATGGTCACTATGAGTTCATAGTTATGTCATTTGGACTAACTAATGCACCAGCTGCATTCATGGAACTCATGAATAGAATCTTTTTACCTTTTCTTGATCAATATGTAGTAGTATTCATAGATGACATCTTGATATACAGTAGAGATGCTCAACAGCATGAGCAGCACCTCTGTAAGGCTCTAACTTTGCTAAGAGAGCATAATTTGTATTCTAAGTTTAGCAAATGTGAATTTTGGTTACCAGAAGTCTCCTTTCTAGGACACATAATATCTGCCTCAGGTATTCGTGTTGATCCTAAGATGGTGGAATCTGTCCTGCAATGGGAACAACCTAAAACACCAATGGAGATATGTAGTTTCCTAGGGTTGGCAGGCTATTACAGGAGGTTCATTAAGAATTTCAATTCTATAGCTTTACCCCTGACTAAGTTGACTAGGAAGGAGATTCCTTTTGTCTGGAATGACAAGTGTCGACATTCTTTCTAGTTACTGAAAGAAAGGTTAACCAGTGCACCTGTGTTAGTTCTACCTGAGTAGGGAAAAGCATACATAGTTTTCTATGATGCATCTAAGAATGGATTAGGATGTGTGTTGATGCAGGATAAGCAAGTGATTTCTTTCTCTTCTCGACAGCTTAAGAAACACGAGGAGAATTATCCAACACATGATCTAGAGCTAGTTGTTGTGGTCCATGCTTTGAAGATCTGGAGACATTATCTCTATGGAGAAACATTCCAGATTTTCACAGACCATAAGAACTTAAAGTATATATTCTCACAGCATGAGATGAACATGAGGAAACGGTGTTGGATGGAGTTAATCAAGGACTATGATTGTACAATTGATTATCATCTAGGAAAGGCTAATGTAGTAGTTGATGCATTAAGTAGGAAATCAGCAACACCAGTCCTAGATAAAGCACAGTTGAATTCTTTAGTGTGTTCTATGAGGGTTATGTTTATATCCTTGAGGACAAACAATGTATAGTTTAAAGTATCATTGTTAGCCGGGTTGTTAGGTGAGATGCACATAAAACCAACTCTGTGACAGTAGATTAAAGAAGCACAACAAGCTGATGTTGTAGTTCAGCAGATTAGGTCAGAGTATGGCAGTGAGAAACGAGATGGCTTTCATGAGTTAGAAGATCAAATAGTCGGTTACCATGGTAGGATGGTAGTACCTAATGCCAATGACTTGAGAAAGTTAGTATTGGAAGAAGCTCATTGTCACGTCCGACTCAGAAAAACAATATTAACTAAAGCGGAAGTGAATTATTAGCAGCGGAATTACTAAAAATCACTAAAAATTAAAATTTTTGCAAGGAGATCCATAAACTGTAAAACTCTTTCTTAAAGAACCAAAGTAAGTTATTTACATTCTGATTCATCAGTACATTTATGTATCATCTCATCTTGAGAGTCATAACATTGACTGTCCTGTTAAATTATACATAAGCAGTATACAAAAATCTCAAGGCATCAAGCCAAAATCTCAGATCTATATCAAATCATCTACTGACTCCTAGGACCTGAGAGTACAGAGACAACACATAGGACTCTCTTTATACAAGACCTAATAGACAGTGTCTCCACCTGAAGATCACTGTTATCCTTGTTGTTGTTGTTACTGTTCTGACTACTGTTGCTGCTCACCCACTGAAAGGTTTCTTCTTCCTCGACGTCTACCTAAAAAGTTGAATCCCACGGGGTGAGACAATTTAAAATTGTCCCAGCGAGAGATATAACTCTCCGCCAGAAACATTGTTATTGTAGATAATAGAATAACAATGAGCAATAGAATTATAAATATTCAACAATAGGTAAATCATTGACTGACTATGTAGAGCAGTATTCTCTATACAGTCCATTTCAGTTATAACTTGATTAAGCAGCAAGTCATTTATTTAATAAGGAATATGAATAACATGTATATCATTAATCCATCTAGGACATAATAAACAATGTATTATCAATCATTGTTTCTCGTAGTTAAACCCTAAGAAAATATGCTACACGGCTGATTACATTTTTCAAACATATGTATGCCCTGAGGAGATGAGGTATACCGCTCATACTCCAACTGACCATTGCGAAATCGACATCAGTACCATACATAGGTCAATAGAAGATCCAGATTTCTATGACCTCATCCTCCTCAGTCAGTGTGAGGAACAACATGCATGACATCTTGTGTCTCTGCCAAATAGCTTTCCAGGGTATGCTGGCAACTTTGCTATTAGATTTACAGTGGCATGATGTACTCTCTTCTCAATCGATAGATTTCTTTTTTATCTCACATCGATTCGACATTAACATCATCATCAGGAGATTAGTGATACATCTTCTCGGCATATTCATATAATGAAGGATTGAGAGATTTAATGTTTATCTCACATCAATTCCTCCATTAGGGTGTAAGGATATTCGCACCCATAACCCCCACATACTCAAAAGTATGCTCTCCAAAAGTTCCCTAAGGAAAACCTGTTTCACCATCACCAAACTACTGACAATGATGGATCTATGGTCGGGTCTCTACATGATATCATTTCATTTGATTACTGAAGTACATTACAACATTCTTTTAGCATCAGGCATGTTTTCAAACATAACTATTATAACAATTGCTATAAAGAATGAGTACTATTTTTATCAAGTTCATTTCACAGCTTATTAGCATTGGGATCTCAATCCCTTATCATCTCATCATCATGATTGAAGAATATGGGTATTCAACCCTTAGATCATCAATATACTTATTACCACTTTAATAGGTAACATAATGCCATCAAGTCATTTAATAGTGTAAACATGATAATTGTAGTGCAGGTATTTCACATGGCTCTTACAGCCTATCAATCTCTTTTGTTACCTTTCACTAGGCAACATAGCATATCATTTCTTACAAAGCTCATAAAGTACTTTCAATAAACAAGCATCATAGCTTATACCTGGCTATGTTTAATATCTCATAAAACCTGCATGATTGGTACAGATGATAACAAATACATCAATTTCATATCAGCACAATGTAAAACAACTATATCATCTTTAATCGAGGAATACCCCACTATGCCCTTGCTAGGGTTAGGGTTTCCCTTTTCAATTCAATATCCCCTTAGTTCAATTAGGATTAATTACTCATCATTTCGTTATCCAACCTTAGAGCTTCATGCTATAAAGAATAACAGAGAATTAGGATTTCACATTCTCATTCACCTTATTTGGAATTAGGGTTTACTATTCACATCACATCACCCTAGATTAGGGTTTACTATTCGCATCACATCACCCTAGATTAGGGTTTACTATTCACATCACATCACCCTAGATTAGGGTTTATATTCAACAACCCACAGTTAGGGTTTACTATTCACCCCAAGTAGGAGTGATCATCATAGTACCATGAATTATGGTTTCTCATGTCATTACCATGAATTAAGTTCATATCATCATCATGTATTAGGATTTCACCTTTTAATGCCCTCAATTAGGGTTATGATTCATTAACCTTCATAATTAGGGTTTCATGATCTCACTATTAAGGTTCAAGCCCTACTTAGACATTCATTCATATAGAAAGTCCACTACATGATTATTATTCATGTAGGAAGTCTTCTCTCTCATCTTCTATAAGATGATGCTTACTTCAGCCTTGATTAAACTAAGTCTACTCAACTTAAAAGAAGAATTGACACCATGAGTTTATGTCATTATCATTAGGATCATTAAAGATTATTCATTCAAGGGTAGTAATCACCCTATCTCATTATGATACAATCACTCTAATCATCTTTGATTACATAATGTATTAATTAATTAATCAATTTGTCCTTTAACCACTTTAAGCATCCATGCGGTTTTGGTTAATTATCCACCAAACGATCTTGGCCACTTAGACCCCAAACGGTCTTGACCAAAACAGACCTCAAACGGTCTTTCTCAATAATCCTTTAAATGGTCTTGGTTACATACTTGAAACCGTTTATTAAAGTTGAGGTTGAAAGAATTTGCCAAAGTGAACCCTTGAGATCATTTGCTAAAGGTGTAGACTTGAAACTGTTTGCCAAAGGTGACCCTTGGAAGCGTTTGCTAAAGGTGACCCTTGAAACCATTTGCTAAAGGTGGTCACTTGAAACCGTTTGCTAAAGGTGACCCTTGAAACCGTTTGCTAAAGTTCAATTTTTGAAAATGCATGAACTCAACCGGTTTGGGATCATTTGGTCCGAAACGGTCTTGAGACCGTTTGGTCCAAACCTCCTCAAAATTTCATGGACCAAAGATAGTCTCAACTAATCAAATTGAATTAGGGTTTCCAATGTTGATTCCTTCAACCATTGAATTCATGTAACCAATTATCAATTGGGCCTATCATCATACTTCAATTGAGTTAAATAGGTCATCCTAAAACTGATTTGACCCTCAATTGATCATCAATTAGGGTTTGAATCAATTGGATTAGGGTTTGGAATCGATGATCCTTCAACATTAACCAATGTGAGATTAGTTACTTTGAAACCATTGAACGTTCATCCAAATTGAACATGGCCTGACCCCAAACGGTCTTGAGGTCATTTGGATGACCTCCAAACGGTCTTGAGGTTGTTTGGATTACCTCCAAACAGTCTTGAGACCGTTTGTCCATCACATCATCATTAACCAAGTCATTCAATTAGGGCTTGAATCCTAGGATTGGTCACCAAATCAACAATTGATTATACTTCAACCTAGTATCTTTAAATATTCAATTTCTCGACCATACCTAACCCTAGACCTCCAAATGGTCTTGGGTGATCACCAAACAGTCTTGAGACCATTTGGGTGATCCCCAAATGGTTTTGAAACCGTTTGGGTCAATCAACCCAAGTTTCCAACTCAATCACTTATCAAATCAAGACTCAACCTGATTAGGGTTTTGGTGATTGATTGACCTTCAACTAGTGAACGAATTAGATCTAATCAATTATAATTGTTGGTTCATTAACCAACATTATTTTCAACAGATTTCCAAATGGTCAACCCTGGTCAACACCTCCAAATGGTCTTAAACTGTTTGCCCTCATGTGGTTTGGTGAAACTGTTTCCCTTCAAACGGTTTGAAACTGTTTGCTCCCAAACGGTTTGGAAAACTGTTTAGTATAGTTGACTTGAAACCGTTTGGACTGGGATTCCTTTGGATAAACATATATGATGATTTCATCATCTTCTTCCTTCGTACATCCAAGAACAACAACCGTTTTTCATAGGATTTTCAGTAGGGAAACAAAAGAGTATCAGAAGAAAATTAACCAACGGTTATTGAAGAGAAGGATGCAATAGCAATGATTAAGGGTTTGAGTTATAAAACCCGCCTATAAAACTGATCCCAATCTCCAATATCCATGGCTATAATGGTGTATGGAGCTCTAGCAACTGTCCAAGGTCCGTCCTTGAGCTTTTAGATGAGCAAGTTGGCTAGGATTGGAAATAGGGTGAAGAAAACCAATAATCAAGCATTGATTTAGGGTTTTCACCATGAATCTGAGGTAGAAGATGATCAAAACTTACCAACAGGTTATGGTCATCCTTCTCCTGTTCCGGAGATCTCCCTTGGTCGGCCAAAGCAAAGTGAGAAGAGGAAAACCAAGGAAATGATCCTTAAGTGTATTGGAAAAAGGATATGTATATGGATTTTCAAGGAAAGAGAAAAAGGATTATTTTCTTTAAATTCCAAAATTATTTCCACCAAATCCCCCTCCATTACTTGTCCACGAAGCCACCTTAATGTATTTTCAAAACCTCTTCATTATCCAAAGATTAATGGGAAAGGAATTAAACACCTTAAAGAGTTTTATATTAATATCCAACCTTTTAGTGGATATTACTTTTTATTATATTAATGTGAGTGGATTCCACTCAACCAAGATCTTTTTGTGTCATAGCAAGGCACAATCTCGTCCAACACAATTGCAAACACATCCCTCAACTATTGGTTGAAGGTCTCCTTAATTAATTTATTTCTTTTTGCATTGAATTAAATTAAAGTTCCATTTATGCTTAAATCTTGATTATTTTAATGTTATGATTCTCTCTCCTCCATGATAATTCAAATGAGGAGCCCCTCTTGTTTTATTTTCTCTACTAAATTCCAAGAAACATGACAGATCCTCTAGAAGTGGTATTTTTCATATTGAACCCTAGGTTTTGGGTAATTTGCACATTACACCAAAACTAGGTTTTAATGCACAAGGATTGCTCTACAAGCTTTATCTTGATGCCCAAACTTGTGGAAACCATACCACTACATCATATTCATTCTTATGATGTCTCAAAATCATAGGAACATTTTATCATGTGAAATTTGCATGTTAACCCCTCAACTTGGGTAATTTGCACTTTAGTCCAATATTAACAAAACAATGTTTCAACATTATTCAAAAAGGACTAAAATTGAAATATAAGTTCCTCAAAAGCCTTAATTACTTTTCAAAAGATAAGAGCAAGCATATAATCAACTTTATTAGGCAAAACACCTAGGGTTAGTACATAACCCAGGTCAGGGATGTTACAAATTATCCACCCCTTACAAGGATTTCGTCCCCGAAATCATTAACAAAACATATAAGAGAAAAGAGTAGGGTATTTCCTCCTCATTTCTTCCTCTAGTTACCATGTAGATTCTTCTATGCCACGATGATTCCAGAGGACTTTTACAAGACTAATGTCTTTCTTCTTCAGCTTCTTGATTCTTCTATCGAGAATCAACATATGTCCTTCAACATAGGATATATCATCATTCAATTCTAATTCCAAAGGCTGCAGAACCGATTCTGTGTCAGGATGACATTTCCTTAGCATGGAAATGTGGAACACTGGATGCAACTTGTTCAACTCAGGTGGTAACGCCAGCTTATAAGCTACCTTTCTAATCCATTCAATGATTGGATAAGGCCCCATAAATCTAGGAGCTAACTTTCCTTTCCTTCCAAATCTAAGAACTCCCTTCCAAGGTGAGACCTTGAGGTACACTCTGTCTCCAACCTGGAATTCTAAAGGTCTATGATGCTTATCAATGTAAGATTTCTGCCTATCCTGTGCAGTCTTTAACTGTTGTTGTAATTTTAATCTTCTCGGTGGTCTGTTGTACAAGATCAGGACCCAAAAGTTGATATTCACCCGTTTCTTACCAACATAGGGGAGATCTACAAGATCTTCCATACAAAGCTTCATAAGGTGCCATGTCAATACTGTGTTCATAGCTATTATTATAGGCAAACTCTATCAAACTTAAATGCAGATCCCAACTTCCTGTAAACTAGAGAACACATGCCCTAAGCAAGTCCTCCAAGGTTTGTATAGTCCTTTCTGATTGTCCATCAGTCTGAGGATGAAAGGTTGTACTAAACCTTAACTGTGTGTCTAGGGCTTTATGAAGTCACTCCCAAAAATGACTCATAAACTAGGGACCTCTGTCAGAAACAATGGTAACTGGGACCCCATGCAGCCGCACTATGTCATCTACATATAAATGTGCCAGCTTCTCAGCAGAATAGGTTGTTTTGATAGGTAAGAAATGTGTTGTCTTTGTCAACCTATCAACTATTACCCAAATGGAATCATGACCTTTGGTTGTTCTGAGTAAACCAACCACAAAGTCCATGGTTACATGATCCCACTTCCACTGCGGTATAGGTAAAGGTTGCATTGTTTCTGCGGGCTTATGGTGTTCAGCTTTAACCTGCTAACACACTGGACACCGCATAATGAACTCAGCAACATCCTTCTTCAAACCAGGACACCAATACATATCTTTTAAATTATGATACATCTTGGTGCTTCCTGGATGCATAGCATACATTGAAGAATGAGCTTCTTCCAGGACTAATTTCCTTAAGTTATCCACATCAGGTACTATCATTCTACCATGATAGCAGGCTACCTGATCATCTGAATCATGGAAACCATCTCGTTTCTCACTACCATACTCTGATCTAATCTGCTGACACTACTACAGAAATAGCATTCAGTGTCGCTTTTCTGGGCGTCGGTTATTAAGGAAAACAGATGCCTATAATATAAGGCGTCGGTTATTTAGACAAACCGACGTCTATATTCGAAGACCAGCCAGACACGGGTACCGCTTTGTATTCAGCGTCGGTTGTTTATAACAAACCGACGCCTAAGGTCACCTGCGAAATCCAATTTTCGAGAGAAAAAATAGTGTCACTTTCAGCGTCGATTATGTAGATAAAAAACTGACGCCTATGTGCGATGGAAATTTGCACGAAAAGTGTCCTTTTCAGCGTCGGTGACCTTATATAACCGACGCTGAAAGTGGTTCCCGCCAAATAATTTTGTGAAAATTGGACGTCGGTTGTTTCAAACAACCGACGCTAAAGATGTTTAGGCGTCGGTTGTTTTAAACAACCGACGCTATTTGGGAACTTTATATCCCGCGATCGCCCGACTCTTCCCCTTTCTTCTGTTTCACTGCGAGAATTTCCCCCTTTCTTTGCTGCTGTCGCCGCCCTACCCTCCGCCGCTGCAACCAGTTTCTCCAGCCTCCACGACAGTGCCGCCGCATCACCACCACGCCACCTTCTCTAGCCTCCACGACAGCGCCGCCTCTGCGCCGCTGCAACCGCTTCTCCAGCCTCTACGACAACGCCGCCTCTACGCCGCCGACGATCCTGCTCCTGCTGCTGCTCTACGTCGCCGCCGCCGCCGCCCGCTCCTTCCTCCTTGCTGCTGCTCTGCATCTCCTTGCTCACGCCCTACTGCGGCGTGGTCTTCTTCCTTGCCTCCACTGCTCACAAGGTATTAGCCATAGCACCTTCTGCCTTTCTTTTTAGCCATGTCGCTAATTTGTTATCTATCTCTCCATCGCCTCATGTATCCTCCTCTAGGTCCTCCCCTCGTCTGACCTTCCTCCATAGCTTCCCTCTTTCTTCCACCACAGCTTCTCATAGAAACCCTCTCACCCCTCCTCCTATCAGGGAAGAATCTAGCTGCCACAGTCAGTGCTCCCCTCCGTTGTACTAGCATCAAGCCCTTCCTTTGCCATTCTTTCCATTCAGTAACAGTCTCATCTCCTCGTTCCACACCATAACTTGGCTGATGTCAAGCCCATGCTCAAAAACATCTACCTATTCTCATCCATGTTCGTGTGGCATTCCCATTTTCAGGAGTCAATGACCATCCTTTATAGAAATACCTGCATCTCAAGCATAATTGATCCCAAAAAAATACTGCTAACTAACATGATTTAAATTGGCTATAATAAGAATACCAAAACTCAAGAACACATATGCGTTTATGAATGAAACATTCTAAATAGGAGAATGTCAATTTATACACATATACTATGTGGATGTGCACACAAGGAAGCATTCTAAATGTGCACCCTAGTTTGATGAGCATGTTGTTAATCATGTTAATTATGTTTCTTCTATATATTCTGATGTCATTATATAATTATGTGATCCCAACATATTAAATTGAATTAGAATGATTTCATGAATTATAGGGTTTTAAAGTTGATAAACATGTACATGTTGAAATAGGGTTATTAAACCAATGGTTATAACATATAATGTCTAGTAAAGATTCCTAGACCTTTTGTTTGAAACTATTGATTTCTTGATTTATTATTTAATAATGCTCTGTTGATTAGGATTAACCATGTTGCCTGTAGTTTATAGACAGTTATTATATATAAGAATGACAACACATGTATTTGTTGGCCTAGAAACCCGTCCAAGATTTACTCATTAGGAGTAAATCTTGGATAGTCCCCGGTTTGGGAATGTTCTTGAACACCTAATCTCACTTAGGATGTAAGTGTATAATGTGTATTGGGTTTTCGAGAAAATTTCGGTAGCATTTCCCCGTTTGTTCTCTAAGTATATATGTACTTAGAGAACAGCGGGGAAATGCTGCCGAAATTTTCTTTAAAACCCAATACACATTATACACTTACTAGAAACACACATTATATATTGTTTCCTAATATATACTTGTTTTCTCTGATCATAGAATGGATAGATCATGGATGTCCATTCGTAATCGTTGCACCCCAGATTTTATATCTGGTCTTGATCAGTTTATTAGATTTGCCGAGGAACATATGAAAAAACCTACAGATAGGTTCTACTGTCCATGTAGGCATTGCGGTAACAACTTGAAAGTCAACACTGGTGAGGAAATCAAAAGTCATGGCATGTGCAACAGGATTGTACAAGGCTATACAGAATGGCACTGGCATGGAGAGATTTCAAAATCGAAACCAGTAGATGTCGATAGCAGTGCTTGGGTGGAAGAAGAAATTGCCTCCGATGACATAAATGTGAACGAACCAGTTCCAGCAGACATCGTTGATGCGATGCTGGATAGTTGTAGGGTAGAGCACACCGATCCACCTCCTATCTTTAGAAACATTGTGCATGATGCTGAGATACCGTTATACACAGTTCCGCAGGGCTACATTCGTGTGAGTCTGATACATGTATTACCTGATTGGAGAGAAGTTGCGTTGCCATATGCCCACCCAGATATTGATACACTTGGTGAGGCAGAAGGCGGGGTCATATTGTGGCCCAAAGCAGATGTCGTCTACACGACTGAAATTGTAAGATAAATTTACATTGATTTAGACTGTTAATGTGTATATATGATGTCAACTGATCTGAAATTATATATACAGGTTAAAAAGAAGACACCAGTAGCACCTAGGCCTCCACCTCCACTTCCCGCATTACCAACATGGGTTCCAACTGACCTAACATACCCGTTAGGTCCTGCTTGTAGGGGAATGGCATGTTGGCTACGGGCACATAATATACATTGCCCTATAATAGTTTCTTTAGATGCAGATTATGCAGGTCAATCATACGATAGCTCTTTATTTATACAAGATATTATTGAATTGTTTATGTATGATTGGTTGAATACATCAATGATAGAGACATGGATAAGGTGAGATCTTGTTTATACATCCATATACCTTGTGTAAGATCCGGTGATCTAGTTTCTTATATATTAATGCATACGCCTATATGTTTTGCAGCTACTTAGTCGAAGATCATTGCAAACAATTTGCATTTGATCATGTGGGATTTTTGATTCCATCATTGATTAGTTTGGTAGCTAAAGACCCTGATAATGTTCAACAATATTGTATAGATGCTTTTACAATTTTTGGTCAGCAAAAGAAGACGATAATAATAGCTCCATTCAATGTCAAGTAAGTTTACTTAATTTATAATTTGGACTTAAGAAAATTCCATTTTTATTTTGCATTTTGAGTTATTAATTGTTAACTTCTTACCTCTAGCGGTAGACATTGGGAGTTACTAGTTATTGTCCCCGGGACATTCACTGTATATTATCTAGATCCTGCGGGGAGTACATTGAACACTAAAATTGGACACGTAATGAGAATGCCATTATTCTGGTGAGAAATATTTCATTTTTATATCCGTTAACATCTTTTATTACATTACTATTTACTTATGCAATTTATTGTGTTATATTAACATGTAGGGGTTTAGATGCATTCAAAAAGGCTGGAGGAACGGTCCCAAGGAAAAAGAACCAGCCAATAAATTGGCAGAACGTACAAGTAAGTTCCCGACTCGAATATATATATTATTGATGTGAATTGTGCTTAGTTGTATTATTTTGTATGTTTCAATTTATAGTGTGCTACACAAGACAATGGCTGGGCATGCGCATACTATGTGATGTGATTTATGCAGATGATTATCAAACATGCCGCATTGGACATCGATAGCATACATGAGGTATTATATATAGTCTCATTAGTTAGTATGAAATATATCAATCTTATTTTTATATTATTACTTATATATATACATCATTCTCTTTGCAGGTGTTTAAAACTGACCACACTATAGGTAAACGCTTAAAAAATATACATGCTCCATATACGATGGAAGCATTAAATGAAGTAAGAAAAGAATGGGCAAAAGCCATACAAGCAGTGGCAACTGTAAGATATAATTGGGATGTTGATAGCGATAATGAATGATACTTTGTAAATGAATATTTCTGAATGTTAATACATGTATTTGAATGTTTCTATATGTGTGAATGTGAGAATTGAATTGATGTCTGAATGTATGTACTTGTGTGAAATTTTCCTTGTGACTTTTGTAGGTTTGCGGCCTGTTTGTAGGCTGATATCAATGGATGTCGTAAACCTACAGTTCAGAAAACTGAACTGCAGGTTCTCATCCTTCTGACCAGCCACAGCAGGCATGCAAACTGATATGAAAAAAAAATAGAAATAGGCGTCGGTTATTTATAGAACACCGTCAGCAAAGACCTACAGCGTCGGTTTTTTTTCAAAAAACCGACGCCTGATGTGGCCAAAGCAGTCCTGGAAATGGCGTCGGATATTCGTATCAAACCGACGCCTATTTAATCTATAGGCGTCGGTCTTTTGGTATATAACCGACGCCAAAAGTGTTCACGCCATAGAAAATGGCGTCATCTAGGGCACTTTATGCGTCGGTTATCTACTAAAAGACCGACGCTATATTCCATATAGGCGTCGGTCGTTTAGTAAATAACCGACACAGAAAGTGCCCTAGATGACGCCGTTTTCTGTGGCGCGAACACTTTTGGCGTCGGTTATATACCAAAAGACCGACGCCTATAGATTAAATAGGCGTCGGTTAAAAACCCGATGCCGAAGTGTTTGACCTTTAGCGGCACCCACATAGGCGTCGGTCGGAAACCGATGCCAAATGGGGTTAAACGACCGACGCCAAAGGCCGTTTATGTAGTAGTGTGAACTACAGCATCAGCTTGTTGTGCTTCCTTAATCTGTTGTCTCAGAGTAGGTTTTATGTGCATCTCAGATAGCAATCCCAATAACAATGATACTTTTAACTGTACATTGTCTTTCCTTAAAGAGATAAGCATATCCCTCCTAGAGCACACCAAAGAATTCAACTGTGTTTTATCTAGGGTTGGTGTTGCTGATTTTCTACTTAAAGAATCAGCAACCACATTGGCCTTCCCTGGATGATAATCAATGATACAATCATAGTCCTTGATTAACTCCATCCAGCGACGTTGCCTCATGTTAAGCTCATGCTGAGAGAAGATGTACTTTAGGTTCTTATGGTATGTGAAAATCTGGAATGTCTCTCCATAGAGATAATGTCTCCAGATCTTCAAAGCATGGACTACAACAACTAGTTCTAGATTGTGTGTCAGATAATTCTCCTCGTGTTTCTTAAGCTATCGAGAAGCAAAAGAAATCACTTGTTTATCCTGCATCAACACACATCCTAGTCCATTTTTAGATGCATCACAGAAAACTATATACCCTTTCCCTTGCTCAGGTAGCACTAACACTGGTGCACTTGTCAACATTTCCTTCAACAGCTGGAATGATTGTTGACACTTGTCATTCCAGGAAAAAGGAACATCCTTCCTAGTCAACTTAGTCAAGGGTAAAGCTATGGAACTGAAGTTCTTAATGAACCTCCTGTAATAGCCTGCCAACCCTAAGAAACTACGAATCTCCGTCGGTGTTTTCGGCTGCTCCCATTGCAGGACAGATTCTACCTTTTTAGGGTCAACACGTATACCTGAAGCAGATATTACGTATCCAAGAAAAGAAACTTCTGGTAGCCAGAACTCACACTTGCTAAACTTAGCATATAACTTATGCTCTCTTAGCAAAGTTATATCCTGACGAAGATGCTACTCATGTTGTTGAGCATCTCTACTGTAGATCATGATGTCATCTATGAAGACAACAATACACTGATCAAGAAAAGGTCTAAAGATTTTATTCATGAGTTCCATAAATGTAGTTGGTGCATTAGTTAGTCCAAACAACATAACCGTGAACTCATAGTGACCATACCTTATCCTAAAGGCAGACTTAGGTATGTCACCCTCCTTAATATGCAGTTAATGATATCCTGACCTCAGATCTATCTTTGAGAAGACAGTTGCACCACACAAGTGATCAAAGAGATCATCAATCCTTGGCAAAGGATACTTATTCCTTATTGTTACTTTATTTAACTGTCTATAGTCAATGCATAATCGCATAGATCCATCTTTCTTTTTAACAAAGAGGACCGGAGCACCCCAGGGTGAAGTGCTTGGTCAGATGAAACCCTTCTCAAGCAACTCTTGCAGATGTTTCTTGAGTTCTGCCATCTCAGCAGATGCCATCCTATACGGTGTTTGTGCTATTGGTTGTGTGCCCGAGATTATATTAATCTCAAAATCAATCTCTCGGGGTGGAGGTACACCTGGAAGTTCTTTAGGTAACACGTCTTCAAATTCCCTGACTATCAAAACTTCAGCATGATTAGAACTCTCCATGGTGGTATCTACCACATGGGCCAAGAATGCATAACATCCTTGCCTCATTATCTTTTCACCTACCATAGCTGACACAAGACAGGTTGGAAGAATCTTGTTGTCTCCTTGAAAGATCTATGTGTCACTTTCATCTATGAACACAGCTTGCTTGGACTCACAATTCAAGACAACCTTATACCTTTCTAAGGTATCCATCCCAAGGATTATATCGAACCCGTGCATCTCAAGTGGTATAAGATCCACTTGAATGCGATGTTCAGAAAAGGAAAGAATGCAGGGAGAACACACCTCCCGCAACATAGCTGATCCCATCAAAGGAGTTTCTAACAACAGACTATATGCTCTATGACTTGTAGTCATGTTGCAGTCAAAAATCACTCTTCGCATGATAAAGGAATGTGTAACACCCGAATAAATTAAAACAGATATGACGCAGGATGTAGACATATCAGAATAAAATAGTTTCATCTGACCTGTCACAACTCGAGGGTTGATCACTGCATCAGGTGGATTCATCACATAGAATCTCATCATTGCATGTGGTTGATTCGGTGCTCGATGACTGGGTGTCGATGATCCATCTTGGGACACTTGTCCACATCCTCTAGCGCCACCTGGAAACTGTCTCCTTTGAGAACCTTGCTGACTTTGCCTTTGAGGTTGAGTCACACTCGCCTCTCTGGCTCTACAATCCTTCATCAGACTTCCCATCTTTCCACATATGAAACAACTTCTGATCCCTTGTTGTGCTCTGGATGGTCCCGTAACTGACACAGATGCTGAGTTGTAGGCTCCTTCTGGTGGTAAACTTCATCCTCTACCCCTATTTGACGTCCACTATGTCTAGATACTGAATCTAGGTGGTGCTGTAGGCACAGAAAACCTCGGTTTCTTGAAACCTTTAGATGAGGATCCTTGGAACTAGGGGTACACCTTCTTGTTCTTGGTCTGTCGCTTCTCCATCACAGACCTCTCTATCCTTCTGACAGACTCCACAAAAGTAGCAAATCTTTCTCTATTCTCCAAAGAAGACACAGGGGTGGTCAATTCAGCATTTAATCCCTTCTCAAAATGCCGAATCCGCTCTTCATTTGTAGTTGCCATATGCGGACAGAACCACAAAACCTCCATGAACTTAGCCTTTTACTCACTAATGTTCATTGGTCCTTGTCTTAAAATCTCAAACTGAGAGATTTTCTCATCTAGGAATGTCTTAGGAAAGTATCTGTTGACAAATTCCTGTCGGAAAACTTCCCATTCAATCTCCACACCTGGCCTTTTCTGTTACAACCCCAAATTTTGGGTTCATTTGGTGAGAAATGTAATTTCTCATATTAAAAATATTCGAACAAATAATGATATAATTTGTTTGGAATAATTGGATATTTTTACAATAGCCTTGATGTTTGTATTGTGGGCTTTATTGGCTTTTGGGCCCAAATAACAAGAAAATTCTATTAGTGAATGAATAATTGAATTTTTAAGAAAAAAATTATGTAGAAACCTCTAGAAGGAAAATACAAAGAGGATTTCATGCCTCTTGGGTTCCTTGGGCACCAAGAAGTCCAATGTTGCAAAGAAAAGGCAATAAGAAAAGAAAAGTTTAATTAAGTATTTCTTTAATAAGAAAGAGATTGAAAATAATGTTAAAATGTTGGAAATAAGTGGGAAAAGGTGTAGTTAGGAGATCCTTTATGGAATTTTGTGTTCCAAGGATTCCTAATGATAAAAGGAATACCAATGAGGAAAATAAAAGATAAATAAAGATAAATCCTCAAAAAGAACTATTTTAATGAGAAATAAATAAGATAATGTGAAATAATGCATAATGATGCATCTAGAAGGATAATAAGTATCCAATAAAGAGAATTTCGAAATAATGGAGTTCCTTGGGATCCAAGGAGTCTCAATGAAAAGGAAAGAAAGAGAAAATACTAAATAAGAGGATAATGTGTTGCATTATTAATGTATTATGTGGTATTGTTTAAAAGGATGATATTTTCTATAAAGGAAAATAGGATTTCATGATCAATGGATTAAAAAGCAAACATAAAGTGAATAAGAGAAGAGGAATTTCGAATTCCTAAATATTCATGAAACAAGGAATAACAAGGAAATAAAAGTTATTTAAGAAAGAGAGAGATGGTTGCTTCACAACCAAGGAAAGTGTATTTCCTTTCAAGAATGGGACTTGAGTCCTCAAGGAGGCACGCCTTAGGGCTTTGTACTCTCCCCAACATAAGGGGTAGAGCCTTTTGACCGAGTTTAAGACAATTCCAAAGCACCTTTCTCTCCCCTTCTTCTTGTTTTCATCCATGAACCCTAGCTATGGGAGTGGGTCAATTCCTAAGGCCCCGAGGAGCTACGATGGGTTTTGATGAAGGCACTAAACTCCTACGACCACCCTGGGGAGAATCAATCATCTTTCACAGAGCTTTGTCATCCCGCAACTCCCGTCGGAGGTCTGCACGTAGGCAGCAGGTTGTGGTTTTAGCACGCCTAGGGATGGCCGTCCCAGCTGTGACCTGAAGACTTCCCGCGTGCGCAGGGGTCCGTCGGAGCAAGGCCAACGAGTTCCGACCAGTTGCGTGCCTTGGAGTGATGGGGATCGACTCCACGATCCCTGCTGCATGACAGAGAAGTGCAGGTCTTGGCGTGTTGGGAAGCGGTTGCCTCGGCCGCCAAGAGGAGGCGCCCTGTGTACGGGAGAAGGGGGCGAACGCAAGGCGGCCATTCCTGGCCACCCACGGGCCCTGGAGTAGCGCGGATAAACCCCCGCAATCGTTCTGGTCGACGGCAGTGAAGGGCTGCGGAGGTTGAAGAAGAACCTAGGGTGTTGGACGGTTCTGCCCCCAGGGGTGTGAAGGAGTGGTCCGCGGCCCAGGGGTATAAAGGAGTTTCATTATAACTTAAATCTAAGGTATGTGCGTGGAGTAAGTTGCCTACGTGGCACTTCGCTATTGGTCCTTATGTATTTATTTTGCAAAAATCATATCTAGCAAACCGTAACTCGGATAGACATAAATAATATATGAATTTTGATCAGGAGAATAAGAGGAATCCAATAAAAATAGTTTTATAGCCTGAATCTGATTATAGTTCGAAAAGTAGTGTAAATCATCATCTTTAATGAATGAAAGATTAAGAAACCCAATGTTGATATGATTAATGAGTTTAATAGGGTTTAATGGATCATTAGAGTTGATGTTAACCTGTTAAATGTAAAAAGGTACATTATGTTAAAAAAGGAAGAACTTTGCACATGATTTGTCCAATTTAGAGTTTATATGCTTGAAATTGGAAAAGTACATAAAGTTATCATCTTTAATGATTTAATTAAGGGAAAACCTTTAGATTGATGGTAAATGGTCTTAATGACATAATTCAAGTTGATATTAACATGTTGTTAATAAAAGTGAAAATAGGATCTAAAAGATGATCCTTTTATATAATTGGTTTATTTTAGGGTTTTGTGCATGATTATGCACTAATGAGCCTGAAAACCCTAATTTAGATGAATATGTCTTTTAATTGGTTTAATTGTGTAAATCCACAAATAAAATAGGGATGTGATGATCCTAATTCAATTGGGTATAAAAGACTATTAAAATAAATAGTTGAGCAATTAAGGTTCATACAAATGGAAATAGATATTTTAGGGTTTGTTAACTTAAAAAGGATAAAGTTTGAGAAATTGAGCTAAGAAACCCTAGAGAATAGTAATGAAACCTTAATGTGGATTAGAAACCATAGAAAGTGAATCCAAGTTAATAAAGTAGGTTCTTGATAAAGTGTGTAGTAAATGGAATACATGTGTTTTTCAGGATTCTTGATTATGTGGTTGAATTACTTACTTGGATTGCTTTCTTGGTTGGAATTGATATTAGCTTGAGAAATTTACTGAATCAGGTATGTGGTTATGATTATGAATAACCGCTTTAGTTTCCCAATGGTTTCCCGGATGTTTAATCGCATTGAATGCAACTAAACTGTTGGATGTTTATTTATTTCTTGCAACTATAAAGTGACTACGATTATCACATAAGATATGTGCCTACTAGCTCAGATCCTTGTCCCCTCTGTGTCGTAATGGCTGACCTAGTACATCGATACCTAGAGGGTAGGTCCATCAGGTCATGAAAGACTTTGGATGCCTAGAGGGTAGGTCCATCAAGTCACCTTTATAGAGGTACCATATAAGTCCTTACAGGGACAACACAGAGTTGTGGATAGGTATGGATTGAGTAGTTTGGCTTAAAATGTAATCTTGATTGTTAAATGATTAATTGAGTGATTATATTGTTAACATAGTTGAACATTATTTGTTTCCCCCACATACCAGCTTCGGCTGACCGACGTTTTGTTTGTCGGCGTTTTAGGTACAATGAAAAGAACAAACAGTAAAGTGGCACATGTGATACTAAATGAGAATTAAAGTGCAAGGGAGGATTAGATAGATTAGTATCGGTGTGGATAGAAGTTTAGAGATCCAAGTTTTTCAAAAGTTTTGCAAAAAAATATTTTCTTACAGCTTTCAGTATAGTATGTTAAAATTTTATAATTATTCTTGGTTAATTGTCGAACCTTTGATCTGGAAGGTATGGGTGCAGCTTTGACCTCTCAGTCTCCCTTAATTGGGGGTTATCGGGAGGTGGGGTCGTAACATTTGGTATCAGAGTGTAGGTTCCTCATTTAACCATTAATAATTATTAAATTTTACAAACACCATAGAACCCAAGGGAGTTATTAGAGGATTATCCGAAAGACAGAGGTGTCTAGAAAAGGATCACGACCGGGGGCTGGCAATATTTTCCTCTGCACCGCTAGTCGGAATATGAGGACTCTCGGATCCGTGTGACTGCTTGGCCCAAGTCTTAGGGTATGAATCGAAATAAGATACCTTTAGGACTTCTCATCTTATTCATCCCTTCTCATCACAAAATTCTGATAAGGACATAAAGGATTAGGGTTTTCTTTCTTCTCCTCACCCTCTGAGGTATGGGTAAGGTTAATAAGGTCTAAGGAATCCTCCATCAAATTAATGAAAAGCATGTAAATAAGATGTCATGGATATAAGCTTAATATATTAAGCGCAAACTAAAGAATAGATACATGCTTAGGTCGTATGACATAAGATGTTATGTCCTCAGAAGAGACCTGAGGCTAGACCTTCTTGTCAGGAGGATAAGTTCATCTTGGAGATAGAGATCTCCATTGCAAGTAGAGACCTGGCACATCCTCGGAGGATGATGGTAACCCTAACCCTAAGTGAAGGTTAGAGAGAGATGAGTTGGACTAGATGTTTGAAAGAACATGCCTTTGGGATGCCATATGATCCATGGGTGACCTAGCACCTTTGACAACCCAACCCTGGGAAGGGTCGTGCATGTTAGGGTAAAGGATAGTTCCTTAGATGATGATGATAGTGAAGGACCTTAGAAACCTTATGGGCTTGTGCAAGTAGGGTATAGCTGGCACCTAGGGCACGTCATAGTGCTGAAACCCTGGATAAGGAATTATGATGGAGCATGAAGGGTTATGGATGATCTTGAGCAAACATAAGTTCGAACCTAAGCTTCACCCATGTAGAGGATGCTTTTGAGGTTGATCCTTCATGAAGAGATGACCTCTAATGGTGAGGTTGGAAGTAGGGTTAGCCCTAGAAAGAGAGGGAAACCCAGCAAGATGGTTAGAAGCCTAAAACCCTGAGTAATGGATGACAGTGGTTGCCTCATGATCGATCCCTAAAAGTTGATGATATCTTGGTTGCCTTTAGAGGGACCAAACCCTAGAAAGAGAAGATGAAGCTTCGGGTACCCATGTGCCTACGGTATAGGTTTTTACCTTTTGAGAAAGGAAGAAGATGTTCTATATATCCTGAAGT
The DNA here is from genome assembly GCA_963693085.1 of Alisma plantago-aquatica. Lineage (NCBI taxonomy): Eukaryota > Viridiplantae > Streptophyta > Magnoliopsida > Alismatales > Alismataceae > Alisma > Alisma plantago-aquatica. The sequence goes on along the minus strand of OY856412.1, from coordinate 668,302,867 downwards.
GAATTTGTAACAGGTTATGAGGCCTTGTACCTTATGGTTTGTCCTTGAGGAAGATCCAACTCCAATTGTTGTTCGAGTTGAAGGATGACAGGAAGTGCACGTTATGCCTTTTGCAAGCTTGATTCATGGTTAAAAGATAGAGCATGCAGCTGGACATCAAGAACATGAACCTAGGGTTCCTAGGCCTAAGAGGGGAAGTGATGTACCTAATGCTCATGACGAGAATTAAGTTTATATAGTTTCGAGCATGGTACTCCTCATGTATAGAGGAAAAGAGAAGGGCCTTAAGTTTAAGGTATGGTTGATGAACCCCTCACAACTAGGTTGATGATAGAGGAAAGTATCATCCTGATCCGGCATCGAGGAAAGAGGACAAGTATGACCTAGCATGGTTTAGTAGGTGATCTACTTGTACCTTAATAGCTTTCTAGGGTTAAGTAAGCTCATGTTGATGTAAACCCTAGACCTAAGAGATTTTATGACCTTGTGGTCAAGAGATAGTTTTCCCCCCATCCTGGGAGAGGGACCCCTTTGGTAGGGTGTATATCAGTTTTGTTGGTTTAAGGTAACCTAAAGAGGTCTCATATGATCTTGAGAAGTTAAGTGAAAAGTACATGGTGTGAGAATGAACCTATAGACCCATAGATATCCATCTCTAATTGCATATGAATGAGTTACCATGGAGGTAATCGGTATGGGGCTTGACCAAGGTAGGCAGGTTGCCATGATCCCAATGAAAGGATGAAGGCCAGCCCATGAATGCAGAAAGAGAGATGATGAAGACCTGGGTAAGGTTCTAAGTGAACATGTACTATAATGAAGAATCCTAAGTCTATCATAGGGTCAGATAGGGATAAGACCGACGAAAGTAGGAGTTTCCTAATTCCCCAGTTGCACATGACCATAGGGTCAGGAGGTAATAGCTATCATTGTCTGAAGGCCATGGATTAGGAGATTGATCACCTTCATGAACTCATGGGACCCAAAGGGTAGATGAGTAGGGCACTCTCTTGATGCATGAGGGAAGAGGGATGACCCCAAAAGAGTCGGTACCCTATAGACCTAGAGGAGATGACCAAGTATATAAACCTCAGTAGGTTCAAGACTAGTTTGATATCATGATGTTTGTGATGAAGAGACATATGTGGCACGTTGCAACTTAGAATTAAAGGTATACTGTCAAGGTGGGATGCACCATCTCTACTCTTGGAACAGGAAGAACTATGTATTTGGACTGCAGCCAAATGCTTATTTCCTCTTGTTATGGGGGTAAGAGATAGTACATTATGCATGTCATACACCAAGGATAAGAGATGATGTAGGTTGGAACGTTGCCACGAGAAATGGGGATAGAGAAGATATCTACCCTGGTAAAGTGAATGATACATGGATGGTTTGTAAACACTAAGAGGAATGAGGTAGTCCTATTATGGGGATGTTTTAATCATGAGCTATGTGGAACTTACAAGTTATACTATGTTGAGTTTGATCACCATGATGATGGAATCAGAGAGTGTTCTTATGAAGATAAACATATAGTTTGAGGTGACATGATAAGTGAAATGCATGGAAGTGTAGTGTTACCTAATACCTAAGGATGTGAAGTGGTAATGGATGCTCTGGTTGAGATACATCTGACTTGTTTGACCAGAAGCTAGAAAGGGTTGATTGGCTAACCTTAAGTTCGAAAAGGAGAGGTGTTTGGATAACACTCAGATGTAACAAGATACATTGAAAAGTTATGGTTGTTTGGTTAGCCAGTCTAGTCCTGGATGTAATGAAAGGATGGTGGTAAAACCTCATATGTACTTCTTTGGAAGAGAAGGTGATGAAACTCCGACTAGAGTGGTTTAGGGTTTTGGAGGAATCGATCTTGAGGAATCATGACATACAGGAAATCATGATTGAAGATCACCATACACCGTGGAAAATGGCAATAGCACTTTAGATGCTTAAGATGAAGTTGCATGTGGTTTATGACCATGCAAGCCAGGAGGTAAAGGATGAACCCCAGTAACCCAGTGTATCAATATAGAGGATAAAAGAATCCCTGAGAGGGAATGAGAGCTCAACACTATGGATGTTGTGATAGGTCTTCCCTGGACCGAGGAAGGTCGAGATGCAATATGGGTTATGGAAGATCGCCTTACCTAGATGACATAAGAAAGAAAGAGTTCTGCCAAGGGACAGATCTAGTTGAACTAACCATGAGAGAGATGGTTCAACTACACCATGAAGCGAGTTCAAAGGTTCTTGAGTTTGACCTAAAGGTTCACTTCCATAAAGTGGAAGTAGGTACATGAAGGACTCAATGTTAGTATAGTTATCACCCCTAACTATGTTAGTATAATCCAGACTAAAGGGTCTGATGAGGGCATGTGTGCTCATTCAGGGTGATATCTAGAGATAGTTCTTGTCCTATTAAAGATGTGACAATGACCACCATAGCCAGTATCGGGTTTTATATGAAGCTCTGTAAGGGAGGTTGTGTCGGTCACCACTTCAGTAAGGTGATGTTGGTGAAAGTACCACATGATGGTTAGAAAAAGGGACCCCAGTGCGTGTAGATGAAGTCACTTTGATCGTGCAAGGGCTGAAAGGAGCCTAGAGACGATGAGAGTCGTGACCAAATGCAATGTAGACTGACATACAAGTTACTGTGGGAGAAAATGTGACATGAAAATCTGACCCCTCTAAGTTATAACTAAGAGAGCTGAGTCCCCGATACATGGGTCCATTAGAGATGGATGGGTGGAGAAGGTTAGGTTTGACCCTACCCCTCAGGATAGAGTAATGGAAGATGTTTTCCATGTGTCCGATTTAGAGCACTATGTGAGGTACTCCGACCATGTGCTGAGCAATGAACCTAGTGAGCCCCAAGGAAGGCTGAAATGGCCTGAGTCACCTGTGTAGTTTATAGATGCCAGGATGAAAGAACTCAGAGAAAAGAATATGTGATGATAAAGGTTCTTTGGAAACGCCATGAGTACGGCAAAGCCACATAGGGGCCAATGATGGACATGGAAAATTCTTATCCTGAATTGTTTGATTGCTTGATAGAATTTTGAGGACAAAATTCCTATAAGAGGGGAAGGATGTTACAACCCCAAATTTTGGGTTCATTTGGTGAGAAATGTAATTTCTCATATTAAAAATATTCGAAAAAATAATGATATAATTTGTTTGGAATAATTGGATTTTGTTACAATAGCCTTGATGTTTGTATTGTGGGCTTTATCGGCTTTTGGGCCCGAATAACAAGAAAATTCTATTAGTGAATGAATAATTAAATTTTTAAGAAAAGAATTATGTAGAAACCTCTAGAAGGGAAATCCAAAGAGGATTTTGTGCCTCTTGGGTTCCTTGGGCACCAAGAAGTCCAAAGTTGCAAAGAAAAGGCAATAAGAAAAGAAAAGTTTTAATTCAGTATTTCTTTAATAAGAAAGAGATTGAAAATAATGTTAAAATGTTGGAAATAAGTGGGAAAAGGTGTAGTTAGGAGATCCTTTGTGGAATTCTGTGTTCCAAGGATTCCAAATGATAAAAGGAATACCAATGAGGAAAATAAAAGAGAAATAAAGAGAAATCCTCAAAAAGAACTATTTTAATGAGAAAAAAACAAGATAATGTGAAATAATGCATAATGATGCATCTAGAAGGATAATAAGTATCCAATAAAGAGAATTTCGAAATAATGGAGTTCCTTGGGATCCAAGGAGTCTTAATGAATAGGAAAGAAAGAGAAAATACTAAATAAGAGGATAATGTGTTGCATTATTAATGTATTATGTGGTATTGTTTAAAAGGATGATATTTTCTATAAAGGAAAATAGGATTTCATGATAAATGGATTAAAAAGCAAACATAAAGTGAATAAGAGAAGAGGAATTTCGAATTCCTAAATATTCATGAAACAAGGAATAACAAGGAAATAAAAGTTATTTAAGAAAGAGAGAGATGGTTGCTTCACAACCAAGGAAAGTGTATTTCCTTTCAAGAATGGGACTTGAGTCCTCAAGGAGGCACGCCTTAGGGCTTTGTACTCTCCCCTACATAAGGGGTAGAGCCTTTTGACCGAGTTTAAGACAATTACAAAGCACCTTTCTCTCCCCTTCTTCTTGTTTTCATCCATGAACCCTAGCTATGGGAGTGGGTCAATTCCTAAGGCCCCGAGGAGCTGTGATAGGTTTTGATGAAGGCACTAAACTCCTACGACCACCCTGGGGAGAATCAATCATCTTTCACAGAGCTTCATCATCCCGCAACTCCCGTCGGAGGTCTGCACGTAGGCAGCAGGTTGCGGTTTTAGCACTCCTAGGGATGGTCGTCCCAGCTATGACCTGAAGACTTCCCGTGTGCGCAGGGGTCCGTCGGAGCAAGGCCAACGAGTTTCGGCCAGTTGTGTGCCTTGGAGTGATGGGGATCGACTCCACGATCCCTGCTGCATGATAGAGAAGTGCAGGTCTTGGCGTGTTGGGAAGTGTTTGCCTCGGCCGCCAAGAGGAGGCGCCATGGGTATGGGAGAAGGGGGCGAAGGCAAGGCGGCCATTCCCGGCCACCCACGGGCCCTGGAGTAGAGGGGATAAACCCCCGCAATCATTCTGGTCGACGGCAGCGAAGGGCTGCGGAGGTTGAAGAAGAACCCAGGGTGTTGGACGGTTCTGCCCCCAGGGGTGTGAAGGAGTGGTCCGCAGCCCAGGGGTATAAAGGAGTTTCGTTATAACTTAAATCTAAGGTATGTGCATGGAGTAAGTTGCCTACGTGGCACTTCACTATTGGTCCTTATGTGTTTATTTTGCAAAAATCATATCTAGCAAACCGTAACTCGGATAGACATAAATAATATATGAATTTTGATCAGGAGAATAAGAGGAATCCAATAAAAATAGTTTTATAGCATGAATCTGATTATAGTTCGAAAAGTAGTGTAAATCATCATCTTTAATGAATTAAAGATTAAGAAACCCAATGTTGATATGATTAATGAGTTTAATAGGGTTTAATGGATCATTAGAGTTGATGTTAACCTGTTAAATGTAAAAAGGTACATTATGTTAAAAAAAGGAAGAACTTTGCACATTATTTGTCTAATTTAGAGTTTATATGCTTGAAATTGGAAAAGTACATAAAGTTATCATCTTTAATGATTTAATTAAGGGAAAACCCTTAGATTTGATGGTAAATGGTCTTAATGACATAATTCAAGATGATATTAACATGTTGTTAATAAAAGTGAAAATAGGATATAAAAGATGATCCTTTTATATAATTGGTTTAATTTAGGGTTTTGTGCATGATTATGCACTAATGAGCCTAAAAACCCTAATTTAGATGAATATGTCTTTTAATTGGTTTAATTGTGTAAATCCACGAATAAAATAGGGATGTGATGATCCTAAGTCAATTGGGTATAAAAGACTATTAAAATAAATAGTTGAGCAATTAAGGTTCATACAAATGGAAAAGGATATTTTAGGGTTTGTTAACTTAAAAAGGATAAAGTTTGGGAAATTGAGCTAAGAAACCCTAATGAATAGTAATGAAACCTTAATGTGGATTAGAAACCATAGAAAGTGAATCCAAGTTAATAAAGTAGGTTCATGATAAAGTGTGTCGTAAATGGAATACATGTGTTTTTCAGGATTCTTGATTATGTGGTTGAATTACTTCCTTGGATTGCTGTCTTGGTTGGAATTGATATTAGCTTGAGAAATTTACTGAATCAGGTATGTGGTTACGATTATGAATAACCGCTTTAGTTTCCCGATGGTTTCCCGGATATTTAATCGCATTGAATGCAACTAAAATGTTGGATGTTTATTTATTTCTTGCAACTATAAAGTGACTATGATTATCACATAAGATATGTGCCTACTAGCTCAGATCCCGGTCCCCTCTGTGTTGTAATGGCTGACCTAGTACATGGCTACCTAGAGGGTAGGTCCATCAGGTCATGAAAGACTTTGGCTGCCTAGAGGGTAGGTCCATCAAGTCACCTTTATAGAGGTACCATATAAGTCCTTACAGGGACAACACAGAGTTGTGGATAGGTATGGATTGAGTAGTTTGGCTTAAAACATAATCTTGATTGTTAAATGATTAATTGAGTGATTATATTGTTAACATAGTTGAACATTATTTGTTTCCCCCACACACCAGCTTCGGTTGACCGACGTTTTGTTTGTCGGCATTTTAGGTACAATGAAAAGAACAAACAGTAAAGTGGCACATGTGATACTAAATGAGAATTAAAGTGCAAAGGAGGATTAGATAGATTAGTATCGGTGTGGATAGAAGTTTAGAGATCCAAGTTTTTCAAAAGGTATGAAAAATTTTATTTTCTTACAGCTTTCAGTATAGTATGTTAAAATTTGATAATTATTCTTGGTTAATTATCGAACCTTTGATCCGGAAGGTATGGGTGCGGCTTTGACCTCTCAGTCTCCCTTAATTGGGGGTTATCGGGAGGTGGGGTCATAACATTTTCCCTTCCTCTATGGTCCACGAGTGACCAGCACTCCCCTTAAGAAGGTACACAGCATGTCTAACCTTCTCAGCATCTGGGATGTTAAGGATTCTAAAGACCTTCTCTAGTTCAGTTAGCCACATGACAACATCTGTTGGGTCAGCTGTCCCAACATATTCCATGGCTCCAACCCGGCGAAGTCATTCAAACGTCTTTCCAGTTCCCTATCTTTCATCATGGGCAGGTTCCCTAGGTGCAGGTATGGGCATCCTATCAGTTATGTGAGTCATGGCAGCCATAAACTGCCCAAACATAGTTGGAGGGATGGGTTACCCATGTTAGCTTGATTGAACTGGGGTGGTTCAGGGACATGTTCATCCCTTCTTTGGTCTCTTGCACCTCCTCCGAGTGTAGCAACACTACTTTCAGCAACATGTTCATCGTGTGATCTAGACATCTTTAGTTTTTATTCTCCTCCGATATGAGCAGAAGACACTATTAGATATACTGGAAAACACTAGAAAAGACTCAACAACCTTAGTCCTATGCCTCTATAGACTCAGCGAACCTAGAGCTCTGATACCACTAAATTGTCACGTCCGACTCATAAAAACAAGATTAACTAAAGAGGAAGCGAATTATTAGCAGCGGAGTTACTGAAAATCACTAAAAATTAAAACTTTTTGCAAGGAGATCCATAAATTGTAAAACTCTTTCTTAAAGAACCAAAGTAAGTTATTTACATTTTGATTCATCACTACATTTCTGTATCATCTCATCTCAAGAGTCATAACATTAACTGTCCTTTTAAACTATACATAAGCAGTATACCAAAATCTCGAGACATCAAGCCAAAATTTCAGATCTATATCAAATCATCTACTAACTCCTAGGACTTGAGAGTACAGAGACGACACATAGGACTCTCTATATACAAGACCTAACAGACAGTGTCTCCACCTGAAGATCAATGTTGTCCTTGTTGTTGTTGCTACTGTTGTGGCTTTTGTTGCTGCTCACCCACTGAAAGGTTTCTTCTTCCTTGGCGTCTACCTAAAAAGTTGAATCCCATGGGGGTGAGACAATTTAAAATTGTCCCAGTGAGAGATATAACTCTCCACCAGAAACATTGTTATTGCAGATAATAGAATAACAATGAGCAGTAGAATTATAAATATTCAACAGCAGGTAAATCATTGATTGACTATGTAGAGTAGTATTCTCTATACAGTTCATTTCATTTATAACTTGATTAAGTAGCAAGTCATTTATTTAATAAGGAATATGTAGAACATGTATATCATTAATCCATCTAGGACATAATAAACAATGTATTATCAATCATTCTTTCTCATAGTTCAACCCTAAGAAAATATGCTACACAGATGATTGCATTTTTCAAACATACTTATCCCTGAGGTATACCGCTCACTCCAACCGACCATTGTGAAATCGAAATCGGTACCATACATAGGTCAATAGAAGAGCCAGATTTCTATGACCTCATCCTCCTCAGTCAGTGTGAGGAACAACATGCAGGACATCTCATGTCTGTTCCAAATAGCTTTCCAGGGTATGCTGGAAACTTCGCTATTAGAGTTACAGTGGCATGCTGTACTCTCTTCGCAATCGAGAGATTTCTTTTTTATATCACATCGATTCAGCATTAACATCATCATCGGGAGATTAGTGATACATCTTCCCAGCATATTCATATAATGAAGGATTGAGAGATTTAATGTTTATCTCACATCAATTCCTCCATTAGGGCGTAAGGATATTCACGCCCATAACCCCCCCATACTCAAAAGTATGCTCTCCAGGAGTTCCCTTAGGAAAACCTATTTCACCATCACCAAACTACTGACGATGATGGATATATGGTCAGTGCTCTACATGATATCATTTCACTTGATTATTTAAGTACATTACATCATTCTTTTAGCATCAGGCATGTTTTCAAACATAACTATTATAACAATTGCTATAAATAATGAGTACTATTTTTATCAAATTCATTTCACAGCTTATTAGCATTGGGATCTCAATCCCTTATCATCTGATCATCATGATTCAAGAATATGGGTATTCAACCCTTAGATCATCAATATACTTGTTACCACTTTAATAGGTAACATAATGCCATCAAGTCATTTAACAGTGTAAACATGATAATTGTAGTGCAGGTATTTCACATGGCTCTTACAGCCTATCAATCTATTTTGTTCCCTTTCACTAGGCAACATTGCATATCATTGCTTATAAAGCTCATAAAGTACTTTCAATAAACAAGCATCATAGCTCATACTTGGCTATGTTTAATATCTCATAAAACCTACACGATTGGTACATATGATAACAGATACATCAATTTCATATCAGCACAATGTAAAACAACTATATCATCTTTAATCAAGGAATACCCCACTATGCCCTTGCTAGGGTTAGGGTTTCCCTTTTCAATTCAATATCCCCTTAGTTCAATTAGGAATAATTACTCATCATTTCGTTGTCCAACCATAGAGCTTCATGCTATAAAGAATAAACCAGAATTAGGATTTCACATTCTCATTCACCTTATTTGGAATTAGGGTTTACAATTCACATCACATCACCCTAGATTAGGGTTTACTATTCACATCACATCACCCTAGATTAGGGTTTACTATTTGCATCACATCACCCTAGATTAGGGTTTACTATTCTCATCACATCACCCTAGATTAGGGTTTATACTCAACAACCCACAGTTAGGGTTTACTATTCACCCGAAGTAGAAGTGATCATCATAGTACCCTGAATTAGGGTTTCTCATGTCATTACCATGAATTAAGTTCATATCATCATCATGTATTAGGATTTCACCTTTTAATGCCCTCAATTAGGGTTATGATTCATTAACCTTCATAATTAGGGTTTCATGATCTCACTATTAAGGTTCAAGCCCTACTTAGACATTCATTCAAATAGAAAGTCCACTACATGATTATTATTTATGTAGGAAGTCTTCTCTCTCATCTTCTATAAGATGATGCTTACTTCAGCCTTGATTAAACTAAGTCTACTCAACTTAAAAGAAGAATTGACACCATGATTTTATGTCATTATCATGAGGATCATTAAAGCTTATTCATTCAAGGGTAGTAATCACCCTATCTCATTAAGATACAATTACTCTAATCATATTTGATTACATCATGTATTAATCAATTAATCAATTTGTCCTTTAACCACTTTAAGTATCCATGCGCTTTTGGTTAATTATCCACCAAACGGTCTTGGCCACTTAGACCCCAAACGGTCTTGACCAAAACAGACCTCAAACGCTCTTGCTCAATAATCCTCCAAACGGTCTTGGTTACATACTTGAAACTATTTAGTAAAGTTGAGGTTGAAACCATTTGCCAAAGTGAACCCTTGAGATCGTTTACTAAAGGTGCACACTTGAAACCGTTTGCTAAAGGTGACCGTTGGAACCATTTGCTAAAGGTTACCCTTGAAACCATTTGCTAAAGGTGGTCACTTGAAACCGTTTGCTAAATGTGACCCTCGAAACCGTTTGCTAAAGTTGACCCTTGAAACCGTTTGCTAAAGGTGACCCTTGAAACCGTTTGCTAAAGTACAATTTTTGAAACCGCATGAACTCAACCGGTTTAAGATCGTTTGGTCCCAGATGGTCTTGAGACCATTTGGAATCAAACGGTCTTGAGACCGTTTGGTCCAAACCTCCTCAAAACCGCATGGACCAAAGATAGTCTCAACTAATAAAATTAAATTAGGGTTTCCAATGTTGATTCCTTCAACCATTGAATTCATGTAACCAATTATCAATTGGGCTTATCATCATACTTCGATTGGGTTAAATAGGCCATCCTTCAACTGATTTGACCCTCAATTGACCCTCAATTGATCATCAATTAGGGTTTGAATCAATTGGATTAGGGTTTGGAATCGATGATCCTTCAACATTAACCAATGTGAGATTAGTTACTTTGAAACCATTGAACCTTCATCCAAATTGAACATGACCTGACCCCAAACAGTCTTGAGGTCATTTGTATGACCTCCAAACAGTCTGGAGACTGTTTTCCCATCACATCATCATTAACCAAGTCATTAAATTAGGGCTTGAAACCTAGGATTGGTCACCAAATCAGCAATTGGTTATACTTCAACCTAGTATCTTTGAATCTTCAATTGCTCAACCATACCTAACCCTAGACCTCCAAACAGTCTTGGGTTATCACCAAACGGTCTTGAGACCGTTTGGGTGATCCCCAAATGGTTTTGAAACCATTTGGGTCAATCAACCCAGGTTTCCAACTCAATCACTTATGAAATCAACACTCAACCCGATTAGGGTTTTGGTGATTGATTGACCTTCAACTAGTGAACCAATTAGAACTAATCAATTATAATTGATGGGTCATTAACCTACATTATTTTCAATAGACTTCCAAATTTTCAACCCTAGTCAACACCTCAAAATGGTATTAAACCATTTTCCCTCATGCGGTTTGGTGAAATCATTTCCCTTCAAACGGTTTGAAACCGTTTGCTCCCAAACGGTTTGGGAAACTATTTAGTAAAGTTGACTTGAAACCGTTTGGATAGGTATTCCTTTGGATAAACATCTATGATGATGTCATTATCTTCTTCCTTCGTACATCCAAGAACAACAACCATTTTTCATAGGATTTTCAGCAGGGAAACAAAAGAGTATCAGAAGAAGATAATTAACAAAAGAGTCATTTTTGGGAGCGACTTCATAAAGCTTTGGGTACGCAGTTAAGGTTTAATACTGCCTTTCACCCACAGACAGATGGACAATCTGAGAGGACTATACAAACTTTGGAGGACTTGCTTAGGGCATGTGTCCTTCAGTTTGTAGCAAGTTGGGATCTACACCTGAGCTTGATAGAATTTGCTTACAATAATAGCTATCAGCACAGTATTGACATGGCACCATATGAAGCTTTATATGGTAGATGTTGTAGATCTCCTTTATGTTGGTATGAAACTGGAGAAAATCAACTTTTGGGTCCTGAGCTAGTACAGCAGACAACTGAGAATATTAAACTAATGCAACAATAGTTAAAGACTGCATAGGATAGATAGAAATCATACGCCAACAAACGGCGAACACCTTTAGATTTACAAGTTGGAGACAGAATATATCTCAAGGTCTCACCTTGGAAAGGAGCTCTTAGATTTGGAAGGAAGGGAAAGTTAGCTCCTAGATTTATGGGGCCTTATCCAATCATTGAACAGATTGGAAAGGTATCTTATAAGCTGGAGTTACCACCTGAGTTGCATAAGTTGCACCCAGTGTTCCACATTTCCATGCTAAGGAAGTTTCATCCTGACACATAATTAGTTCTACAACCTGTGGAGGTAGAATTGAATGATGACATATCATATGTTGAAGGACCTGTAACGATCCTTGATAAAAGAATTAAAAAGCTGAAAAAGAAAGGCATCTGTCTTGTAAAAGTCCTCTACAATCACCATGGCATTGAAGAAGCTACATGGGAGCTAGAGGAAGAGATGAGGAGGAAATACCCTACTCTTTTCTCTTAATGTTTTGTTGATGATTTCGGGGCCGAAATCCATGTAAGGAGTGGATAACTTGTAACATCCCTGACCTGGGTTATGCTTTAACCCTAGATGTTTTGTTTAAATAAAGTTTATTATATGCTTGTTCATATTTCTTGGGAAATAATTAAGGCTCAAGAGGAACTTATATTTCAATTTCAGTCCTTTTTGAATAATGTTGAAACATTGTTTTGTTTGTTTGGGACTAAAGTGAAAATTACCCAAGTTGAGGGGATAACTTGAAAATTGTACATGATAAAATGTTCCTCAGATGTTGAAGCATCATAAGAATCAGAATGATGCAGTGGTATGGTTTTCTACAAGCATGAGCACCAAGATAGAGCTTGCTGAGCAATCCTTGTGCATTAAAACCTAGTTTTGTTGTAATGTGCAATTTACCTAACACCTAGGGTTCAATATGCAAAATATCATTTCTAGAGGGTCCCTCATGTTTCTTGGCATCATGTAGAGCAAAGAAAATGAGAGAGGCACCTCATTTGAATTAATTTGGAGGAGAGAGAATCTTGATATTAAAATAATCAAGTTTTAAGCATAAAAGGAACTTTATTTCAATTTAATGCAAAAAGAAATATATTAATTAAAGAGCCCTTCAACCAAAAGGTGAGGGATGAATTTGCAAAGAGTTGGACGAACTTTTTCCTTGCAAAGGCACGAAAATATCTTGGGTGAGTGGAGAGCCCACTCACATTAAGTTAATAAAAAAATATCCCCTAAAAATGGGATATTAGTATAATATGATTAAGGAGCTTAATTTATTTTCTTTTAATTCTTGGATAATGAAGCAGTTTTGCAAGGGGATGAAGATGGCTTCGTGGCCAAGTAATTGAGGGGGGAAGAGGTGGCACAAATTTTTGAATGAAAAGATTTTTATAAGGCATTTTCTCTCTCATTGATTTTCTTATAAAAACACCTTTTACAACTCAAATCAAAGGATTTTTCGAATCCACTTCTTCTCTTTGCTTGCAAACTGACCAAGGGAGCTAGGAGAAGCAGTAGGACGACCCCCAACCTATTGGTAAGCTTCTTGATCCTCTTTCACCTTGATTTCATGGTGGAAATCACAAAACAATGCATAAATTCTTCTCTATTTCACTCCATCTTCAATCCTAGCCAATCTTTTCACTCCAAAGCTTGAGGACGAGCCTTGGGAGAGTTGCAAAAGTTTCCTCCACCATTGTTGACGTGAATCTACAAGATTTGAAGCTCAATTGGAGGTGGGTAATATAACTCAAACCCTTCAATATTGTTATTGCATTCAAATTTCCATTATTTGTTGAACGTTTTGTACTATTTGAAATTCCGTTGACCCATTGTTGTAATTACCATGAAAATGGCAGTAGCTTTTGAATAAACGAAGGTAGATGATGATGGCATCATCTTAGGCACACATTCCAACAAGTCTTCCTTACAAATGGTTTTAAGACTTTAGTCCAAACAGTTTCACCAAATCGTTTGGAGACTAAATAGTTTGCAAACCATTTAGAGTCTTGAACCCCAAACCGTTTAGAAAGGTTGACCATTTGGATGGGTTGACCATTTGAGTTCAGAACCCTAGTACATGTTGGATGAGAATATAATGGTTCCAATTGATTGAATCAATATATGGACAATCGTCCAATTTGAAACCCTAATCGGGTTAAATGTTGATTTTGCAATTGAATGAATTAAATCTTTGGGTTGATTAACCCAAACGGTCTGAAGACCATTTGGAGATCACCCAAACGGTCTCAAGACCATTTGGAGGTCAACCTAGACCGTTTGGAGGTCTAGGGTTGAGTAGGGTTGAGTAGTTGAAGATCCAAAGATGTCAAATTGAAATGCAAGCAATAGCTAGTTTGATGAGCAATCCAATGATGCAAACCCTAATTGAATTTCAGAAGTTTTAATGATGGGATGGGAAAACGGTCTGAAGACCGTTTGGAGGTTATCCAAATGACCTCAAGACCGTTTGAGGTAAGGTCATGCCCAATGAGAATGATGGTCCAATGATTTCAAAGCAATTAGTTCCACAATGTCTAATATTGAAAGTTTATCGATTTCAACCCTAATTGATGATCAATTGAAGGTTGAATCAATTGAAAGATGATTCATTAATCTCAATTGAAGTATAGTGATTAGGTTCAATTGATGAGTAATTACATGGATTCAATTGATGAAGGAATTAATCTTGGAAACCCTAAATCAATATGAGTGGTTGAGACCATTTTTGGTCCATTCGGTTTTGAGGAAGTTTGGACCAAATGGTCTCAAGACCATTTGAGTCCAAATGGTCTCAAGACCGTTTGGGACCAAACGATCCCAAACCAATTGAGACTATATAATGCCCGGGCCCACTGCCCAAGGCTCTAGTAGAGTTTCAAGAATGACGACTGGCCCCACAAACCACCACTAGCCTTAACTGTGCACTTTGTCCACACCAACGCGCAAGCCAGGATCAACTTCCCGACTGGTCACCCATCCTAGTACTACTCCAAGCTGAGCACACTTAACTATGGAGTTCTTTAGAGTTGGGCTCCCTATAAAGGAGGTGCACCTTGGTGATATGGGTAGTCCAATCATTCCTTTTAAGATCATTATCCGAGGCCTCAAATCCTGGGATGTTACAATCTCCCCCACTTAGATTATTGACGTCCTCATCTAGGCTCAACTATAAGGCCTCATAATCACTTCCCCATTTCAGTGTAGACCCACAATGGCCCATGGACACCCAGCTCCCGATCATGGAATACCAGCGCAAGGGTGGACGTCAACCATGGACAGCCCTTTCCTACATGCCTGGAGTGCACGGCTCAAGACTGGCATGCCATGCCCATGTGGGCCCCACCTACTGGAGGGGAATTGACTCTGATACCATTTGTAATGCCCAGGCCCACTGTCCAAGGCTCTAGTAGAGTTTCAAGAATGACGACTGACCCCACAAACCACCACTAGCCTTAACCGCACACTTTGTCCACACTGACGCGCAAGCCAGGATCAACTTCCCGACTGGTCACCCATCCTAGTACTACTCCAAGATGAGCACGCTTAACTATGGAGTTCTTTAGAGATGGGCTCCCTGAAAAGGAGGTGCACCTTGGTGATATGGGTAGTCCAATCATTCCTTATAAGATCATTATCCGAGGCCTCAAATCCTTGGTGATGGGCTCCAATTTTTGGGTTTGTTTGGTGACAAATGTAATTTCTCATATTAAAGATATTTGAACAAATAATGGTATAATTTGTTTTGAATACATGGATTTCGTTTACAATAGCCTTGATGATTGTTTTGTGGGCTTTATTGGCTATTGGACCCAAATAATAAGGAAATCCAATTAGTGAATGAATAATTGAATATTTGAGAAAAGAAATATGTAGAAACCTCTAGAAGGCAAATCCAAAGAGGGATTTTGTGCCTCTTGGGTTCCTTGGGTTCCAAGGAGTCCAAAGTTGCATAAAGAATGCAATAAGAAAAGAAAAGATTAAGTATTTCTTTATTAAGAAAGAAATTGAAAATAATGGTAAAATGTGGAAAATGAGTGGAAAGAGGCATAAATGAGATTCCTTGGTGAAATTGCATATCCATGAGGTTGCTAACATTAAAAGAAAGGCTAATGAGGAAAATAAAAGAGAAATAAAGAGAAATCCTCAAAAAGAATTATTTTAATAAGAAATAAACAAGATAAGGTGAAATAATGCATATAGATGCATCTAAAAGGATAATAAGTATCCTTAAAAAGTAATTTCGAAATAATAGAGTTTCTTGGGGTACAAGGAGCCCCAACGAAGGAAGAAGAAAGAGAAAATACCAAAACTTGCAAAATAAAAGATAATATGATACTTTATTAATGATTTTGGTGGAATTATGAAAAACGAAGTAATTTCTATTAAAAGAAAATAGAAATTCGTTCTAATGGATTAAAGAGCAAGAATAAAGAGGATAAGAAAGAGGAATTTCGAATTTCTTAATGACCAAGGATCAAGAGGAAACAAGGAATTAATTAAAAGAGAGGTTTTGTTCTCAATTATGGGAAAGGAGGTTTCCTAATGAGGAAGAGCCTTGTTCTCTTCATAGGCAAGCACGTTAGGGTGTGGGTGTCCTCCTCTATATAAGGGGTAGTACTGTTGGACAAATCCAAGAGAAATCTCACATCCCTCTCTCTCTCTCGTCTTCTTCTTGTTCTTCCATCGTATAAACCCTAACCAATGAGAAACTTCATGATTGCGGAGATATGAGGATGCAAAGAAGGATACAAGGGAAGCAAGATGTCCCATGACATCTCGGAAGAGCTCAGCCATCCTTCCTGAGCCCCAACTCTTGCACGGCGGCCGCAGAAGAGCAGCAGGCCGTCTGCAAGTTACAGAGGTTGGGAAGCATGTTTTGGTCATCTCGGTCATGACCCAGCGGCTCCTTCACATACGCAGAAGCATGTCGGAGGCAGTGGGAGCCTCCCTGGGGGTCATCGGGGTCGGAGAAGAAGGAGACGAGATGCGTCCTTGGCCGTTAGGGCGGCAACGGCGCTTGCGGGAGGTTGAAGATAAGGAATTGGACATTGGACGATTTTGCCCTTCGCGGGATAAAGGGATGATCAACTTAACCAGGGGCACGGACGTCAATTCAAAATGTTTCCAAAGAAAGCAACGTTGCATGAGTCTGAGATGACGTGGCGCAATCTCATTGGCTGTGGTAAGTGATTTATTACAAAAATCATATCTAATGATTGGTAACTCTGATTAGAACAAGTTATATATGAAAATTGATCCTCAGAATGAGAGGAACAAAAATAAATTATGTTTGAAGCCTAATTTTGCATGCTATTCGAAAAGTAGTGCCAATTATCATCTTTAATGAATTAAAGATTAGGAAACCCTATTTTGATATGATTAATGTGTTTAATAGGGTTTAATGGATCATTAGAGTTGATGTTAACCTGTGAAATGTAAAAAAGGTACATTATGTTCAAAAAGGAAGAACTTTGCACATGATTAGTCTAATTTAGAGTTTATGTGCTTAAATATGCTTGAAATTTGAAAAGGGCATAAAGTTAGCATCTTTAATGTTTTAATTAATGAGTAACCCTTAGATTGGATGATAGATGGACTTAATGATGATATTTGGATAATTCAAGTTGATATTAACCTATTTTTAATAAAAGTGAAAATAGGATTTAAAAAGATGATCTTTTTATATAATTGGTTTAATTTAGGGTTTCGTGCATGATTATGCATTAATGAGCTTGAAAACCCTAATTTAGATAAATATGTCTTTTAATTGTTTTAATTGTTCAAATCTGTAAATAAATAGGGATATGATGATCCTAAGTCAAATTGGGTATAAAAGATTATTAAAATGGATAGTTGAGCAATTAAGGTTCATAAATATGGAAAAAGGATATTTTAGGATTTGTTAACCTAAAAGGGATAAAGTTTGAGAAATTGATCTAAGAAACCCTAATGAATACTTAATGTGGATTAGAAACCCTAGAAAGTGAATCCAAGTCAATAAAGTAGATTATTGATCAAGTGTGTAATAAATAGAGTACATATTTATTTCAGGAACTATGTGATGATTGAATTACTTGCTTGGATCTGTTGATTGACTTGATTGTATACACATGAAGTATATGTTGAATAATCTGCATGACTCACCAAGTCAGGTATGTGGTTACGCTTATGAATAATCACTCTAGTTTCACGGCGATTCCTGAATGTTTTAATCAGTTTCTTGAAAATAACTGTTGGATGTTTATTTATTTCATGCAACTATAAAGTGACTATGATTATCACTATAAATGTGCATATATAACTGACTAGATCCGGGTCCACCTCTATTGCTTTGAAAAGGCTAAAAAAAAGGGGTAATCCTAGAGCAAGGTCTAGGTTACCGAGAGTTAGAAACTGGGCTACCTACGTGTAGTTCCATGAGACTCATTATCCTGCCATGAGTTAAGGAGTGGGCTACTTATGAGTAGTGCCATGTGACTCAACCCTAGAAATTGGTTCACTTATAGGTGGATCATGAGGGGTTTAATGGGAGCAACATAGAGGATAGGGTACTCTTGGATCGAGTTTATATCTAAAATGTAATCTTGGTTGTTAAATGATTAATTGAATGATTACATTGTTAACATATTTACATGAATATTGTTTCCCCAACATACCAGCTTCGGCTGACCGATGTTTTGTTTGTCGGCATTTTAGGTACAAGCCAAAAGAACAAACAGTAAATCGTCATATTGTGTAATACATGAAGTAAAATACAAGGAGGATTAGTTAGAATAGAATCTTTAAGTGGATAGAAGTTTAGAGATCCAAGTTTTCAAAAAGGTATGCGAAAATTTTATTTTCTTACAGATTTTCAGTATAGTATGTTACAATTTGATAATTATTCTTGGTTAATTGCCAAACCTTTGATCCGGAAGTTATGGGTGCGGCTTCGACCTCTCGGTATCCCTTAATTGGGGGTTATCGGGAGGTGGGGTCATAACAGACTCAAACGATCCCTAGTACATATGTCCTAAATGGTTTCAAGCACCAACTTTGTCAAACAATTTCAAACACCAACTTTGTCAAACGGTTTCAAGCACCAACTTTGTCAAATGGTTTCAAGCACCAACTTTGTCAAACAGTTTCAAGCACCAACTTTGTCAAATGGTTTCAAGCACCAACTTTGTCAAACGGTTTCAAACCGTTAGACCAAGACCGTTTGGAGGTCTAAACGGTCTTAGACCGTTTGAAGGTCATCCATGCAAGACCGTTTGAGGTCTGGTTGGCCAAGACCATTTGGGGTCTAAGTGACCAAGACCATTTGAAAGTAATTAAACAAAATCGTATGGACACTTAAGGCGGTTAAAGGTCGATTGTTTAATGGATCATTACATTATATAATTCAAGGATTATTATGGTAATTGTAGTCTTAATATGATAGAATGATTAGTACCTTTTGAATTATTAATTTTTGATGATTATGGAAGTAATGACACAATATATGTGTCAACTCTTCAATCAAGTGGAATTGACCTAATCTATGTAAGTCTGAATTAAACATCATCTTATAGAAGATGAGAGAGAGAGGACTTCCTACATGAATGATAATCATGTAGTGGTTAAATCTCAACACTTTCAATAGGAATGAATGTGTAATTATGGTATGATCCTTGATAAAGAGATCATGAACCCTAATTAAGAAGGTCAATGTTCCCTAACCCTAATTGAGGGCAATGATAGGTGAAACCCTAATCCCTGGTCATAGTAAACCCTAATTGAGGGTAATGACATGAGAAAACCCTAATTCAGGGAATTTTAATAATAAGCCTTGATTAAATGTGAATCGTAAACCCTAATTGAGGATGATGTTATGAGAAACCCTAATCAAGGGTGAAGCCATATGGAACCCTAAGTGAGGGTGATGTCGTGCGGAACCCTAGACAAGGGTGATGCCAAAATGAAATCATAGTAATGAAATTCCATATAATGGAATATGACACTTTGATATAAAATCCTATACTGACATAGGATGAAAATATGTGGAGCCCTAATCTTGGGTTATAATGTATGAAACCCTAATTCTGGGCAATATGATGATAAATCATAACCCAAACCTGGGTAATGATAAAAAGTATTCCTATTTAACATAAATTGGGAAATCCTAACTCAAATGATGAAATAATGATGTTATTCTTACAATGCATAGTGCTGATTTGTAATTGATATAATTGTTATCATCTGCACTAATTATGTAGGTTACATGAGATGGTGGACATAGCCAGGTATGAGCTATGATGTTTTACTATTGAATTTACTTTATGGGCTTTCTGAGCCATAATATGCTTTGTTGCCTAGTGAGAGGTAACAAGAGACATTATTGGGCTTTAAGAGCCATGTGAACTACCTACATTGCAAATATTATGTTTACATTGGTCAAATAACCTGAAGGCATTAAGTTACCTGATAAATTGGTAACAAGTGTTTTGATGTTGAGGTTTTGAATACCCATATTTCATACTCATGATGATGAGATGATAAGGGATGAGAAAACCCTGACGAGATAAGGGATTGAGGTCCCAATGTTTGATAAAGTTTTGAAACGAACTTGATAGAAATAGTACTCATTCTTTGTAGCAATTGTTATAATGTTTTATGTTTGAAAACATATTTGATGCTAAAAGAATATTGTAATGTACTTAATTAATCAAGTGAAATGGTATCATGTAGAGCCCTGACCATAGATCCATCATCGTCATTAGTTTGGTGATGGTGTAACAGGCTTTCCTATGGGAACTCTTAGAGGGCATACTGTTGAGTATGTAGGGTTTATGGGCGTGAATATCCTTATGCCCTAATGGAGGAATTGATGTGAGGTAAACATTAAATCTCTCAATCCTTCATTATTTATGTCGGGATGGATGTATCACTAATCTCCGAAAGACTGGGATGGATGTATCATTAATCTCCCGATGATCTTAATGCCGAATCAATGTGAGATAAATATAATATCTCTTGATTGAGAAGAGTGTACAACATGCTACTATAACTCTAATAGCAAAGTTGCCAGTATTCCCTAGAAAGCTATTTAGTAGAGACACAAGATGTCCTGCAGTTGGTCCTCATACTGACTGAGGAAGATGAGGTCATGGAAATCCGGCTCTTCTATTGACCTATGTATGGTACCGATTTTGATTTCGCAATGGTCAGTTGGAGTATGAGCGGTATACCTCATCTCCTCAGGGCATTAAGTATGATTGTAAAATGTAATCAGCCGTGTAGCATATTTGCTTAAGGTTGAAATACGAGAAACATTGGTTGATGTTACTTTGCATAGTATGTTCTAATGGACAAATGTTATTTATTCTCTTAAATTCCTTATTGGATAGGTAATATGCTTCTTCATAAATTTATAAGAAAAAGGCTTGAGTAAAGCATAATGCTCTAACTTGTTTATACATTGATTTAACTGTTGTTAAATACTTATGATTCGTCTACTCAGTTTTATTTTATTAATTGCAATAATAATGTTTCTGGCGGAGAGTTATATCTCTCGTTGGGACAATTTTCAATTGTCTCACACCGTGGAATACAACTTTTTAGGTAGACACAAAAGAGGAAGTAGAAACCCTACTGCAAGGGAAGAACAGCAGCAGTAGCAACAGCAAGGACAATAGTGAAATTCTCAGGTGGAGACACTGGTTGTCATGTCCTGTAAATAGACAGTCATATGTGTCGTCTCTGTACTCTCAGGTCCTAGGAGTTAGTAGTTAGTTTGATGTTGATCTGAGATTTTGGCTTGATGCCTAGTGGTTCTTATACTACTTGTGTACAGTTTTAACAGGGCAGTAGATGTTTGTAACTCTCGAGAAGAAATGGTACAAGAGATGTACTAGTAAACCAGAATGTATTTGAAATACTTTGGTCCTTTATGAAAGAGTTTTTCAGTTTATGGATCTCTTTGTAAAAAGTTTTAATTTTTAGCAATTTTCAGTAATCTGATGTGAATGATACGCTTCCGCATTAGTTAATCTCATTTCATTGGTTAAGACTGGTTTGTACGCCACACTTATGATATGTAAATATTTCAACCGGTACTCCATAAAGGTAGTGATGCCATATTTTTAGGGCATGTATGATGGCAGTTAATTCCAAGTCATGTGTAGGATAATTCATTTCATGGGGCTTTAATTGTCTAGATGCATAAGCTATGATCTGATCATCTTGCATGAGTACACATCCTAGACCAATTTTTTGATGCATCAGAGTATATGACATATGACTTACCATCTTGTTGTAATGTCAAAATTGGAGCAGAAACTAGTCTATTTTTTATCTCTTAAAAACTCTTTTCACATTCTTCTGTCCACTTAAAGGATACCCCTTTCTTTGTTAAGTTGGTCATAGGATTGGCAAGCTTAGAAAAATCTTTTATGAATCTTCTATAATATCCCTCTAGTCCAAGAAAACTTCGGATTTGAGTTACAGACACAGGACGTTCCCAATTCATCATTGAATCAACTTTTTGTGGATCCACTAATATGCCTCCAGAAGATATGACATGTCCTAGAAAGTTAATTTTTATCATCTAGAATTCACACTTAGACAACTTTGCATACAGTTGGTGTTTCTTTAAGGTATCTAGAACTATCCTCAAGTGCTTTTTGTGATCCCCTTCACATTGAGAATATATCAGAATATCATCAATGAGTACTATAACAAAGGTGTCTAGGATGTCTTGGAAAACTCAATTCATTAGATGCATGAAAGTTGTAGGGGCATTAGTCAACCCAAAAGGCATGACTAAATATACATAGTGCCCATATCTGGATTGCAAAGTTGTCTTAGGTATATCAGACTCTATCACTTTCAATTGGTAATATCCAGATCGCGGGTCAATCTTAGAAAACACGGTTGTTGACTTAAGTTGATCAAAAAGATCATCAATTCTAGGTAATGGGTATTTATTCCTAATATTAACATGATTAATCATTCTATAATATGTGCATAGTCTCATAGTTCCATCATTTTTCTTGACAAAAAGAATAGAAGATCCCCAAGGAGAAAAACTAGGCAGAATGAAATCTTTCCCTAGTAGTTCTCCCAATTGTTTCTTTAGTTCAATCAGTTCTAACGGGGACATGTGATAGGGTTCTTTAGATATAGGTTGAGTTCCGAGTATCAACTCAATGCCAAATTCTACCTCTCTTTCAGGTGGCACTCCTAGTAATTCCTCAAGAAATACTTCTGGAAATTCCTTGACAATCTTAATTTCTTTCAGGGATTGTCCTTTTTCATTTTCACTAACTAGGGTTGCCAAAAATGCGGTGCAACCTTTAATAATCATATTATGAGCCTTATGAGTAGATACTACACTCCATTTGTCTACTCCTCTCCTCCCATGGACTAAAACTTCCTTTCCTCCAGGTTTTCAAATTGTGATAGTTTTATGGTGATAGACTATAAGAGCTTTGTATGTATGGAGCCAATCCATTCCCAAAATGACATATATCCCAATCATATCTAATATTGTTAGATTAGATGGAATGTTAACCCTTCTATTTCTAGAGGTACATTATGTGCTATAGAATTGGCAACAGTTGAAGTGTTGGAGGGCGTTTGTACTTTTAAAGCATATTCCATAGCAGCAGAAGACAAAGATAGATTTCTAGCATTAAGACTAGAGATGCATGAATGTGTAGCACCAGAATCATATAGTGTCCTTAAAGGAATATCAAAATAAAAAGCATTACCTTCCACAAGTTTGTCTAATGCTTCTGCTTCCTTAGCATTTAGTGCCATTACTCTGCCAGTTCTCCTTTGTGGATGATTTTGTGGTGGGTTTCTTTCTTGATTCTGTCTAGAGGGTGTTGTCATGTTAGGATGTTTAGGCTGAAATTGGCTATTGTTCCCAAGTCTAGGACAGTAAGGCTTTGTGTGGCCAAATTTCTTACAGAAATAGCATTGCACATCATTCATGTTGCAAGATCCACAGTGTAGCTTTGGTCTCAGTTACTTCATAGTTGACCACAGTATTATTATCAACCAAAAGGTGACTATTACTCAATTTCTTTTTATAGAAAACCAGAGTTCTATGGGTTTGTTTAAGGGATAGAATTAGATATGGGTCATTTTTCATAACATCTCTACTAATCATGTCAGCTATTTCTCCCTAATATTTCATCTATGCAGCTTTCATGGCAGCAAAAGTCAATTTCTCTATTAGCCTATCAATTGCTACACAGCTCTTTGAAATTAATATGTTGTTCCTTTTATGTAGATGACAAATACGACACTGGTCCGCTTTGGGAGGGTTAAGAGTTAAGAAAGTATTATAGTTGAGAAAGTATTATAGTATAAGATTGTTCCTATAATAATTATGTAGGATAACCAATCAACAACAACTCCTCCTATATCTTCTTCATAATCCCACCTCCTAAGAAAAATAAGAAGAGAAAAACGTGTATTGTAAACTATAATGAATTTTGATTGGATCCTACCAAGTTATTATAGGACTAATCTTATAGTAAGTTTTTCCAATTGCTACATCTCCTTGCAATTAATGTGTTCCTTTTATGTATATGATAGATACGGTCTGCGGTCCGCTTTGGTAGGGTTAAAGTTTAGAAAGTACTAGTCAATGCACGTGCTTTGCATGTAATGATTATGTATAGGAAATGTATTAAATAAGAAAGAATTCAAGATTAGTATCATGTAAAGAGTACATATAAATTTAGACAAAACCTAAGATATATATTTAATCAAACAAATATCCTATTTGTTTGATTCATATGTAATAGATAGTTTTACATTACCTTGGTAACTTGTAGTCATCATTCGATGCCTCCAATTATAATTATTCACCTTGTAATGTTGCCCCTAGATTTGATACGACCTACCTTAATATATAAATCACCCTTTTTTTACATTATGTAGATGACATGTTTATGATGAAGACTCTTTCTATGCCCTACCAATTTATAAGTATTTCTTTTCCTTAAGTTCATTGATTAACCGTGTCTTCCCTTGCCAATTTTGTTGGATACACCATTGTCTGTAATCCCTCCTTGCAGGTCTTAAGTCAAATTGTGCACTTAATTATGCATCCATGTCTCTTTTATAAGAATAGTGTATCGAGTAAGTATTATGTTATTCACTTACATATTTCAGTAACTATTAAAAATATATGAACAATGGCATAAAATCATAATATACATATGGTAAGAATGTTATAACTTTTTTAATGATGTACTTTATTCTAGTAGTCTACTTGGTCTCACAGTTGTAGAGTGTGTTCTTACTTATGTATATGATAAAATATATCTCTTTTTCATATATTCGTTATACAAAGATTAAATTACAAACAACAATGTTGTATACTCTATATGAAATAAAACATAATTTACCCAAAAAATTTGATTTCTACATACCTATCAAATGATTTTGTCACAAACATCAGTTTAATTTAAATGTTAGTTGTTCCATAGTCTACACAAAATCACTTGAACATATGTGTGGTCGAAAGTCAATTTTTATTTTTATTCAATTTCATGCTTCTAAAACTAATAAAAGACTATTATTGAGATTAGTTTAACATTAAATACACTTAGGCATATCAAGTTCAGATAGTTGAGAACAATTTATATCTTGTATAAAATATCCATTTAATCATATATGTGGGAATCTATTGATGAAAATATAATTTATTTAGGCAATCATAAGTTTCCTTAAGAATGTGATAGGTTCTTTCTCATATGTAAATTTATATAGATTATCCACGAAATGTTTAGTTTTACAATGTATTTTTGATAAGAAAACTATTAATTTAATTGAAAAAAAGAAGGGATGTCAATGAATAAAAAGATAATTGAATTTACATTTTAGATCTTTTTTTAAAACATATCTACATATGTTTGAATATGGAATAATTTATTTTGGTTAGTTTATTGATTCACCCTATCACAATAATTTTTAGTTACTTTTCATTCTATGGTTTAAGGGTGTGTCATAGTTGAGTTGGACCTATATTATGTATAGTCACTACATTAAATATAATTCTCAATGAAGACTTTTGTCTATGTTGTTGGGAGATAATTTCCTTGTAGGATTTTTGTTATTTAGAGATGTAGCCTCTAAAATAGAACATTTAGAGAATGTTTTTGTGGTTTTATGTTTTATCTATTTTTTTAATACAACACATAACCATTATTACACTGGTGGTTCGCTAAGAAAAATAAACATGCCTTCTATTTCAATGTTAATAGTTATGCACCATAACAAATTTATAGAAATTTCCTATGAGGTACTTCCATAGTTATATAATTGATCATCACACATAATGACACATGCTTCACATACAATTTTATAGTTACTAAGTCAAACAAAATTAAGAGATTGCCATCATTATTGACACTATATGATTAGCAGTGAATATAAACAACTATGCATATTTCATTAATTATGCAACTCAACAATATTAAAATTGTACATGTGTAGTAAAGAGTAGCATGTTTGACTAATGTCAAAAATATAGAGACATAGGATGACATCAACATATGACTATATATGCTTGCATTGTCAAATCAGTATCACCTGGGCAAAGTATTATTATTGAGTTTGCAATAATGAATATAACTGAAGGTTAGATCTTTCTTTATCAAAACAAATTATGATAACATTGATTAGAATGTGATATAACATTGAAAAATGCAATAGTTGAAATATGATTATGTCATACAAACATCATCTAGTGATAGAACTTAACGTTCCCAAAATAAAATATCTCTCGTCATAATGTTGGAAAGTTTTAAGTATGTGATAACAACAGAGCACCTAGTTTAGTGTCAATTCATCTTAACCGAATCTTATTTGGGTGTAACATTATTATGATTCATCTGACACCTACTTTTGAAGTGAATATATAAGAAAATGTCCAAATAAAAATCCTTATTACATTGGTGTTAAAGATGCAAATTGTAGATAATTTTAATTAAATTTTCAAAAATTGATCATGATTCCTTTTTTATGATGAAGTGCATGTCCTCCTTTACATATTATGATTATTCAAGCTGTAATTTCTCAGGCTAACATGCCACAATACACTGACCCAATCTATTTATGCAATATTAATTTGTTTTTGTGGTAGGAACATATTTCTAGGGACCTAACATTGTGACATTTGACGTATCTTATAGTACCTATCAGATGATTGTCACATAAACATTGGATTTATTTTAATACCGGTTCTACCATAGTTTACAAGGAATTACTTAAAATGAGCATGACAAAGTAATTCACATTATTAGTCAATTTCACGCTTCCATAATAATAAACAATAATTATTAAAATTAATTTACATTATGGAAAATTGGGCTTACCATATATGTCGGCATCAATTGGTGACAATATAATTTATTTTGGGCGATGTTAAGTGGCCTCCATAATGTAATAATTTTTACCACATAAATGAATGTTCTATGGTTTGATGAAATGTTTGACCATACAATGCATTCCATTTTGAGTTTGACTAACATTATAGATAAACAATTAAAAAGGTTCATCAACCATATAAAGATAATTCAGTTTACATTTAAGATCTTTTTGATAAAGACATGCTTACATCTATTTGGATATGAAATATTTTATTTTTGTCAGTTCACTGATTCACCTTGTTATAATATGTCTCTAGTGACTTGTTCATGTTATCATTTGAATGTGTGCCATAGTTGAGATGGAAGTATATTCCCTAAGTCATTGTATTAAATACAATTCTTGTTAAAGACTTTTATCTATGTTGTTGAGACATGGTTTCTTTGTAGAATTTTTGTTATCTAGAGATATTCGCGTCTATAATAACATTTAAAGGATATTATTATGGTTGTATTTTAATCTATCTTATTTAATATAATATTTAACCGTTTTTTTATTGATGGTTTACAATTAGAAAAATAAGAATGTATCGTGGTTCAAAGCTAATAATTATGCACAAAAATGAATTTAGAAATATTTAATGTGACATACTTCCATAGCCATATACATTTTGTGAAAAAACAATATGATGGCTAATTATCCTTTTTGTAGATTTTTCTTCTTAATAGAAGGGAAGCCCCCCTCTCTTATAAATAGGATAAGGGAGAAGCCTACAGACACAAGGAAAACCCTATTGGGCCAAGACACAATTGGTCCCATATTACAAATAGAGCCCATAGCTTAATTAACTAATTAAATAGACTTTCTAACATATTTTATCATCACACATAATGATACACATTTCACATTAACTTTATGTTCACTAATTCTAAGAAAAATAAACATAGGATTATAATAACTATAATAGTATGTAGGCTTCTATTGTGAACTTAGTATCACAAGGGAAAAGTACTATTATTTATTTTGCAATAATGAATACAAGTTAAGGATAGATCTTTGCTTAACAAAATAAATAATGACACCATTGGTTATAAGGTGATAGAACATTGAAAATGTGATATGATTTTGTCATATAAAATCATTCAATGATGGAACTTAATATTTGTAATAGAGTATCTCTCATCATATAATAGTGGGATGTTATGAATCTGTGATAACAAAGGATCCCTTTGTTTAGTGCCAACTCATCTTAAACAAATCTCAATTGAATGTAACATAATGATGATAGTCATATGATTACCATTTTTGAGTTGATAATCTATGAATATCTCTAAATAAAAAGCCTTGTGACTTCTTATTATATGGTGTTTAAGATGCACATTGTAGAAAATTTTAGTGAAATAGATCATTGAGGCATGCAAGAAGTATTATCCATGTAATGAGCTGGAATTATTAATGGAATGAGCGCCCAGGGTGCTGAAGCTACGGCGGGTGAGGCCGCCACTGATACGACGGCTTGCCCGTTGTTGGGGGCCTGGGCGGAGAGAGTGAGCAAGTCGTTTAGGGTCCAGAAGGCTTGGCGTCCGGAGGTGGAACCTGATGATCCAAAAGAACCTTTCTTCAGAAACAATGATGCGAGACCTTGGCTGAAAATGCCTGAACCGGTGATGGAAGCCATGGAGGATTACCACAAAACCTCGGTGGTGGTCCAGGTCTTCGGAAGAAGATGCATACTACAACAACTCTATGGGTGGATGCAGAGAACGTGGAAGCCAAAAGGAGAGCTACAGATATCACCCCTGAAGGATGGGCTGTTTCTAGCTCGGTTTGCTAATGAGGAAGACATGGCTGTGGCTATGGATAAAGGACCATGGTTCTTTGACAGTAAGCTGGTTATCACTTGGAAATGGTCGCCGGAGGGGGATGTGAGTCGGGCGGGACTCACTGCGGTGCCAATTTGGGTTACCATACCGGATCTGGGAAGGCATTGGTCGAGGAGGGCTCTGTCGATCATGGCTTATGCGATTGGAACACCGAAAGTTATCGACTTCGTCTCGGAAGGCAGATACATGGGGGCGCCTCATTTGTGTGTCGAGATCACAGCTGATAAGCTACCACCACCGACTATCATGTTGGAACTTCCAGGCGAGCGGGTGATGGAGGTGAAGGTAGTTTATGACGCTTTGCCTGACACATGCAACACCTGTAAGGTGTTTGGGCATTTGACATAATTATGCCCAAATGCCCTGAAGACGGGGGAGATGGAGGCTAATGCTCGAGGCAGGTCAAAGAGTGTTAGATCAAGCAGGAGCAAGGGGAGGACAGCTTCCGGTAAACCCAGGCTGCAGCAATCGACAATGATGGTTTAAGGCGCGTCTTCAACAAGTACCAATGGAGACTTATAGACGCTTGCACTAGGTGGGGTGATCTTGCAGGGGACAGCTGCTACCAACATTGGAGTGGTAGTGGAGAAGGAAGGTGAAGCGGTACAAGACCTGGTAGTGGGTGTGGCTGATACCACACCTTCTCAGGTACCAGTGACGAGTGTGGTATCAGATATCCCTACGGCGGACAGAGTAACTGTGTTGGCGATGCCTAGAGAGGATAAGGGGACGAAAGGGTTGGGTGTGGTGTCTAATTCCTTTCAGGACCTGGAGGATTTGTTAGAGGAGGGGGAGGTAGATCTGGGTAGCGCTAAGCGTTCTACAAGGAGCGGTACGCAGGTGGAAAGGGGAGGAAGAGGAAGGGGAAGGGGAAGAGGAAGGTTGGGGTCTGTTGTCATCTCCGGAAGGGGGGGGCAATCTAGCTGTTCCAAATGAAGGTGATGGTGTGGAATGTCCGTGGGGCTTCTCTACCAGCCAAACAGAGAGTCCTGCGGAAACTTTTGGAGGAGAAAGGTGTTCATCTCGCAATTTGTTTGGAGACTAGAGTTAGAAGGGAGGTAAGTGAGAGGATCACGACCTTTTTTTCGAGAGGGTGGGAGTGCACCTCTAATCTGGAACAAGTGGACGGAGGCAGAATTGCGGTGGGGTGGTGCCCTGTGGTTTGGGATGTGCAACCAATCTTCGAATCTGATCAACTGATAATGCTTAGTTGCATCAATAGGGGTGGTTTTCATTGTGTAATATCAGCTGTTTATGGATCTAATGCAGAAAGGGAAAGAAGAAGGCTTTGGGAGTGTATCAGGAACACGACTCAGCAGGAGCTACCGCATTTGGTGGTGGGTGATTTCAACAGCACCAGGAAGGCTTGCGAGAAGAAGGGGGGGCTCCCTGTTCTAGACTCCATACTTGGTAGATTTAATGATGCCGTTAATGAAGCCAATTTAATTGAGTTGAACATGAGAGGTGGAATCACAACATGGCAAAATAAGAGAAGCCCGATCTCCAGCAATATAGATAGGGGTTTGGTGAATGTGAGATGGTTGGAGATCTACCCGAATGCATCTATTGCTTTAGGTGCACACCCCAACAGTGATCATGCATGGATGATGATAGAGTTGAGAAATACGAGCATGCCTAATCGGCCTTTCAGATTCTTAAATCACTGGTTGGAGTGGCCAAACTTCTGTGAGATGGTCAAGAATGCTTGGGAGGGGGACATTCAAGGCAATCCTATGTTCGTAGTCATTGAAAAGTTGAAGAGGGTGAAGCAAGCACTGAAGATCTGGTCCAAGGAGCTAATCAATTTGGACAACCTGGTGAAAGAGGCTAGAACAGAATTTTCAAAAGTGGCGGAAGCATTAAGGATGGACCCCAATTGCAGCAGTAAAATGGAGGAGGAAAGCAGAGCTGGTAAGCGACTCACACAGTTAGAGAAGGCTCAGGAACTTTATTATTGGCAGAGAAGTAGGTTAAAATGGATTAAAGATGGTGATACTAACTCAAAGGTTTACCATGCGGCTGTTAGGAAAAATGATATGAGGGATCACATCCATAAACTCATTGATGAGGAAGGAAATTTGGTTGATGAAGTTGATAGAATGGCTAAAATTGTGGTTGATTTCTTCTCGGACAGCTACAACTGTGATAATCTGAATGAAAGAAACAGAGTGGATTCCAAACTACAGAATAGAATGACAGATGAGATGAACAGAAGTCTGCTAAAGTTAGCTGATGATGAAGAAATAAAGAAGGTTGTTTTTTCAATTGGTGCCTCTAAGGCCCCGGGGCCGGATGGGTTTAATGCGAAATTTTTTCACAACTGCTGGGAGACAGTTGGTGCTGATGTTTGTAGAGCAACCCGTTGGTTCTTGGTTGGTGGAAGGATGGTGAGGCAAGCCAATCATGCATTCATCAGATTAATTCCTAAAAAGACTTCTCCCACTGAGATCACAGACTTTAGACCGATAGCGTGCTGCAATGTGATATATAAGATCATTTCTAAATTGATAGCGTCTAGATTGAAGTTGTTGCTGCCGGACCTCATTTCCCCAAACCAAGCGGCCTTTGTGAAGGGACGGTACATATCAGATAATACGCTGCTAGCCAAGGAGTTTCTGGTTGATTTTGGAGTTAAGAATTCCCCAAGTAAAGCTTGTATTAAGACGGACATATCTAAAGCATACGATCATGTGAAATGGGATGCCATCTAGAGTTCGCTTATAGCTCTGGGATTTTCACAAAGATGGCTCGATGTGGTCAAACAATGTGTGCAGACTACATCCTACTCTGTGTTGATCAATGGGGTGCCGTATGGGATGTTTAGGGCTTCAAATGGCCTGCGCCAGGGTGATCCTATATCCCCGCTTCTATTTACTATTGTTATGGAGAATCTTACAAAGCTGAGTGATAGTGCGGAAAGAGATGGTCAAATTAAAGCTTTCAAGGTAAGGGGAGTTAAAGTATTAACACACATGATTTTCGCAGACGATGTCCTGTTCTTTATAACAGGACATTACAAATATCTCAAGAATGTGAAGGGCCTGATGAAGGAATTTGGGCTGCTGTCCAACCTGTATATGAATGCTATCAAATCCAACATCTTCCTCTCTAGATCGTGTGATAGTAGAAGGGGGAGACTGAAAGAGGCAGTTGGTATTCCTTTGGGGAGATTTCCTACCAAATACTTAGGAATACCAATCTCAGGGGGTAGAGGAAGAGGAGTGGACTTTAAGGAGTGTGTTGATAATCTCAGAAGCTTGGTCGAAAAGTGGAGTGGACTTAGAATCTCGATGGCTGGGAGAACTGTTCTCATCAAAACGGTCCTTACTGCGAAGATTAACTACTGGTGCAGACAGACGGAAATGCCGATGTTCATTCTTGATAAATTCAGAAGTATCATGGCTGGTTCTTATGGGGTGGAGGAGCGCATGCAGTGAGCTGGAGCACAGTGGCTCAGCCGTTGTACGCTGGGGGGTTGGGTATCTGTTGTCCCAACTCCATAGCGTGGGAAGCTGCTGCAAAGAGAGTAGATCGTTTCCAAAACATTTTGGATTCCCCTTGGATGAGATGGATGAAAGAAAGGTATGGGCAGTTGGGGGATGATTCCAACATAGGGGAATCGTCTGTTTGGTGCAAGATGAAGAAAATATATAAGGAGCTGGGAGCGTATTATCAACTACAGCAGCAGCATGGGTTCAACGACCCGATTAGCAAACCGTGGAGGATCAGGAAACAGCTACCGCAGGTCATGTGGTTTGACGTGTTTTGGATTAAACCCAGATGCCCGAAATGGAGCTTTTGTTCCTATAGGGTGATCATGCGTAGACTTCCCACAAGGGACAGAATCATTAAATGGGGGTTAAACTGTGATCCCACTTGCCTCCTTTGTTATAACGCGCCTGAATCGCATAAACACATCTTTTTTTAGTGTGATTTCTCAGCTTATCTGTGGAGAAGAGGGTGCCTTAAATGTGGGTGGGGTGGTTTGTCTCCTCTTAACTTGGATGAGGCTGTGGAATGGCTGATTGAGAGAACAAGGAATAATCTCAAGAACAGATTTTTGGGGGGAATCTTCATTACTTCACTCATTTTCCATATATGGGGTGAGAGGAACTATAGGCTACATGGTAAGAGACCAAGGGATAACATGATAGTTTTTGATGTAATTAGTAATAGCATTTTGTGGTTCTTCAAAGCTAACCCGAGGAGCATGGCGGGTATAGATAGCATGGCTCTGAGGAGTTGGGGTCTCTTGTAAAACTTGTTTAGTATACGGGATTTTGTTGTGTCCCCTATACTTTGTTGTTGAGATAGTAATATTTTACCTTATCCAAAAAAAAGAAAATTTTAGTGAAATACTCTATAATTGTTTTAACAATTGATCATGATTCTTTTTTTAATGATGAAATATGTGACCTCATTTGATGCTATAATTACCTAACTCTTGGCTTCTCACACAAAAATACCACAACATAAGAAAGCAATTTGTTTTTTTTATTTTCATTTTTTCTTGTGGTAGGAATATCTTTCTAGGGATCTAACATTATGATATTTGAGGTTCATTATAGGGATGCACATTCTATCAACTGAGATGGCCCTTATACAGTTGAAAATGTTAATGGGGATGATGACTTTCAATGGTGTAATCATGCATCAATTCAACTTTAATAGTATTTAGACATTCAACATATAATCCTATTTAAGATTTTAAATAATCTAAAGTAGGAAATTCTTATGCTCCTTTCTTGGCACATTATCATGCATAATGATCTGCGGTTGGATCTCCAAGCCTAACACTCACAAGAATGTACTATCTCATTGAGTTGGTGTTACTGAAAGTATAATACAATGAGAATAAGAACAATTACGCAATAAGCATCAATCTAAGCATACCTCTTGGGAGACATTGTACACAAATTCCATTATTTTTCTTAGAATAATATATAGAGACAAATCCATGTTTAGATATGAGTATATCTATCAATTGCAATTTTAATAGGTTAAATAAATAATATGTAAGGAGAGTGGGAAATCATAATAAGCAACATGCCTAATGTGCTTCTAATTAACTTTATGGAGAAGAGAAGTAATGATATCATGATGGTGGAAGAAAAGACATGAATTTGTAGCTATGGGACATATATGTAATCCAACAAACTTACATCATGGTGTGGTTAAAATATTGACGTGACTATCTCTTGCCTTCAAGAATGATCTCACTATTCAAATTATAAAAGACAACATAATTCAACCATTCAGTCTTTATTGTTTTGATTATATTGTGAGAGTTAATAGATATATTTGCATGCTATATGAAAAGACACAAGATAATACTAGAGATTATACAAAATTTAGCCGACATTTCAGGGATCATTGTCGATTGCCAAGCTTATCACAAAATAAATTATGAGAGTGCTCTATAATCATGCATATCTTAATCTCGATTCACAAAAAATATAGAGACCAACAAATTTTTCATATTTGGATAGAAAATTATTGTATATATTTCTTCATACATCAATTGTAATTCTCAACGAAAACATCATAAACAAATATAAAATATAATAGAAGGGTCACCTTCTTGTAATAAATTGCTCATATTGAAGTTCGCGTTTGATGTCCATAACACCTTGTGTGGTCATGATTATTATTACAAACATCTACAATACATTCATGGTCAATAATATTTACGATCATGCATCCTTTCATAAATTACATTGACAAAAGATGAATGCAAAACTTTCTTACTCAACTAGATATATGAAAATCTATATACACACCAACATAAAACATATAAATGATATTTTAGATACATTATCATAACACCCTCGGAATATTGTTATTAACTCATACCTTTTGGTTCAGTAGCTTTAGAAATTCTCAATAGTGGAGACTAAAGAATACCAGTAGACCAGGGGGTTTCCAAATCCTTGTTTCATCATCTAAACAGATAACAATACAAAGTGTTAACGATCTTCCTACTATTATGAGATAAAGTAAAAAGTAAGACCACATTACAAGAAGGGTGAGGTCGAGACATAGAAGAACAAGAGGAGATTGTGACGTGTGCAAATATTCCCCCACTTATTTTGTTGTAAGGTACCCAAACATCTGGGAGGAAGATCCAATGTGGTTGACACCCAAGTTGAGTCCGCGGAAGGTTTCTTTTGGGTATGTTGTGTCCACAACGTAGTAGGGAGGCCCTGTGTCCCCATCCCAATAGGGAAACCCTCGGGAACACGGGCATACTTTTGCATTATCTTCTTATTGTCAGTGGATTCCTTCTACTGGGTGTACATGTCGGCACTTGCGACTAATGTCGTGTTTCCGCTAGGTTAAAGGATGAGCATGCGCCCGTCATGTGATAGGACGGAAACAAACATTGGAGCTTTGTATGGTACAAGAGTCCAGCAATTTAACTAAAACATAAGAGTCCAGCCGTTTCAAGTAATATGGATAACGGAGATGAGTCTTCGTGCTTAGATTGATAGAATAGTAGATTATAGTGGAGGCAGGCATGATATAGATGTCCAACAGTCCAGGTAGCACAAACAAATGTCCAGAACATAGTGAAATGTCCGTTGGAACATTACAACCTATCATGTTTCTATTGATTTGGCACGGTCCAAGATGGATGTCCCCATTGGGTCCGATCTTTGATCTAACCTCTTATGTGAATTCATCTGATTTGACCTTGGTTTGTATTCTTGAACTGATATACTACTTGGGCCGTAAGGAACACGCATACATACATAATCTAAAATGAGCCATCAAATTAATCGAGTAACCTAAGAAATAATTCTTCAAATATGTAAGTTCTTTAGATGGACAATAAGGCTTCACCTCAACCGAACTGTCAGTGAGGAGTGTGATCCAATCAATTACAACAGGGATGATATGACAGAGCACAAGAATTCTTCCTAGTAAAATAGAACTTCTTGCCACCAATCTCCGGTACAGACTCTATAATGATTCTCGAAGCCAGGAGGCTGGGCTGATTCACAGCTACCAGCAATGTTGCTGGTCATTTTGTCATGGGATCATTCTGAAGATGGAAGAGGCGGTGGAGTTGATGGCCCTGGCGGCTATCTTGGATTTGATCTGTCCGCACTTTGACACTAGGCACAATTCCTGGGCTGAGGCTCTCCGTGTGCTGAAGAATCCGATGTGCCATTCTCTATTTATAGGATTATGGACGGTCAAGAGGATTCCCTTTCCTAGTTTCCTGATGGTCGACTTACTACGTTTCACAAGGACTCTCAGACTTCTTCCATGTCGACAACAAAGAGGACATGCCAGCTAGTAGTACATGTCAGAGAGATTCTTCATAGACCTCCAACCTCTAACCAAGACTGCTATAAGACAATAATGCACTTCCACTGATTAGTTTTTTTCTTCCTTTTGGAATATGACATTTGTAACACTCCAATTTATAAAACATACACAACAATAAGCGGAAGTATAGATCTCATTGGGATGTCACAAATATGATTATCATTGTATAAAATAAAGTTCATATAAACCAACACAGGATAAAATAACAGTTTTCATACTCAAGTCCCCAACATAACTCATACATAAACAAAACTAAACATGATTACTCTTAAACATCCTACACTTACTCATAAAACTTACACTAAAACTAAAGCACATGATTCATAAACATTAAGAAAATCTAATTTATGTATATTTGTCACCCCACCAGGTTTACTCTCAGATGTCCTTGGGCTTCTTCTTCAATTGGTCCTTAGATGGCTTTATCTTTGATGTTGTTCCTTTTCTACGGACATCACACCCCCAGTCATGCATCAAACAAATTGGTAAGTGGAATTGAACATATTATATCTTTAAAGAAAACATGTAAACTGAAAAATAAACTTTAAACATTAGACATTTAAAAGGATGGAATGATGAGGTGGTGACCCTTTGACTCATGGTAAGAGAGACTGCTGAGTTTGAAGGATAAAAGGATGGAAGAAAGGTTAGTAGTAGTTCGGTGGGAGTTGGCATTCTGCTCAAATCCGGCATGCCATTCTCTATTTATAGGACGACAGATGGTCAAGAGGATTCCATTTCCTAGTTTCCTGATGGTCGGCTTACTACGTTTCACAAGGACTCTTGGACTTCTTTCATATCGGCAACAAAGAGGACATGTTAGCTAGTAGTACATACCGGAGAGATTCTTCATAGACCTCCAACCTCTGACCAAGAACTGCTATAAGACAATAATGCACTTTGAGAAATTGTTTTTGTTTTTTTCCTTTTGGCATATGATAGAATTGAATTGTGTCAGCAGGTTAATGGTTTTCTTATCACCCTTTTCATGGTGATTTGGTGCTACATGTTGTGCAAACACAAAAAAATGAGAATATTTTGGGATCTGGGATAATAATTTGTTAATCCTCCCTGCCTGGTTGTTGGGAGTGAGAAGCAAAGTAGTGTAACAACTAAACTCCAACCTCGGAAGGATGATACTTAATTGGTCAGTGGTCAGTGGTCAGTGCAGGTGGCAGCGAGATGACAGTCATGATGGTCGGTCAAGTTCCCCAAAGTCCTCGTGAGGACCTGGAGGTCCTCAACTTTCCGCCTATATCGCACACAGGTTCTCAGGTAGTCAATTGAATTGCAATGACTAGCTGAACAAGCACCACATAAGTAGGGTTGGCAAAACAACACCCACCTCTAGGGCTATCAATGGGGAGGGTATGGAGAAGGTAAGGTCTTACCCTTACCTTTACCCACCAAGAGTGGCGGGTATGGGTGTGGGTAATTCTCCACTCCACCAATATCCTTACCTTCCTCTTACCCTTACCCTCTTACCCACAGGGTAAATGGGGAGGGTAAGGGTGAGGGGGTAATTTATATGTCTTCCCAAAATATATGCTAATATTAGCAATAATAGGCTTCCTTATATATATATATATATATATATATAAGTGAGGTACAAGATGTTCATGAATGACTATAAACATTCATAATGATGCTATGTAAACTTCTAGAATATTATATCAAATGGTACATAAGATAGAAAATATTTCATACACATTGGTCTTACACCTTCAAAATGGTGATGTATACATGACTAAATTAGCTACATAAGAAGTAAATAATAAAATTGTGTATTATAGTCAATGATCACTAGATAATATTGAATATTTAACATATTTAAATAAGAAAATGACAATATATTTAATATATTATATATAAATATTGGTCGGTAGCGGGTTAGAGGGTATGAGTAATACTTTACCGTTACCCTTACCTACTAAGGTAGCGGGTTAGAGGGTAGCAGGTAGGCGGGTAAAGGGTAAGAAAATCCTTTACCCTTACCCTTCTCCTACAGGGTATGGGTAAAGGGTAAATGGGTTAACCCTTACCCATTGACAGCCCTACCCACCTGATAGAGCCGATCCAAATCCAAAAAATTTAAATGGAATAGAATCTAAGTTCTTTTCACTGATTTGGACTGAAATGAACCCAAATTATTAAGCATGTGTTTGGCACGGGACTAGAACCGACTTATTGCTTGTCGCCTAGTGCCAACCCAGCCAAACAATCGATGGATTAGAACTTATTTTTCTTTGGTTGGTAATCTAGTTTTGATTCCATTTCGAGATAACAAAAACCCAAAAACTAGACCCGACCAGTCCCGCGAGCGGCGGGATTCCATTTCCTAACCCAAGTTTGGCTCTGAACGTGAGAGCCGAGTGAATGCGAGAGTCAAGTATTCAGTCGTGCCCCCGACACCCCCTTTCCCCTCTCCCTCTTCTACTCTCTCGACACAGCTTTTGACCTACTCGACCTGCTCCCCTCTCCCTCTTCTGCTCTTTTTTGGGAGGAACTATTGCCTATATGCATTAAAGTTGTGTCGACGATGCTGAATCGATGGTAGTACAGGGTCGTAGGGTGAACAGATGGTCAATGAAGCTGATAGATTCGGAATGGGAGTGTGCTACTTTGTCACGCATCGTCGAGCTATGACGCCAGGATAGACTACGGGAATCAAAGTTAGGCATCCCGACTTGTCATCTCCAATTAAAGCCCCTTCTCGCCCCTATTCACTCTGTGCAAGGCGTCGATCAAACCCTAGCGAGAGTACCGCCTGCCTTAGTTGCTATATAGTGTTGTGTTTCTTCACCGATCTCCTCCCCATTCAACTTCGCATCTCCCACCAACTATTCTCTGAAGCCACCGCTACCGAGACCTTGTATTCCAAAGTCACCCATCTACTTGAGAAGTATGTTTTACCGAGTATATTTTTCTTTCAGTAGGCGGATGTAGTAGTAGGAATGTACACTAATCTTTTTTCCCTTTACCTTGTCTTTATTTATGTACCGATACTTTCTTGGGGACTGCATGATCCCATCTTCTACATGGATATTCTTCTTACCAAGTATATCTTCTCTGCAATATGAAACTATTTTTAGTTGATATGTAATTTTAGCAATAAGCATAGACATATTGAATGGTTGATACAATGAATGATATTAATGTGTTAGATAACCTCATATTGCCATTATCAGCTTGTAATGCATGGTTGAGTGCCCTACCTCATCAGATGAGTTTAATTGCATTCAGTATTATATACAAGACTCGTATGCAGTCTTGTTTTGATTTCCAAACCCCTTATACCTACTCAATTTAATGTTCTTGGTTCCACAGATGTATGATCTGTTTGATAAAAATACATTATGTATTATGTTTATTTAACTGGATCCTTGTTTTTCAACTATGCCATAAAATGACACGTTTTATAAGGTAAGGAATTATTAGGTCAAGATTTATTCTCTATGATGGACCAAAATATGTCTAGTTTTTCACTTGAATGTGTTTTAATCCCTTGAATGTGGTCTGATTGCGTCGTTGCGCTTCATTGAGCCCCAAATAAATTAATATGTCATTATTAAACTCATCAACCATTATACCAAATAAATGAAAATGATTTACCTTGAATGATTGTGTAACGACCTCAAATCTAGGTATCTATTTCAATTCCCTTTCTCCTAAAAACTTAAGCTTTATTCCTTTATCTAATTATTTTCAGTAGTATCTTTGATCCAAAAATAAATTAACATGGTTTTAGGCCAACGGGATCTTGAGGAAATTTGGAGAATTAATTCCACATATGTTTCTACAATTATATTCAAATCTTAGATGTGGGAAGAACCTGATATTATAATACCTACTACACTAGAGAGAGAATTAGATGAGAGAAGACAGCCAAAGCAAATCTTAGCAATAAAGAAAATGAATTAATCTTGTTTTAGACTAATTATCATTCATTTACTGATATGAACACCTAACGTATTGAAATGGACTTTGGGGGTGAGTTATGCCCTTTTGTTGGTGTAATAGACAAACAACGTATTTGGGAGTCCACGAGAATTCAAATAGCTCATTAAGAAATATAAAAAGTTGGTAGTTACTAATTCAATTTATGATTGTCACGCTATTTTGACTCTAGTAATTAACCGCATGTTAGCCCTTTGATGCTTGTTTGGTAGGGTGTAGCCGGATGACAAAGTGCGTGTTT
Source organism: Alisma plantago-aquatica (assembly GCA_963693085.1). Classification (NCBI taxonomy): domain Eukaryota; kingdom Viridiplantae; phylum Streptophyta; class Magnoliopsida; order Alismatales; family Alismataceae; genus Alisma; species Alisma plantago-aquatica. The sequence goes on along the minus strand of OY856412.1, from coordinate 668,262,540 downwards.
AATGTACATTTTTACATTGCAAACTCACACAACTGCACCCTACTACACCCAACCAAACTAGCCCTACAGAAATGGAGGCGGGGCTTCGTCTTCGTCTCCCACAAATAGCGTGCGAGCATTACATATTCTTTCCCGTAATCACGTCATTCAGTGCCTTCATTTGCCACTTAATCCCCAATTACGGTTTCAGGAGTACGACACGGACTCAAGAACCCTAAATCGACGCCTGAGTTGCCTTGATTGTATAATGCCTAAAACCCCTCGAGTAGGTCTCCGCCGTCATTACTTAGTTACAGGCCGCCTGACCTTTTTAACTCGTAATGCCGGGAGACCACCCACATAAGTAGTATGATACTTCCTCTAGTTCTTCTTCCTCCCAATTGCTTTTGATCACTGGTGAATCGCCACGCACGGGGAACCGTCCTCTCCGGCAAAGAGTAGGTTGCAGTGTTGCCGTGGTTGTTCTCCAGTTAAATTGAAGGTAATAGCGCCATCTCCACACCATAAGCTTTCAATCCTCGCTTTCAGTTTGAGCTGGTTTCGCCCAAGTTAATGGGTCGACAAAATTCCCTGTTTTTATCGTGTGTATGCTCTGGTCGACGGGAAGCATGGCATATTTCAGCCTTCAAGTCCAAGCACTAGATCCAATGCCTGTTCGATTAGATGATTCCGACAGATCAGTTTTTTTTATATTGGTTTCCTCTGCGCAGCGTGGAGGCAATGAGTTGGATTCAGGTTTGGGTGCCCTTCGGCTCGTGCCGAGTCATTTTCTGAGGCTATGCCTCATTTTCTTGTGTCTGTATATACATCGATTTCGGTGTGCGGATTACAAAGACTGGAGCTGGAGCTATGAAGTTGCCAAGCTTGTAAGGGTATAGACTATATTCTAATTTATTCTACTACGATTGTGTGAGTTCCAGCAATACGCAAATTTGTAAGTGTGTGATTTCTTTTACTACGAGTTTCTGACCAATAATGTCAAACTACTTATCAGTCGTGAGGAGGATCGTCAGTTATGGTCTATCCTTGACATTCTCTGTTCCGAATCTAAGTAACATGTCTGATTCCTATGTTGTTGTCTTTCCGGGAACGGCCAAGGTGGTAGATCAACCGCTGGGTTCTGGGAGGCGATGAATTGAAATTGTTCTAGTTCAGTTGGTAAGGTCACAGCAATTGCTGGAGAATCCCGTCAGTGCATTAGATCACTACTTGCCTCTAAGAGACGATGAGTAGGTTTCCGTTTCTAATTCCTTTATATCGATTCATTTTTGGAAGGGTACACTTCTGTTTGTTTTTCTATATCTGATATACTCTCTCCTCCCAACTTCGTATTACCGATTACTCCTACGGGAGCATGTGGGAGAGGTTGATTTCCTTCGCGTGTTGAATCCCAATTCACCTTATAACGCAGAGGTCAGGGACACCAAATAAAGAAGATTTCCGTTTCCTTGAATCATTTAAGTATAATTTTAGTGTTTAGTAATCAATGTTGGGTCACATAGCGTAACCACTGTTGCCTTGTTCTACTTAATTAAGAATCTCGGGAGAAGTATTACATGGGGAATTAGTGCAAACCAACAACGAATTAGAATTTTATTTGATTTGAGTATAGGCTTTCGTATCAGGAGGTCCGAGTGTGTAGTACTCACCCCAGAAACCAACACCGAGTGTTCATGAGGAGTTTTTACTGGATTCATCATTCAACGAGAAACAATATTAACGCAAAGTATAATTCATGCGTAGGTGATATTAATCTTAGTCTGGAACTGGGTGACTATTTGTTTGACTTAAAGAAAAACTTGAGGTATGTACTCCTCTCTATTTATAACTGGGCATTTATATGACTAAATTTTTCCATAATGATGCATCTTTTGAAATACTTTCTCTTATTTCATTTGTTGGACAATTCATATACTTTCAGTTGGATTTATTATTATTCTTTTGGAATTACTATCATGTTGAATTGGGTTAATGGCCCCATCTGTTATTGTGCTTAAATCATACCACATGTTTGTGAAAGGTATATCTTGCCACTCTATTTATGCATGTTAGATAGTTCGACTAGTTTAACTATCGTAGACGCTTATGCGTAACCATTAGGGTATGCTTTTCTACCCTTATATATACAGAGGCGTGCTTTTCCGCCTAGGGTGTGCTTTTCCACCCATTTTACTTAGGCCAATGACCCAGTGGTGTCATAGCCCTACTATAGTTGCTTTAGTCAAATATATCTACATGCAAAATTATTATGATTATTGTGATATTACGAATGGTTAGTGGCAAGGTGTATTATTTCACTTGTTTATTTATATGCCTCATTCTTTTGGAAATTCTTTCTCTTATTACTTCTCATTGAAACTTAATTAGCTTTAATGGCCCCCTTTTGATGGGAACATCTTACTTTACTTTTTAATGCCCTAGTTAATCCTTTAATGTACATACTCAGCTTTTGTTGATACATATCTTATTTTCCTATTGTTCTGGGTGTTCCCTCCACCCAAGTGTAGGTGCTTGATAGGATAATGATTCAGGATGATTGTTAGCTAATTGGTAGACATAAGGACAACTTGAGATAGCCTTGTTACCCTCTGCATATGGGTATATGTGTGAATATGTGTAATCTTTTCATTTTATGTACCACCCTTAGGGTGAGAAAGTTATGTACATGAGAACATTTTAAAACTTTGTAAATAGTTATGTTTTCCGCTACTTAAATTTTCCATGGCTCATTTTTGTACCAATGAGTGTGCCCACTATTGGGTCCCACTCCGTACAGATTGCTTGCATATCATGTCCAACATAGCCTGTTCAGCATTATGATTGTGTTGTAAATACTTTCTCTGAATATCATGTCCACCTATTTGTCCTCATAGCTTGTTATCCCTAAACTATTACCATACGAGTTGAAAAAATTATATTTCACCTACAACCCCTATATTAAATTGATTTAAACATCCGATACCTATAAAATGTCATGACTTACCTCCTATACCTCTAAAATGTCATGACTTACCTCCTATACCTATAAAATGATTTTATCCACATTTTATTTGGTATTAGGACCTCATTGTTTAGATAATATGACATAGTAATGTCATATAAGATCTTCAATATTTATTATGGTTTTTTTTTTAAACAGACCAGAACATCCATGTATGACCTCTTTAGCAGTAGTAAAATACATACACAACTTACCTATATTGATTTGTCAGATAGTAGAATATTCCTTATAGTACCCAAGTAATGACTGTTATATTTTATTAGAATCATTAATGTTGATGTAAGTCATCGAACCTTATTATGATATTCCATGTTTTAATATGGCATTATATGTCCCCTATAAAAAAACTGTCAAAAATGCTTGATATCCCTACAGTATTAGTAGTTGAATTTATGCGCAAAAAATACACACATAATAGCAGAGAAACAGCTATCATTATACCAAATAATTAGAATTTTTATTTTGTGTGATTGATTGCTTCAAGATCATGTACAACATACCCTATTCAGCAATACGATTATGTTGAGAATACTTTCTCTGTTAATAAATAGGTTAACATGCCTTAATGTGGTTTGTATGACCTTATAGTGCCCTAATACATACTAATTATTATTAGAATCAATTCATATGACGTTAATCATCGAACCTAATTGTGGGATATCTAGTTTTACCAGGGTATTTTTTTTAATAAGGAACTATCAAAGTTGCTTGATAACCCTACGATATTAGCTTATGCTAGCTACCAATAGACCAAATAAATTATAATGAATTTGTTTGTTGATTGCTTCAAGATCATGTCCAACATACTATGTTCACCAATCTGATTGTGTTGTGAATACTTTATCTATTAATAAATATGTCCTGATTTAACTACTACACGTAACTGTCTTCAGTTCTTGTTCACCAATCTGATTGTGTTGTGAATACTTTCTCTATTAAAAATTATACTGCACCTACAACCCCTATATTAAATTGATTTAAACCTTCTATACCTGTAAAATGTCATGACTTACCTCCTATACCTGTAAAATGTCATGACTTACCTCCTATACCTATAAAATGATTTTATCCATGTTTATTTGGTATGAAGACCTCATTGTTTAGATAATATGGCACTGTAATGTCGTATAAGATATTTGGTATTTATTATGGTTTTTTAAATAGATCAGAGCATCCATGTATGACCTCTTTAGTAGTATTAAAATCTATACACAACTTACCTATATTGATTTGTCAGATAGCAGGATATTCCTTATAGTACCCTAGTAATGGTTGTTATATTTTATTTGAATCATTAATAATGATGTAAGTCATCGAACCTTAATATGATATTCCATATTTTAATATGGCATTATATGTCTCCTATAACAAACAGTCGGAAATGCTTGATATCCCTAAGATATTAACAATTGAATTTATGCCCAAAAAATACTACACATAATAGAAGAGAAACAACTACCATTATACCAAATAAATAGAATTTTTATTTGTTTGATTGATTGATTCAAGATCATGTACAACATACCCTATTCAGCAATACAATTATGTTGTGAATTCTTTCTCTATTAATAAATAGGTCAACATACCTTAATGAGGTCTATATGACCTTATAGTACCCTAATACATTTTAATTATTATTAGAATCAATTCTGCTACTGTTAATCATCGAACCTAATAGTGATATGTCCAGTTTTGCCAGGGTATTTTTTTCTAATAAGGAACTGTCAAAGTTTCTTGTCAAAGTTGCTTGATAACCATACGAAATTAGCTTATGTTATGGACAAAAAATTTGTCTATTTTAGCAAAAAAAATAGCTACCAATAGACCAAATAAATTATAATTAATTTGTTTGATTGATTGCTTCAAGATCATGTCCAACATACTCTATTCACCAATCCAATTGTGTTTCGACTACTTTCTCTTTTAATAAATAGGTCATTATTTAGCTACTCCACCTAACTGCCTTCAGTTCTTATTAACCTTAGACTATTACCATATGATTTGCAAAAAATATTCTACACCTAAAGCCCCTGTATTAAATTGATTTAAACCTCCTATACCTATAAAATGTTAAGACTTACCTCCTATACCTATAAAATGTCATGACTTACCTCCTATACCTGTAAAATGTCATGACTTACCTCCTATACCTGTAAAATGATTTTATCCACATTTTATTTCATATGAGGACCTCATTGTTTAGATAATATGACATTGTAATGTCATATAAGATATTCAGTATTTATTATGGTTTTTTTTTAAACCATAACATCTATGTATGACCTCCTTAGTAGTATTAAAATCCATACACAACTTACCTATATTGATTTTTCAAATAGAAGGATATTCCTTATAGTACCCTAGTAATGATTGTTATATTTTATTAGAATCATTAATGTTGATGTAAGTCTTTTTTTTAGGAAAGGTCATAACATATATTAAAAACACAACGAAGCAAGCAAACACCTAGTTGTGTGAGTTTCGTACAAGACGAGGAAAGAACAACACAAAAGAAATTAAAGTTTGAGCCTGGTGGAGATAAAGGCTAAGTTCTGATGAAGTGGGAGAGGCACCCCTTAAACAAGCCTCTTTAAAGTAAATTAAGATGATAATAACCAAGTCTGTTAAAAAAAGCCATCAGCTCCCCGAGAAGTGTAATCATAGTTGTTGTTGGACTATGCTAACACCAGTTTCGTCATCTACCATATCTTTTAGGATGTTGATGTAAGTCATCGAACCTTATTATGATATTCCATGTTTTAATATGACATTAAATATCTCCTATAGAAAACTGTCAGAAATGCTTGATATCCCTACGGTATTAGCAATTGAATTATGCCCAAAAAATACTACACATAATAGTAGAGAAACATCTACCATTATATCAAATAAATATAATATTTATTTTGTTTGATTGATCGCTTCAAGATCATGTACAACATACCATGTTCAGCAATACAATTATGTTATGAATACTTTTTCTGTTAATAAATAGGTCAACATACCTTAATGTGGTATGTATGACCTTATAGTACCCTAAAACATTTTAATTATTATTAGAATCAATTATGTTGTTATTAATCATCGAACCTAATTGTGAGATATCCAGTTTTGCCATTTTTTCTAATAAGGAACTGTCAAAGTTTCTTGATAACCCTACGATATTAGCTTATGCTATGGACAAAAAATTTGTCTATTTTAGCAAAAAAATAGCTACCAATAGACCAAATAAATTATAATGAATCTATTTGATTGATTGCTTCAAGATCATGTCCAATGTACTATGTTCACCAATCCAATTGTGTTTTGAATACTTTCTCTATTACGAAATAGGTCATTATTTAATTATTCCACCTATTTGTCCTCATTGCTTGTTATCCCTAGACTATTACCATATGATTTGCAAAAATTATATGTGTGAATGTCACTGTCATATGTGAGTATTTAACAGCTACACACATGTGTCTTCACTGTCTGTTATCCATATTCTATTATGTATAGCTATTACTTACCTATATTGCTATGTCAGATAGCAGGATATTTACCCTAATGACTTTTATTTTTTATTAGCATAAAAACACCTACCATTATAGGAGTATGTTGTGAATACTTTCTCTATTAATAAATAGGTTAATATTTGATAGATTCTACCTATTTGTCATCAGTGTTTGATTACCGAATCACATGGCATTTACACCTTCCCTAATGAATGTTCTTTTTATTAACTAATTCTCTATGATGGGAAAAAATATGTCTCATGTTTCTCTTTAATGTGGTCTTTATGTGACATTAAGCTTCATTGTATACCTCCATGTTATTTGATTAATTGAATTCATGCCACATCATTGATTTGAACTTGGATATGATTATTTGCTTAATTGAATTCATGCAAAAATTATATAGCACCTACAACTATAACAAAAAATAGAAGTGAATTTCATTGTCATAAGTATTTGTAACCATCTATTCCAACATAGTCCTCCAATTTATCCAACATACTCTATAATATTATTTTCCAACAAATGGAAAACATAATACCTTATGACAACTATAATAGAGTACTTTAAAACAAGTTATTTCTATCTAAACTGCACAAACAGACCCAAACTAGGTTGGTAAAATGTTTTCATCAAACACCCTGACTATAGTGATCTATTGCAGTGCCATTGGTTTTATGTTTGCACCAGACCCAAAGATCCATATTGTATGGACCAAAGAGTTGGATGAGGATCTAGTTTCAACATTGAGGAGACAATATGACATGGGTAGGTGCGTCGATGGAATTTTTACTAGGGACGCATGGAGGGAGGCGCTACGCAGTTGGCAGAATAGGATGGGGAGCCAGGGTTGTACAATGGATCAGGTAAAAACTTGGTGGAGGAACCTCATGAGAGACTTTTCAAAGATAAAACTAGTTACCAACAAAAGTGGTGTTGGTTTGGATGACAGTAGGCAAAATCCAATACTACCTGACGCCACAGAGTGGAAGGAGACACTTATGGTATGTCCAATGATACACCCCCCCTAAATATTAAATATTCACTTAAAGTGATTAACATTGACCTAATCAGTAGTGCTTGACCATTTTAGGGAAACAAGGAACTAGCGAGATTGATCACCGAACCATTCTACCACTACTACAATGTCGAGATTATGGGTAGGGGCATCGCTAGGGGGCATCATGCTATGTCCTCAATAGATAGACAACTTCCTTCTGATGTTCCATCTGAAGATGATGTTGCTGTAAACTTATATGCATCTCATCCATTTGTCAGCCTAGAACCAACCGACATTACTGAAGATATGGGTTATTTGGGGATGCAAAGTGAGGACAACAACAGCAGAATAGACAACCAAGGTGTTGCTGCAAGGACTTCTCCCACGCACAGACACAGGAAGCAAGCCTCAACGACACAGGACAATTGCGGCCTTACTAATGATGTCGTTTCCGAATTCACAAAGGTGTTTTCCAAGGTACATGAGATGGGTACCGGTATCGCCAGTAGATCTAATGATAAAGATGAGTATCAAACTATTTTGCACCATTTTCATGCAACGTACTCTGACGCTCTTGTCCCTATTTTTACCACTCTTGTACATGACATAAAGGAGTCATAAAACTGTAACATTTACCTAAGCCTTTGAGATACCCCACAGAAAATTACCATATGGTTGCAAGACCTTTAGGAAATGAAGAACAGAGTTTCTAGATCACAAACACCCTTCACGCCACCATATTCACAATCGCCACCTTCGCCTTTTATTAGCACAAGTGGTAATAACAGAGACCCTGACCCATATTAGTCATTCTTGTGAGGTTGTTAGATTTAAGAACAATATCAGTAGTGTGGCTTTAATTTAAGAACATTTTTAAATTTGATGTTGATTTATTTGCTTGCTTTGGGAACAATTTCAAAATTTGGTGTTGTGTAATGCTTTTCGTGATTACAAACATATCGGTATCATTATATTTATCGTAGTAAGTAACAAATTATTATGTTTTATACATACATTTTGTAAATTTATCATGGTGATTTCATATTTGCAATCTCTCTATTTATTTCCTATGCGGGTAATTGCTTTAATTATAGATGGCATGACCGGTATTGAACATCCACAAACAACTGATGACATTGTACAACTTTGTCATATTATGTCCGGTCCATCTAATGCCATTGCTAATGCAATAGCAGACCAAATATCAAACAATAGCATGGACAATTCAAACTACGGAGCCACACAACAACCAATATCGAGATCGGTTAGTATTGGGAGAGGCCATCCAAAGGGTTTAGAAATAATAACTGGACATGAAAAGAGTGTGTATGACCTATACCACATGCTACCTAGCACAGTTTTAGCCTTTGTGGACAAACTTGATGAGTGTGATTTGTTGAAAAGTACCAGAGGTGTATCATCAGTGGAGGCTGTATGCTACTTCCTTCAAATGGTTGGACATGGCCATACCAACCATGTTCTAACTGAGGACTACATTCACTCTGGCAAGACCATAAGTAGAAATTTTAATGAGGTATTGAATATAGTGTGTGCTTTGTGCAATGAATATGTTGTGATGCAAACCACATGCACAACTCTGCACTAGTGCATACTAAAGAGTACAAGATTTTACCCTTACTTCAAGGTATGACCATCAATTTGTTGACCACCAACTTGTTGCTATTATAAACACTTTCTTCGTCACCAAAATTCATATATACTTGTCGTAGGATGCCATTAGGGAAATTGACGGGACACACATCCCCATTTTGGTGAAGCAAGATAAGCAGAACCATTATAGAAATAGAAAAGGGAATGTTTCTATAAATGTCATGAATGTAGTAGACTTCTCAATGGAGTTTACATATGTCATGACTGGTTGGGAGGGCTCTATAGCTGGCCAGCGGGTACTACACGTAGCTACAACCACAGGCGGTTTCAAAGTACCCACAGGAAAGTATTATCTTGTTGATGTAGGGTATGCCAACACCCGACAATTTCTTGCACCATATCGAAATGTAGCTTACCATATAGCAGAGTATTGGGGTAATAGAAACTCATACACAAGTAAGAAGGAGATGTTCAAACACCAACATGCTCAACTCTGTAACACTATTGAATGAGCCTTTGGTGTGTTGAAGAAGAGGTTTGCCTACTTTCAAAAAGGAGCAACTTTTGTTGTGCATTCACAGTCTCACATAGTAATGGCCTATTGTATCATCCACAATTTTATCCTACACCAAAATGTTGGTGATCCTTTGATGAACGAAAACTCATAATACCCTCATACAACCCCTGACATCGTGAACAATTTGAGTTCTCTTCAACAAACAAGCCAGTTTGATGCTAGGGAGGGAAAGTTAAATTCTCTGTTCGACCTGTGCAAATTTAAGAGAACCCGTCGGTTCATGGAGGAACCAGCAGCTCACGCCAACCTGATTGAAGGGTTGAAACCCAGGGAGGGTGAGACATGGCCCATATCTAAAGCCCCAGAGGGAGCGATCTGACGGCCTACACAATTCTAAATAGGTAAATACCTTTTAATCTCTCAAAACCAGATCAGAACTTAGAAACATGACTAAAATAGGTCTCTTAGCATATAAATCCTAGAAAAATACTCCTAGACTTAGAAAAATGTCCACATTAGTACTGAACTTCCAGATCAAACCTTCGGTGATTAATTTTGAAGGTATCTTATTAGATGCAAATGCTTCATTTTATGATGATTTAAATGGTATAATTAGCATATAGTGGACAATAATTTTCAAAAAAATACTCTTGAACCCTAATGTTTTTTGGTTACTAAATACAAACTTTGATCTGAGCATTATACCAAAATATTAGGTCCTTATTGATTAATGCATCTTTAAATGCTTTTAACCTCATATTAATTCTATAAAATAGACCAAGCATAAAAAAATAATGAAAATTAAATCAGACCTAAATAATGACCTCTAGGTTAGGACCAAGATGTCAGAGACCATATTAAGGTCAGTTTGACCCTAGGTTTGGGTAAACCCTAAAATGGACATAAAATACCATGAATAATGATGTATATTTTTTAATGATGATTAAATTTTTTTAATCAGGTGATGAACAAATATCTATGTGATCAAGGATAAGTTAAGAATCTCTAAACTCAGGTACATGGGCTTAACTAAGTATATGACTAGTTTTCTTGTGTGAAATAACAATGATGTATTGCTTATTCTTATTTGAGAATATTGTTTGGATGTATTATGATTATAGTATATTTGCCATGTCACTAAGAAAAAAAAAGAATATGGATGGTTTGTAGATACTAAGTTTTTACATTCTCTCTCCTAAATATAAGGTTGGCATATCCCCCCACAACCCAAGGGGAGGGGATCCCCATAGCACAAGGGTGGGGAAAATATGAAGTGTGACACCACTTAGTAGTACAAAGGCATCAAAATAAATCTAAAATATGTGTTTATATGATTATCACATTAAATAATGTTTTCTTTTACCTTTTCTCTTTCTCAAAATTTTCAAGTATGCAATCACAATATATATGTATCTTTTACCCACGTACACAACATATTGTGTTGATTTACTATTTCATATATGTTTTAGGTTCAGAGCTGGCATGGGAGAAACAGATGGGAGTGAGCAGTTGTTCATGTGGTACCCATTGTGTTAGATCTTGTTAGCATACATGTTCATAGACTTGTAAAGCTTTCTTTTAAATTATGTAATGTAAGTTGTAATAATTCATGTTATAAATGTACATGTTGAATGTTGAGATCCAATGTATGGTGTATGTTATGTTGAATGTTCATGTATGTGTATGTTGCTTCTGCATCACTGTATGATATAATTACTAATGTTTCTGGATTTGTCTTCTTGGGCCTTCTAAGTATCAAGACAACATAATCTGGTGATGTTACAGTTTGTATCAGGGCATGAAAAATAGCCACACCTGTAAATTTCTCACTATGAAACATAAAACTTAATTTCACATTTCACTTGAAATCCTAGAAACTCAGTGAGTTGTTCAATAGGAATAAGGTTTGACTTAGCCTCTAAGTTAGAACCTAGATGTTGGAGAACTAGGTTTAGACAAGTGTGTGAAATCCTTTCCATATAGAGCTCATATGTATTGGGTAGATACACTAGTCTACACCTTGTTCTCACCAGTTCACTAGGTGACATGGAACTGGACTATCTATTGTGCATGGGATACTTATTTTTCTTATTTGGTTTTGTTTTCCAATTGGCTCGAGCCTCGATAGTTTTCTCTAATGTCTGCTTTTTTGGAGAAAAAACTATACAATATTTTATTATGTATCTGTAAATATAAAAATGTGTCCCTCACATGGGAGAGATGGAGGTGTTCATGCAACCTAATTGAAAGGGAGTGACATCACCCTAGAAGAGAGAGTAGTCTAGATTTGATGTCTACAACCTTATCAAGATATGTGATACATATCGTAGATGATAGACTGACAGTTGATATAATCATGGGTGATCTTATCTAAGTTCTACCTCTAATGATATAAGTCACTTTATAACGATCTAAATTTTATATGATTTGAATCCAATTTTTAAGATTCTAAGCCAAGTCTTGATGATGGAAGTACATTCTCTTTTCTTACTTAAGATGAGCTAAGTTAAGATAAAGTTGAATATGCATGAGCCTTAAGCTCTTTTACAAAGGAGTAACTCTAGGGTTAGGACAAGATACTTGGTGAACTTCAGAGAGAGTGAGACCCACAAGGAGAGGGTCATAGGACCTCCCGTACAATATATGAAAAATACGAGATATATGTGAAACAATGTGTCCTAAGCTGGATTACTCCTAATTAGATGAGTTGAGTCCTTTTGTATGATCAATCATATATGTGAGAGTTGGGTAAAAAAATGATGGGTAGGCGACTCATAATGCCAAGTTCAATCCTTTGACTAAGTTAGGTCCTAGATGTGTGACTTATGCTTATGAAGCTCATCATTAGCTAAAAGTGAGATTTGATCCAGCCAGCACATAACCAATTTTATAATATGGGTTTGGGAAAAACATATGAAAACTTGAATTGATCATGTCGGATACTCATCCCTAAGGAGGATAGCCACATACAAAAAATATGTGATTGTTAGTATGTAGGTTTGTGGCACCCATTTCCACACAAATCTAGATTACACAAAACAAGCATGGATGTCACTAATAACCACATTGCCACAAAATAGGGTATTTTAAAATTGATCATATAATGGCACCTCAGGTTGAGTGCATTATATTTAAATCCATAGAACTTGAGTCATTTATATTTCATTTATGCCAAAAGATGTTACATTTTTTTCTCATTGGCTAACAAGCCACAACCAGTTACATATGGTAATTTGTTCATGTATACAAATCATGATTGTACCACAATCATATAGACCCAAAAACTATAGCATCTATAAAGCACCCCCAAGGACCTGAGAGTACAGGGATGACACACATGACTCTATTACTAGACACTAGTTGCATGTCCATGATCCATGGCTACAACTCCTCTTATAGATAGGTTCAACAACATGATCTCTATCTCAATGTTCACGTCTGCCTACAAGATGTGGAAACCCATGAGGTGAGACCAAATGTCATAGTGAGAGATATAACTCTTTGCCAATGTCTATTAAAGCACATATAACTAAGCATGTAGATAAAGTACTAAGTATGTTGAGCAGATTCAGCAAAATGATATGTATTCAATAGATAATGTAGCTTTAATAAACTAAGCAGTTACCACAGACCAGTAGAACAATTAATATATACTTTATGAAGGAATGTGAAGAACATGTATAACTGTTATCAAGTAAACAATAAAATATTAATGAAAAGGTGTAACATCCCTGACATGGGTTATGCTTTAACCCTAGATGTTTTGTTTAAATAAAGTTGATTAGATGCTTGTTCATATTTCTTGGGAAGTAATTAAAGCTCAAGAGGAACTTATATTTCAATTTTAGTCATTTTTTAATAATGTTGAAACATTGTTTTGTTTGTTTTGGACTAAAGTGCAAATTACCCAAGTTGAGGGATTAACTTGCAATTTGTACATGATAAAATGTTCCTCAGATGTTGAAGCATCATAAGAATGAGAATGATGTAGTGGTATGGTTTTCCACAAACTTGAGCACCAAGATAGAGCTTGCTGAGCAATCCTTGTGCATTAAAACCTAGTTTTGGTGTATTGTGCAATTTACCCAAAACCTAGGGTTCAATATGCAAAATATCATTTCTAGAGGGTCCCTCATGTTTCTTGGAATAATTTAGAGCAAAGAAAATGAGAGGGGTGCCTCATTTGAATTAAGTTGGAGGAGAGAGAATCTTGATATTAAAATAATCAAGATTTAAGTATAAAAGGGACTTTACTTTAATTTAATGCAAAAAGAAATATATTAATTAAAGATCCCTTCAAACAAAAGGTGAGGGATGTATTTGCAAAATGGTTGGACGAGCTTGTTCCTTGCAAAGGCACAAAAATATCTTGCGTGAGTGGAAAGCCCACTCACATTAAGTTAATAAAAAGAAATATCCACTAAAAAGGGGATATTAGTATAATATGATTAAGGTGCTTAATTTCTTTTCTTTTAATTCTTGGATAATGAAGAAGTTTTTCAAGTGGGATAATATGGCTTCGTGGCCAAGGAATTAAGGGGGAAGAGGCGGCACTAATTTTGGAATTAAAATATTTTTAAGAAGGCATTTTCTCTCTCATTGATTTTCTTACAAAAATACCTTTTACAACTCAAATCAAAGGCTTTTTCGAACCCACTTCCTCTCTTTGCTTGCAAACTGACCAAGGGATCTAGGAGCAGCAGGAGTACGACCCCCAACCTGTTGGTAAGCTTCTTGATCCTCTTTCACCTTGATTTCATGGTGGAAATCACAAAACAATGCATAAATTCTTCTCTATTTCACTCCATCTTCAATCCTAGCCAATCTTTTCACTCCAAAGCTTGAGGACGAGCCTTGGGAGAGTTGCAAAAATTTCCTCCACCATTGTTGACGTGAATCTCCAAGATTTGAAGCTCAATTGGAGGTGGGTTATATAACTCAAACCCTTAAATATTGTTATTGCATTTGAATTTCTATTATTTGTTGAATGTTTTATTCTATTTGAAATTCCCTAGATCCATTGTTGTAATTACCATGAAAATAGTAGTAGCTTTTGAATAAATGAACATAGATGATGATGGCATCATATTATTCACACATTCCAACAAATCTTCCTTGCAAACGGTTTTAAGACTTTAGTCCAAACGGTTTCACCCAATCGTTTGGAGACTAAATAGTTTCCAAACCGTTTAGAGTCTTGAACCCCAAACTGTTTAGAAAGGTTGACCATTTGGATGGGTTGACCATTTGAGGTCAGAACCCTAGTACATGTTGGATGAGAATCTAATGGTTCCAACTGATTGAATCAATATATGGACAATCGTCCAATTTGAAACCCTAATCGGGTTAAATGTTGATTTTGCAATTGAATGAATTAAATCTTTGGGTTGATTAACCCAAACGGTCTCAAGACCATTTAGAGATCACCCAAACGGTCTCAAGACTGTTTGGAGGTCAACCAAGACCATTTGGAGGTCTAGAGTTGAGTAGGGTTGAGTCGTTGAAGATCCAAAGATGTCAAATTGAAATGCAAGAAATAGCTAGTTTGATGAGCAATCCAATGATGCAAACCCTAATTGAATTTCACAAGTTTTAATGATGGGATGGGCAAACGGTCTCAAGACCATTTGGAGGTTATCCAAATGACCTCAAGACCGTTTGAGTGGTTGAGACCATTTTTGGTCCATTCGGTTTTTAGTATAGTGCTTAGGTTCAATTGATGAGTAATTACATGGATTCAATTGATGAAGGAATTAATCCTGGAAACCCTAAATCAATATGAGTGGTTGAGACCATTTTTGGTCCATTCGGTTTTGAGGAAGTTTGGACCAAATGATCTCAAGACTGTTTGGGACCAAACGATACCAAACCTATTCAAACTCAAACAATCCCAAGTACATATGTCCTAAATGGTTTCAAGCACCAACTTTGTCAAACGGTTTCAAGCACCAACTTTGTCAAACAGTTTCAAGCACCAACTTTGTCAAACGGTTTCAAGCACCAACTTTGTCAAACAGTTTCAAGCACCAACTTTGTCAAATGGTTTCAATCACCAACTTTGTCAAATGGTTTCAAGCACCAACTTTGTCAAACGGTTTCAAGCACCAACTTTGTCAAACGGTTTCAAGCACCAACTTTATCAAACGGTTTCAAGCACCAACTTTGTCAAACGGTTTCAATCACCAACTTTGTCAAACGGTTTCAATCACCAACTTTGTCAAACGGTTTCAAGCACCAACTTTGTCAAACGGTTTCAAGCACCAACTTTGTCAAACGGTTTCAAGCACCAACTTTGTTAAATGGTTTCAAGTACCAACTTTGCTAAACGGTTTCAAACCGTTAGACCAAGACCGTTTGAAGGTCTAAACGTTCTTAGACCGTTTGAAGGTCATCCATGCAAGACTGTTTGAGGTCTGGTTGGCCAAGACCATTTGGGGTCTAATTGACCAAGACCGTTTGAAAGTAATTAACCAAAACCGTATGGACACTTAAGGCGATTATAGGTCAATTGTTTAATTGATCATTACATGATGTAATCCAAGGGTGATTATGGTAATTGTATCCTTAATAGGATAGGGTGATTAGTACCTTTTGAATGATTAATCTTTGATGATTATGGAAGTAGTGACACAATATATGTGTTAACTCTCCAATCAAGTTGAATTGATCTAATATAATCAAGTCTGAATTAAGCATCATCTTATAGAAGGTGAGAGAGAGATGACTTCCTACATGAATGATAATCAGGTAGTGGTTAAGTCTCAACACTTTCAATAGGAATGAATGTGTAATTAGGGTATGATCCTTGATAAAGAGATCATGAACCCTATTTAAGAAGATCAATGTGCCCTAAGCTTAATTGAGGGCAATGATAGGTGAAGCCCTAATCTATGGTAATGGTATGACCCTAATTTAGTGTAATGACATGAGAAACCCTAATTCACGGAATTTTAATAATAAACCTTGATTGAATGTGGATATTAAACCGTAATTGAGGATGATGTCATGAGAAACCCTAATCAAGGGTGAATCCATATGAAACCCTAAGTGAGGATGATGTCATGAGAAACCCTAATCAAGGGTGAATCCATATGAAACCCTAAGTGAGGATGATGTCATGTGGAACCCTAGATAAGGGTGATGTCAAAATGAAATTATAATAATGTGATATAACCTTTAATTCAAGGTAATGCCATATATTGGATTGTGACACTTTGATATGAAATCTTATACTGACATAGGATGAAAATATGTGGAGCCCTAATCTTGGGTTATAATGTATGAAACCCTAATTCTGGGAAATATGATGATAAATCATAATCCAAACCTGGGTAATGAGAAAAAGTATTCCTAATTAACATAAATTAGGAAATCCTAACTCAAATGATGAAATAGTGATGTTATACTTACAATGCATAATGTTGATTTGTAATTGATATAATTGTTATCATGTTCACTAATTATGCAGGTTATATGAGATGGTGGACATAGCCAGGTATGAGATATGATGTTTTACTATTGAAATTGCTTTATGGCCTTTGTGATCCATAATATGATGTATTGCCTAGTGAGAGGTAACAAGAGACATTATTGGGCTTTAAGAGCCATGTGAAATACTTGCATTGCAAATATTATGTTTACATTGGTCAGATAACCTGAAGGCATTAAATTACATGATAAATTGGTAACAAGTGTTTTGATGTTGAGGGTTTGAATACCCATATTTCATACTCATGATGATGAGATGATAAGGGATGAGAATACCCTGATGAGATAAGTGATTGAGGTCCCAATGTTTGATAAAGTTTTGAAAAGAACTTGATAGAAATAGTACTCATTCTTTGTAGCAATTTTTATAATGTTTTATGTTTGAAAACATGTTTGATGCTAAAATAATATTGTAATGTACTTAATTAATCAAGTGAAATGGTATCATGTAGAGCCCTAACCATAGATCCATCATCGTCAGTAGTTTGGTGATGGTGAAGCAGGCTTTCCTACGGGAACTCTTGGAGGGCATACTATTGAGTATGTGGGGGTTATGGGCGTGAATTTCCTTACGCCCTAATGGAGGAATTGATGTGAGGTAAACATTAAATCTCTCAATCCTTCATTATTTATGTCGGGATGGATGTATCACTAATCTCCCGAAGACCGGGATGGATGTATCATTATCTCTCGATGACCTTAATGCCTAATCGATGTGAGATAAATATAATATCTCTCAATTGCGAAGAGAGTACATCATGCCACTGTAACTCTAATAGTGAAGTTGCCAGTATACCCTGGAAAGCTATTTAGCAGAGACACAAGATGTCTTGCAGTTGGTCCTCATACTGACTGAGGAAGATAAGGTCATGGAAATCCAGCTCTTCTATTGATCTATGTATGGTACCGATTTCGATTTCGCAATGGTCGATTGGAGTATGAGCGGTATACATCATCTCCTTAGGGCTTAAGTATGATTGTAAAATGTAATCAGCTGTGTAGCATATTTGCTTAAGGTTGAAATATGAGAATCATTGGTTGATGTTACTTTGCATAGTTTGTTCTAATGGACAAATGCTATTTATGCTCTTAAATTCCTTATTGCATAGGTAATATGATGCTTCATCAATTTATAAGTAAAAGGCTTTGAGTAAAGAATAATGCTCTAACATGTTATACATTGATTTTAACTGATGTTAAATACTTATGATTCTTATGCTCAGTTTTATTTTATTAATTTCAATAATAATGTTTCTGGAGGAGAGTAATATCTCTCGCTGGGACAACTTTCAATTGTCTCACCCAGTGGAATCCAACTTTTTAGGTAGATGCAGAAGAGGATGTAGAAACCCTACAACAAGGGAAGAACAACAGTAGCAGCAACAACAAGGACAACGGTGAATTCTCAGGTGGAGACACTGGTTGTCATGTCCTGTAAATAGAGAGTCATATGTGTCGTCTCTGTACTCTCAGGTCCTAGGAGTCAGTAGTTAGTTTGATGTTGATATGAGATTTTGGCTTGTTGCATCGAGATTCTTATTCTCCTTGTGTATAGTTTTAATAGGGCAGTAGATGTTTGTAACTCTCGAGAATAAATGGTACAAGATATGTACTAGTAAACTAGAATGTATTTGAAATACTTTGGTTCCTTATGAAAGAGTTTTTAGTTTATGGATCTCTTTGTAAAAAGTTTTAATTTTTAGCGATTTTCAGTAATCCGCTGCGAATGATACGCTTCCGCATTAGTTAATCTCGTTTCATTGGTTAAGACTGGTTTGTACACCATAATTTAGTTGGTATCAGAGCTCTAGGTTTGCTGAGTCTACACATACATAGGATTAAGGTTGTTGAGTCTGTTCTATTGTCTTCCATTTTATCTGATAGTGTCTTCTGTTCATATAGGAGGAGAAGAAAAACTAAAGATGTCTGGATCACACGATGAACATGTTGCTGAGAGCAGCATTGCTGCACAAGGAGGAGGTGCAAGAGACCAAGATAGGGAAGAACTCGTACCTGAACAACCCCAGTACAATCAAGCAGATATGGGGAACCTAGCCTTCCAAGCCATGTTTGGACATTTTATGACGGCTATGACTCATATGACAGATAGGATGCCATTACCTGCACCTTGGGCACCTACCCACCATGAAGGACAGGGAGCCGGAAAGACATTTGAATGACTTCGTCGGGTTGGAGCCACAGAATATGCTAGTACAGCTGATCCAGCAGATGCCGACATGTGGCTGACCGAGCTGGAGAAAGCCTTTAGAATCCTTAACATCCCAGAAGTTGAGAAGGTTAGACACACAGTGTACCTTCTTAAAGGGAGTGTTGGCCATTGGTGTACCATAGAAGAAGGCAAGAGGTTGGGTGTAGAGGTCGGATGGGAAGTATTCTGACGAGAATTCGTCAATAAATACTTTCCTAAGACGTTCCTAGATGAGAAGATTTCTCAGTTTGAGAGATTAAGGCAAGGACCAATGAACATTAGCGAGTATGAGGCTAAGTTCATGGAGCTTTTGCGGTTTTGTCTGCATATGGCAGCTACCGATGAAGAAAGGATTCAGTGTTTTGAGAAGGGGTTGAACGCCAATTTGACCACTCTTATGTCTGCTTTAGAGAACATGGAGAGGTTTGCTACTTTTGTAGAGTCTCTCAGATGGATAGAGAGGTATGTGACTGAGAAGCGACAGACTAAGAGTAAGAAGGTGTATACCCAGTTTAATGGACAAGGTTCCAAAAGTTTTAAGAAACTGAGGTTTTCTGCACCAATAGCACCACCAAGGTTTAATACCCAGACACAATGGACGTCTAATAAGGGTACAGGTCGTAGTTTACCACCGGAAGGAGCCCACAGATCAGCATCGGTGTCAGTAACAGGACCATCCAGACCACATGCAGGGAATAGAGGTTATTTTATACGTGGAAAGATGGGGCATCTAATGAAGGATTGTCGATCCAGAGAAGCAAGTGTGACTCAACCTCAGAGGCAGAGTCAGCAAGGTTCTCAGAGGTGACATTTTCCAAGTGGCACAAGAGGACGTGCACAAGTGTCCCAAGCTGGATTGTCAGCATCCAGTAATCGAGCACCGAGTCAACCACAGGCGATAGTGAGATTCTATGCGAGAATCAGCCTGATGCAGTAGTCAACCCTCGGGTTGTAGCAGGTCAGATGGAACTATTTTATTCTGATATGTCTATATCCTACGTTGTATCTGTTTTAATTGATTGAAGTGCTACACATTCTTTCATCACTAAAAGAGTGATTCTTGACTGCAATATGACAGTTGGTCATAGGGCAGAAAGTTTGAAGTTAGAAACTCCTTTGATGGGATCTGTAGTGTTGCGGGAGGTGTGTTCTTCATACACTCTTTTCTTCTCTGAACATCACATTCAAGTGAATCTTATACCACATGAGATGCATGGGTTCGATATAATACTTGGAATGGACACTCTAGAAAAGTATAAGGTTGTCTTGGATTGTGAGTCCAAGCAGGTTGTGTTCACAGATGACAGTGACACATGGATCTTTCTGGGAGATAGGAAGATTCTTCCAACCTATCTTGTGTCAGCTATGGTAGCTGAGAAGATGACGTGGCAAGGATGTTTTGCATTTTTGGCACATGTGGTAGATATCACCATAGAGAGTTCTAATCCTTCTGAAGTTTCGATAGTCAGGAAATTTGAAGATGTGTTTCCTAAAGAACTTCTAGGTGTACCTCCGCCCTGAGATATTGATTTTGAGATTAATCTAGTTCTGGGCACACAACCTACACTAGTACATAACCGACCTTTAGTGTCGGTTATTTAAGGCCTTTAGTGTCGGTTTCTAAGCGACACATATGTGGGCGATGCTAAAAGCCCAGCTGTTACGCGTCGGTTCCAAAACCAACGCCATATGCCTTCGCGTGCCACCGAAAACATGCCAGCATGGCACTATAGGCGTCGGTTATTAGATAAGAAACTAACGCCATATGCCTTCGCGCCACTGAAAACGTGCCAGTAGGGCACTTATAGGCATCAGTTATTAGATAAGAAGCTGGCGCCATATGCCTTCGCGCCACACAGAAGGGCACCATCTTGGGCACTATCAGCGTCAGTTATTAGATAAGAAACCGACGCCATATGCCTTCGCGCCACAGGAAATAGGCGTCAGTTATTTATATAAAATTGACACTGTAACTATGTGGTGTCAGTTTTATACAAATAACTGACGCCTATTTTTTGTTTTTTTTCTATCAGTCTACTGACCTGCTGTATGGCTGGTCGTAGGATGAGAAACCTACAGTTCAGTTATGAACTGCAGGTTTTACGACATCCATTGATATCAGCCAACAACAGGTCACAAACCTGCAAAATTAACAACAAAAATATTCACACATTTAGCAATGCAAGCTGCAGTTCCATTTGATTTTCACACATTTAGAAACATTCATGTAGCTAGCAATCTGTAGTTCCATTCATTTTCACATTCACACATGTAGAAACATTCATATAGCAACCAACAGTTTCATTCATTTTCACTCAGACACATGTAGAAACATCCAGACATGTAGAAACATTCACACATATATTATAATTCAGAAATTCATTTACAAAATATCATTTTTTAGTCATTATTCACTATCAACATCCCAATTATATCTTAAATCCTCCACTACTTGTATGGTTGTTGCCCATTCTTCTCTTACTTCATTTAATTCTCCCGTCTTATAGGGAGCATGTACATCTGGTAAGGCATTTCCTGTAGTGTGGTTAGTTGTAAACACCTGTAAAGAGAATGATGTATATATATAATTAATGAGCTATAAATAAGATTGATATATTTCATATTATCTAATGAGACTATATAATACCTCAGCAATACAATCGATGTCCATTGCGGCATATTTGATAATCATGTGCATAAATCGCATCACGTAGTATCCACATGCCCATCCATTGTCTTGTGTGGCACACTATAAATTCAAACATACAAAATATTAAAAAATACAACTAATTAAGCATTGTTCACATAAATAATATATACATATATTGTAGTCGGGAACTTACTTTCACGTTCTTCCAAATTATTAGCTGGTTCTTTTTCGTGGGGACCTTTCCTCCAGCCTTTTTGAACTCATCAAAACCCCTACATGTTAATGCAACACAGTACATTGCATAATTAAATAGTAATGTAATAACATATGTTAACGGATACAAAAATAAAATATTTCTCACCAGAATAATGCCATTTTCATTATGTGTCCATATTTTGTATTCAATTTACTCCCATTAGGATCTAGATAATAGATAGTGAACGTCTCGGGGAAAATAACCAGTAACTCCCAATGCATACCACTAGAGGTAAAAAAGTTAAAAATTAATAACTCAAAATCCACAATAAAAATGTAATTTTCTTAATAAGCAAATTAAACTTACTCTACATTGAATGGAGCCATTATCATCGTCTTCTTTTTTTGAGAAAAAATTGAAAAAGCCTCACAGAAGTATTGTTGAACTGACGAAGGGTCTTTACCTACTAGACTAGTCAAAGATGGAATCAAAAATCCTACATGTTCGAATGCAAAATCTGCACATATCTTGTCTAAGTAGCTGCAAAATATGTATTAATTATGTATGCATTAATAAATAAGAAACCAGATCACCAGATCCTACACAAGGTATATGGATGTATAAAGAAGATCTCACCTTATCCATAGCTCTATCACAGATGTATTTAGCCAATCATATCGAAACAACTCCAAAATATCTTGTATAAATAGTTTGCTTTTGTATGATTGACCTACAGCATCTGAATCTATAGAAACAGTTATAAGGCAGTTTATATCATGTGCGCCTAACCATATTTCCATACCCCTATAGTTAGGACCTAACGGGACAGTTAGGTCATGTGGAACCCAACTGGGTAATGTAGGAGGTGGAAGTGGAGGCCTAGATGTTGTGGGTGTCTTCTTTTTAACCTGTATATATATAATAATAATTTCAGATCAACTGACATCATATACACACACTAACAATTTAACGTAATGTAAATTTACCATACAAGTTCAGTAAAGATGACATCCGCTTTTAGCCACAATATCACTCTGCCTAGTGCCTCACCAAGTGTTTCACAATCTGGGTGGGCATATGGCAATGGAAGATCCATCCACTTGGGGAATATATGTACCGGGCTCACACGAATCCAACCAGCTGGTAATGGAGACCCGTGAAACATTTCCCCTGGTAGGGATGGGTAAGTCGATGCCTCTGCAACGACATATTCATTAACTTTTAGACAGCATGGCTTCAACCCCTACAAATTTTTGTGTAAAGAATGTTATATACATATATACATATCATCTTGAAAACATATCATCTTGAATTAAAAAACAAGTTACTATGTCATAAAAATACTTACAGTGGATGTGCTAGGTGGTGGGTCTATAGGATTACTCCCAACCTCTGCAGTAGGAGTAGAGCGGGATGCTATGATAGGTACTGTCTACTGAGTGGCAGTCTGAGATGCCTACCACTTTTTCAGTGCTTCTTCCAGTTTCCTATCAACTAGCTTATCTACCTATACATGGATAAAAGAAACATTAGCTTCTAATTATTGAATTCTCTTTTTACAGTAACATTATAAAGAAAGAATATGTTACCTCTTCTTGTGAAAGTACCACTTTTGGGACATGTTTGCACTGGGATGGCCCAAAAAGAGATTTGATGCCGACACCAGCGCCTGCAGCCCTAACACGTCCAGGATGCTCTGGGTTACCCAGAGCAACTGTCAATTCATCCCTTGTGCCCTCAGGGATGAACTTGCCTTGTTTCCTCAGCTCGTGCAGCTCCCGCTAATTGCCAAAACAAAAATTTGTAATTAAGTAAACACCACAAATAATCAATATTTGAACGATTGCTGTAAGAGTTGTATTTTACCATTTTTGCAGCTGCCTTAGCAGTTGCGGGCTTCCTTATTTCTCCCTTCTTATTTTGCCTCCCAGCTATCCAGATATCATGGCGAGGCAGAGGTGTGCTACCTACAGTGTAGGACTCCTGAGTAGCAGCAGACTGAGCAGTAGCCTCAGACTGTAGTCTTTGGCGAATGCCTGCATACCCCTTTGGACCCATTGTGTGGTCATGCACATTCAGTGCACGCCTTGATCTTTGTGCCTCACTGAGGGCCTAGTTAGTATGCACATTAATGATTTGGTTAGTAACAATAAATGTTAATCTTGAATAGGTGAATACAACATATATTAATGAGATTGGGACTGATGCCTAATACCTTGAATTCATCTGTTTGTCTTGAAGCAATAAACGCGTCCCATTCTTCTTTGTCCAGGAAGTTCCACTGTTCAGTGGCTGTCTTCTTCCTCTTGTCAGCTTATTTTATGTATTCTCGTGTAAGATTTGTCCTATAGTTCCTTAGGACTCTCCCACAGTGTTGCATCACGCATTTACGATGCAGCTTTTCATCCAATTCAAATATACTCTGCAAATTAGAATTGCTATTAACTAGTATCCAAAAAATTAGTAATCTACAAAATATAATTGCAAATTAATAATAACTCACACATAAATCCTTCCATATTACGTCTTTCTTCTCCTTAGAAACTTTATGCCAAGAATCTATCTTACAACCGCAATGGCTACGAGTAACATACCCAAGATATGAAACAAATGAATTGCGATTCACACCAGATGCATTTCCTGCATCATTAAAATCCACAACAATTTTGGGTCCATTGCCGTTTTGCGCTATTAACTTCTTCATCATAGTGATGCCCCTTCTCCTGTCAACTTTTTGGTGTTGCTAATCAAGTGCCTCAAGTGCTTCAGATGGTCCATGTGCATCATCAACCTAAAATTTGACAAAATAAACACATTTACAAGATATAACTATAAATGGACATATAGATATAAATATATGATATATTTTTAAAACTTACATTGTGAGGCGGCGCATTGATGTCCTCACCCTCACGGTAATCATCAGCACGGTCATTAGGAGAATGCTTAGCCATCTGAAAATTCACATTCAAATTGTAAAGTTTACATTGTAAAGTAATTCAAATTGTAAAGCTCACATTGTAAAGTTCACATTCACATTGTAAAGTAATTCACATTATAAAGTTCACATTATAAAGTTATTCACATTGTAAAATTCACATTGTAAAATTCACATTGTAAAGTTCACATTCACATTGTAAAGTTCATATTCAGAAAAATAAAACATATAAAAAAACATTGTATAAACATGCCTCTAATATTGCAATTTTTTATCAATTAACAATCCTTCATTGTGATCTCTGCGCACATACAAGTCATCATTAGCTTCAATATTTGCTGGTATTGGCAACCCAACTGAGAATGGACTGGAGTCATCATACTTATCATAGTACTGTTCTTCATCTATAGGATCTTCAATGAACTGTCTTTTACCATGAAGAACAACCGACCATTTATCATTTGCAGGATCATCGATATAAAATACTTGTTTCGCATGTGATGCCAATATGAATGATTCATCCTTCTCGCCAATCTTTTCAAAGTTCGCTAAAGTGAAACCTAGTTCATCCACTATAACTCCTTTGGTGTTATCAACCCAATTACATTTGAAGAGCGGAATTCTGAAATCTATGTAGTCAAACTCCCATATGTCTTCAATGACACCATAATATGACATTTTAGCTTCACGTGGACTCTTATCCTTTGCACTTGCAAAAAACATAGTCGATGCTTGAAGGGTGACCCCACTGTTTTGGACGACACTCTTATCATCTTGGCGCTTTGTGTAATATGTGAATCCATTAATGTCATACCCTTCATAAGACATAACAGTCAATTTTGGTTTAAAGGCGATGCATTTGATAGTTTCAGTAATATCATCTGGTGTTTGAGATAGTTGATGTAAGACTTTATTTTCAAACCACTTAATAAATGTCTTGTTATGCTCTCTAGCAAGCCACATTGTATTGGCTCGAGGATATTGTCTCTTGATGAAATTGGTATGTTCCTCGATATAAACATTCACTTCATCCATGTTGTGTCAAATATAAAAGTGACCTTGTTCCAACTGCTCACAGCTGATTACTTTCACACGTGATCCCAAAATTCCTTTGCCAAATTGCTCGTCAATATTCTTGTCATTATCAGGAATGTCATTACCACTGAGAAAGTCATTGCAAAAATCCATAACCTCTCTCGCCACATAACCCTCGATAATACTCCCTTCAGGCCGATAACGGTTTTGAACATCACTTTTAAAAACGCTCATGTATCGTTCAAAGGGATACATCCAATGCAAGAAAACTGGTCCCAACATTTTCACTTCCCTAGTCAAGTGGACAACAAGATGTACCATGATATCAAAGAATGACGGAGGAAAATACATCTCAAGCTGACATAGGGTAACAACCACTTCTCTTTGCAATTTATCGAGAGTATCAGGGTCAATAACTTTGCTGCACAGACTATTGAAAAAGAAACAAAGTCTGGTGATTGCAAACCTTACATGCTTCGACAATATAGATCTAATTGCCACCGGCAATATTTGTTGCATTAGAGTGTGACAATCATGAGATTTAAGACCTATCAACTTCAGATCTTTCATTGATACCAATCTACAGATGCTGGATGAGTAACCCTGTGGCACCTTAACATTTACCAAACATTCACAAAAAGCTTTCTTCTCCTTTCTAGACAATGTGTAACAAGCAAGAGGTAAGTATGTTCTCCGATTTCCCATTTCACGAAATTTTGTTAATTCTGACCTTATTCCCATTTCACGTAGGTCCAGTCTGGATTTTATCCCATCTTTAGTCTTACCTGGTATATTCAACAAAGTACCAATGACACTATCACAGAAATTTTTCTCAACGTGCATGACATCGATACAATGCCTGACTGTCAAAGAACTCCAATAAGGAAGATCCCAAAATATTGACTTCTTCTTGAATAAAGATTTGTCACTCTGTGTGGCCATAGTACATTGTGATCTCTTACCAAATTCATTGACAAAGTCTTTTACTCTTTCATAAACAACCTCCCCTGGTATAGGTTTAGGTGCACTCCGTTCCTCATTCAATCCATTGAATGCTTTGCGCTTCCTACGATACGGATGGAATTTTGGAAGAAACCTTCAATGACTGAGATATACAGTCTTACCGCCATGTTTTAGTCTTGTTGAATCAGTGTTCTCTTCACATATAGGACACACTTTAGCTCCTTTGACACTATATCCAGACAAATTCCCATATGCTGGAAAGTCATTAATAGTACAAAACAACATAGCATGCAAACGAAATGTCTCTCTTTGTGAAGCATCACAGGTCATCACACCTTCACCCCAGAGTTTCTTTAAGTCATCAATCAGAGGTTCAATATAAACATCGATGTCATTTCTAGGTTGTTTAGGGCCCGATATCAACAACGACAACATTACGTACTTATTTTTCATACATAGCCAGGGAGGAAGATTGTATATAACAAGCATGACTGGCCAAGTGCTATGTTGGCTGCTCAATGTCCCGTACGGATTCATCCCGTCTGTACAAAGCCCAAGTCTTAGATTCCTGACTTCTTCACCAAATTCAGGGTACAATAGATCAATCTTCTTCCACTGTGGGGAATCAGACGCGTGTCGTAGGATCCCATCATTATTTTTCTTAACATCTGCATGCCACCTCAAATTCTTCACATCTATCGGATTGGCAAACAAGTGTTGAAACCATGATATTATAGGTAGATACCACATCACCTTGGCAGGAGAACCAGTTTTGGACTCCCCCGAAGTCGTCAATTTATACCGTGACGCACCACATTTTGGACAATCTTTCAAATCCACATAGTCCTTTTGAAATAATACACAATCATTCGGGCATGTGTGTATCTTCTTGGCATCCATTCCCATTGGGCACAACAATTTCTTTACCTGGTATGTTGAGATTGGCAGCTCGTTTCCTTCAGGAAGCATTTCTTTCAACAAAGACAACAATGACGTGAAGCTTTTGTCGCTCCATCTATTATTAGCTTTCAGCTTTTACAATCTCAACACGGCGCTAAACTTCGTAAACTTAGTACAACCTGTGTATAATGGTATCTCAGCATCATGCACAATGTTTCTAAAAATGGGAGGTGGATCAGTGTGCTCTACCCCACAACTATCCAACATCGCATCAACGATGTCTACTGGAACTGGTTCATTCACATCTACGTCATCGTAGGCAATTTCTTCTTCCACATAAGCACTGGTATTAACATCCAGTAGTTTTGGGTTTGAAATCTCTCCATTCCAGTGCCATTCTGTATAGCCTTGTATAATCCCGTTGCACATGACATGACTTTTGATTTTGTCACCAGTGTTGACTTTCAAGTTGTTACCGCAATGCCTACATGGACAGTAGAACCTATCTCTAGGTTGTTTCCTATGTTCCTCGGCAAATCTAATAAACTGGTCAAGACCAGAAATAAACTCTGGGGTGCAGCGATTGCGAATGGACATTCATGATCTATCCATTCTATGATCAAAGAGAAAACAAGTATATATTACAACAAGATTAGGGTCTAGGATTAACAAATACATGTGATGTCATTATTATATATAATAAATGTGTACCACCTATCCCATTCTTGAACACCTAATCTCACTAGTAAGTGTATAATGTGTATTGGTTTTTCAAGAAAATTTCGGCAGCATTTTCTCGCTGTTCTCCAAGTACATATGTACTTAGAGAACAAACGGGGAAATGCTGCCGAAATTTTCTTGAAAACCCAATACACATTATACACTTACATCCTAAGTGAGATTAGGTGTTCAAGAACAGTCCCAAACCGGGGACTATCCAAGATTTACTCCTAATGAGTAAATCTTGGACGGGTTTCTAGGCCAACAAATAATGTGTTGTCATTCTTATACCTAAAATCCTAGTTCTTCAAGTTAGGGTGATTATTGATGTCTTTAAAAGCATGATTGGCAATTTAGGGAAAAGTTCATCATTTACATTCAAAGCATGTCACATGTGTGCATTACAGTTCATCATTAAGCAAGAAGGGTGAATAGGATTCTCAATATACTCAATAATGAAACAAGTTAAACATGTGTGCATTACAGTTCATCATTTACATTCCAAGCATGTCACATGTGTGCATTATAGTTCATCATCAAGATATCTATAACTTACTTAAACATTCAGTTATGAAGTAAAATATACACTTAATTCAGAATAGCATGACGCACAAATAAGTAGATGAAAAATACAAATAAGTAGATTCGGGTCTGGGCCAGAAGGCCGAACTCAAGGCTGCAATTTTCGTGGTGTTTCCTGGGCAGAACTGCCCCTGGTTTAGACCTTCTTCATGCACAGGTGGAAAGGGCTCAGCTAGAAACGCAGCTAGGTGCTGCTCGTGGTTGAGGGGGCTGCAGAATCAAGTTTAGGGCTCTTCGTCGGAGTCAAGGGCGGCATTTGGTAGTGTTGGTCATGCCCAGCTACTCCTGGATGGCGTCGCTACAGCTGCAGCTGCTACTTCTAGCCCCCGGCGCTGCTCTATAGGTCGGGCGTTGCTAGGGTGAGGTATAGGAAGAAGAAGGGCGGAGGAAGGAGAAGAGAGGAAGGTGGCGCCGCAGGAATGACGCGATGGTTGGGGTTGGGGGTGGGGTAGCGGTGGTTGGGGGTGGGGTGGTGGCCGTCAGGGAAAAGCAAGGCGGAGGAGAAAAGGGTTACCTTGCAGAGGAAGCTGGCAGAGGCGAGAGGACAGGAGCAATGACCGGCGGCATCACCGAGCGGCGATGAGAGGACAGGAGCACGGACGGCAGGAAGCAGCGGTAGGGAGCAGCGGCGGCGGAGTAGCGGGGGCGAGCAAGAAATCGTCGGACCTAACTGAAATCGGGAATGAAACATGGAAAGGGGAAGAGTCGCTCGCGCTAGTGAGCTATTAAGTTGACAATAAGCGTCGGTGATTCAAAATAACCAACAACTAAACCAATAGTGTCGGTTCTTTTCCAAAAACCGACACCGATACTAGATTATAGTTGTCGGTTTTTAACTAAAAGACAACCGACAACTATTCATGTCCCGCAAATAACCTTTAGTCGTCCGTTATTTATTTATAAACCGACGCCATATGTCAAATTTTGGAGGTAATTTTTTTCGCTGGAATTTTGGTTTTGGCGGTTGATTTTAGGTGTCGGTTTTTATTAATTAACCGACACTTAATAAAAGTGGTACCCGTGTCTGGTCGACCTTCATAGATTGGATGTCGGTTGATGTTATCAGCCGACACAGTAGAGTTTAGGTGTCGGTTTATGTATACAACTGACACCTTGAAAAGTGACTTTATAATCCATTTCTATAGTAGTGCTATAGCACAAACACCATATAGGATGGCGCCTACTGAAATGGCAGATCTCAAGAAACAATTACAGGAGTTGCTTGAGAAGGATTTCATCCGACCGAGTACTTCACCATGGGGTGCTCCGCTCCTCTTTGGTAAGAAGAAGAATGGGTCTATGCGATTATGCATTGACTACAGACAACTGAATAAAGTAACTATAAAGAACAAGTATCCTCTGCCAAGAATAGATGATTTTTTTGATCAGTTGTGTGGTGCAACTGTCTTTTCTAAGATAGATCTAAGGTCAGGATACCATCAGTTGCATATTAAGGAGGGTGACATACCTAAGTCTGCCTTTAGGACAAGGTATGGTCACTATGAGTTCATAGTTATGTCATTTGGACTAACTAATGCACAAGTTGCATTTATGGAACTCATGAATAGAATCTTTCGACCTTTTCTTGATCATTGTGTAGTAGTCTTCATAGATGACATCTTGATATACAGTAGAGATGCTCAATAGCATGAGCAGCACCTCCGTCAGGCTCTAACTTTGCTAAGAGAGCATAAGGTGTATGCTAAGTTTAGCAAATGTGAATTTTGGTTACCAGAAGTCTCTTTTCTAGGACACGTAATATCTGCCTTAGGTATTCGTTTTGATCCTAAGAAGGTGGAATCTGTCCTGCAATGGGAACAACCTAAAACACCAACGGAGATATGTAGTTTCCTAAGGTTGGTAGGCTATTACAGGAGATTCATTAAGAATTTCAGTTCTATAGCTTTACCCCTAACCAAGTTGACCAAGAAGGAGATTCCTTTTGTATGGAATGACAAGTGTCAACATTCTTTCCAGTTACTGAAAGAAAGGTTAACCAGTGCACCCGTGTTAGTGCTACCTAAGCAGGGAAAAGGGTACATAGTTTTCTATGATGCATCGAAGAATGGCTTAGGATGTGTGTTGATGTAGGATAAGCAAGTGATTTCTTTCGCTGCTCGACATCTTAAGAAACACGAGGAGAATTATCCAACACATGATCTAGAGCTAGCTGCTTTGGTCCATGCTTTGAAGATTTGGAGACATTATCTCTATGGAGAAACATTCCAGATTTTCACAGACCATAAGAACCTAAAGTATATCTTCTCACAACATGAGTTGAACATGAGGCAACGCCGTTGGATGGAGTTAATCAAGGACTACGATTGTACAATTGATTATCATCCAGGAAAGGCTAATGTAGTAGTTGATGCATTAAGTAGGAAATCAGCAACACCAGCCCTAGATAAAGCACAGTTGAAATCCTTAGTGTACTCTAAGAGGGATATGTTTATATCCTTGAGGCAAAACAATGTACAGTTTCAAGTATCATTGTTAGTTGGGTTGTTAGCTGAGATGCACATAAAACCAACTCTGATACAGTAGATTAAAGAAGCACAACAAGTTGATGTTGTAGTTCAGTAGATTAGGTCAGAGTATGGCAGTGAGAAACGAGATGGCTTTCATGAGTCAAAAGATCAGATAGTTTGTTACCATGGTAGGATGGTAGTACCTGATACCAATGACTTGAGAAAGTTAGTTTTGGAAGAAGCTCATTCTTTGATGTATGTTATGCATCCAGGAAGCACCAAGATGTATCATAACTTGAAAGATATGTATTGGTGGTCTGGTTTGAAGAAAGACGTTGTTGAGTTTGTTATGCGGTGTCCTGCGTGTCAGCAGGTTAAAGCTGAACATCAAAAGCCTGTAGGAACAATGCAACCTCTACCTATATCGCAGTAGAAATGGGATCATGTAACCATGGACTGTGTGGTTGGTTTGCCCAGAACAGCCAAAGGTCATGATTCCATATGGGTGATAGTTGACCAGTTGATGAAGACAGCACATTTCTTACCTATCAAAACAACCTACACTGTTGAGAAGTTGGCACAATTATATGTAGATGAGATAGTGTGGTTGCATGGGGTTCCGAATACTATCATTTTTGATAGAGGTCCCCAGTTCATGAGTTGTTTTTGGGAATGACTTCATAAAGCTTTGGGTACGCAGTCAAGGTTGAGTACATCCTTTCATCCACAGACAGATGGACAATCTGAAAGGACTATACAAACCTTGGAGGACTTGCTTAGGGCATGTGTCCTTCAGTTTGTAGGAAGTTGGGATCTACACCTGAGCTTGATAGAATTTGCTTACAATAATAGCTATCAGCACAGTATTGACATGGCACCATATGAAGCTTTATATGGTAGATATTGTAGATCTGCTTTATGTTGGTATGAAACTGGAGAAAAACAACTTTTGGGTCCTGAGCTAGTGCAGCAGACAACTGAGAAGATTAAAGTAATACAACAACAGTTAAAGATTGCACAGGATAGATAGAAATCATACGTCGACAAATGGCGAAGACCTTTAGATTTCCAAGTTGGAGACAGAGTATATCTCAATGTCTCACCTTGGAAAGGAGTTCTTAGATTTGGAAGGAAGGGAAAGTTAGATCCTAGATTTATGGGGCCTTATCCAATCATTGAATGGATTGGAAAGGTAGCTTATAAGATGGAGTTACCACCTGAGTTGCGTAAGTTGCACCCAGTGTTCCACATTTCCATGCTAAGGAAGTGTCATCCTGACACAGAATTAGTTCTACAACCTGTGGAGGTAGAATTGAATGATGACATATCATATGTTGAAGGACCTGTAAGGATCCTTGATAAAAGAATTAAAAAACTGAAAAAGAAAGACATTTGTCTTGTAAGAGTCCTCTGGAATCACCGTGGCATTGAAGAAGCTACGTGGGATCTAGAGGAAGAGATGAGGAGTAAATACCCTACTCTTTTCTCTTAATGTTTTGTTGATGATTCCGGGGACGAAATCCTTGTAAGGGGTGGATAATTTGTAACATCCCTGACCTAGGTTATGCTTTAACCCTAGATGTTTTGTTTAAACCTTGTGCATTAAAACCTAGTTTTGGTGTAATGTGCAATTTACCCAAAACCTAGGGTTTAATATGCAAAATATCACTTCTAGAGGGTCCCTCATGTTTATTGGCATAATGTAGAGAAACGAAAATGAGAGGGGGGCCTCATTTGAATTAAGTTGGAGGAGAGAGAATCTTGATATTAAAATAATCAAGATTTAAGTATAAAAGGGACTTTACTTTAATTTAATGCAAAAAGAAATATATTAATTAAAGAGCCCCTCAACCAAAAGGCGAGGGATGTATTTTCAAAAGGTTTGGATGAGCTTGTGCCTTGCAAACACACGAAAATATCTTGAGTGAGTGGAAAGCCCACTCACATTAAGTTAATAAAAAGAAATGTCCACTAAAAAGAGGATATTAGTATAATATGATTAAGGTGTTTAATTTCTTTTCTTTTAATTCTTGGATAATGAATAAGTTTTGCAAGTGGGAGAATATGTATTCGTGGCCAAGGAATTGAGGGGGAAGAGGCGGCACTAATTTTGGAATTAAAAGATTTTTACTAAGGCATTTTCGCTCTCATTGATTTTCTTATAAAAACACATTTTACAACTCAAATAAAAGGCTTTTTCGAACCCACTTCCTCTCTTTGCTTGCAAACCGACCAAGGGAGCTAGGAGAAGCCGTAGGATGACCCCCAACCTGTTGGTAAGCTTCTTGATCCTCTTTGACCTTGATTTCATGGTGGAAATCATAAAACAATGCATAAATTCTTCTCTATTATTTCACTCCATCTTAAATCCTAGCCAATCTTTTCACTCCAAAGCTTGAGGACGAGCCTTGGGAGAGTTGCAAAAGTTTCCTCCACCATTTTTGATGTGAATCTCCAAGCTTTGAAGCTCAATTGGAGGCGGGTTATATAACTCAAACCCTTAAATATTGTTATTGCATTCGAATTTCCATTATTTGTTGAACGTTTTGTTCTATTTGAAATTCCCTTAATCCATTGCTATAATTACAATGAAAATAGTAGTAGCTTTTGAATAAATGAAGGTATATGATGATGACAACATCTTAGGCACACATTCCAACAAGTCTTCCTTGCAAACGATTTTAAGACTTTAGTCCAAACGGTTTCACCAAACCGTTTGGAGACTAAACGATTTGCAAACCGTTTAGAATCTTGAACCCCAAACCATTTAGAAAGGTTGACCATTTGGATAGGTTGACCATTTGAGGTCAGAACCCTAGTACATGTTGGATGAGTATCTAATGGTTCCAATTGATTGAATCTATATATGGACAATCATCCAATTAGAAACCCTAATCGGGTTAAGTGTTGATTTTGCAATTGAATGAATTAAATCTTTGGGTTGATTAACCCAAACGGTTTCAAGACCATTTGGAGATCACCCAAACAGTCTCAAGACCGTTTGGAGGTCAACCAAGACCGTTTGGAGGTCTAGGGTTGAGTAGGGTTGAGTAGTTGAAGATCCAAAGATGTCAAAATGAAATGCAAGCAATAGCTAGCTTGATGAGCTATCCAATGATGCAAACCCTAATTGAATTTCACAAGTTTTAATGATGGGATGGGAAAATGGTCTCAAGACCATTTGGAGGTTATCCAAATGACCTCAAGACCGTTTGTGGTCAGGTCATGCCCGATCAGAATGATGGTCCAATGATTTCAAAGAAATTAGTTCCACAATGTCTAATATTGAAAGTTTATCAATTTCAACACTAATTCAATTGGGTTCAAAACCCTAATTGATGATCAATTGAAGGTTGAATCAATTGAAAGATGATTCATTAATATCAATTGAAGTATAGTGCTTAGGTTCAATTGATGAGTAATTACATGGATTCAATTGATGAAGGAATTAATCTTGCAAACCCTAAATCAATATGAGTGGTTGAGACCATTTTTGGTCCATTCGGTTTTGAGGAAGTATGGACCAAATGGTCTCAAGACCGTTTGGGACCAAATGATCCCAAACCAATTGAGACTCAAATGATGCCAAGTACATATGTCCTAAATAGTTTCAAGCACCAACTTTGTCAAATGGTTTCAAGCACCAACTTTGTCAAACAATTTCAAGCACCAACTTTGTCAAATGGTTTCAAGCACCAACTATGTCAAACAGTGTCAAGCACCAACTTTGTCAAATAGTTTCAAGCACCAACTTTGTCAAACGGTTTCAAGCACCAACCTTTTCAAATAGTTTCGAGCACCAACTTTGTCAAACAGTTTCAAGCACCAACTTTGTCAAATGGTTTCAAGCACCAACTTTGTCAAACGGTTTCAAGCACGAACTTTGTCAAACGGTTTCAAGCACCAACTTTGTCAAATGGTTTCAAGCACCAACTTTATTAAACGGTTTCAAGCACCAACTTTGATAAACGGTTTCAAGTACCAACTTTTCTAAACGGTTTCGAACCATTAGACCAAGACCGTTTGAAGGTCTAAACGGTCTTAGACCATTTGAAGGTCATCCATGGAAGACTTTTTGAGGTTTGGTTGGCCAAGACCGTTTGGGGTCAAAGTGACCAAGACCGTTTGAAAGTAATTAACCAAAACTGTATGGACACTTAAGGCGATTATAGGTCAATTGTTTAATTGATCATTACATGATGTAATCTAAGGGTGATTATGGTAATTGTATCCTTAATAGGATAGGGTTATTAGTACCTTTTGAATGATTAATCTTTAATGATTATGGAAGTAATGACACAATATATGTGTTAACCCTCCAATCAAGTTGAATTGATCTAATCTAATCAAGTCTGAATTAAGCATCATCTTATAGAAGGTGAGAGAGAGATGACTTCCTACATGAATGATAATCAGGTAGTGGTTAAGTCTCAACACTTTCAATAGGAATGAATGTATAATTAGGGTATGATCCTTGATAAAGAGATCATGAACCCTAATTAAGAAGGTCAATGTGCCCTAACCTTAATTGAGGGCAATGATAGGCGAAGCCCTAATCTATGGTAATGGTATGACCCTAATTTAGTGTAATGACATGAGAAACACTAATTCAGGGAATTTTAATAATAAACCTTGATTGAATGTGAATAGTAAACCCTAATTGAGGATGATGTCATGAGAAACCCTAATCAAGGGTGAAGCCATATGAAACCCTAAGTGAGGATGATGTCATGAGAAACCCTAATCAAGGGTCAAGCCATATGAAACCCTAAGTGAGGATGATGTCATGTGGAACCCTAGATAAGGTTGATGTCAAAATGAAATTATAATAATGTGATATAACCTTTAATTCAAGGTAATGCCATATATTTGAATGTGGCACTTTGAAATGAAATCCTATACTAACATAGGATGAAAATATGTGGAGCCCTAATCTTGGGTTATAATGTATGAAACCCTAATTCTGGGCAATATGATGATAAATCATAATCCAAACCTGGGTAATGAGAAAAAGTATTCCTAATTAACATAAATTAGGAAATCCTAACTCAAATGATGAAATAGTGATGTTATACTTACAATGCATAATGCTAATTTGTAATTGATATAATTGTTATCATGTGCACTAATTATGCAAGTTACATGAGATGGTGGACATAGCTAGGTATGAGCTATGATGTTTTACTATTGAAATTGCTTTATGGGATTTGTGAGCCATAATATGTTGTGTTGCCTAGTGAGAGGTAACAAGATACATTATTGGGCTTTAAGAGCCATGTGAAATACATGTATTGCAAATATTATGTTTACATTAGTCAGATAACCTGAAGGCATTAAGTTACCTAATAAATTGGTAACAAGTATTTTGATGTTGAGGGTTTGAATACCCATATTTCATACTCATGATGATGAGATGATAAGGCATGAGAATACCCTGATGAGATAAGGGATTGAGGTCCCAATGTTTGATAAAGTTTTGAAAAGAACTTGATAGAAATAGTACTCATCCTTTGTAGCAATTGTTATAATGTTTTATGTTTGAAAACATGTTTGATGCTAAAAGAATATCGTAATGTACTTAATTAATCAAGTGAAATGGTATCATGTAGAGCCCTGACCATAGATCCATCATCGTAAGTAGTTTGGTGATGGTGAAGCAGGCTTTCCTACGGGAACTCCTGGAGGGCATACTGTTGATTATGTGGGGGTTATGGGTGCGAATATCCTTACACCCTAATGGAGGAATTGATGTGAGGTAAACATTAAATCTCTCAATCCTTCATTATTTATGCTGGGATGGATGTATCACTAATCTCCCGAAGACCAGGATGGATGTAACATTAATCTCCCAATGATCTTAATGTCGAATCGATGTGAGATAAATATAATATCTCTCGATTGCGAAGAGAGTACATCATGCCATTGTAACTCTAATAGCGAAGATGCTAGTATACCCTGGAAAGCTATTTAGCAGAGACACAAAATGTCCTGCAGTTGGTCCTCATACTGACTGAGGAAGATGAGGTCATGGAAATATGTCTCTTCTATTGATATATGTATGGTACCAAATTCGATTTTGCAATGGTAGGTTGGAGTATGAGTGGTATACCTCATCTCCTCAGGGCTTAAGTATGATTCTAAAATGTAATCAGTCGTGTAGCATATTTGCTTAAAGTTGAAATATGAGAATCATTGGTGGATGTTACTTTGCATAGTATGTTCCAATGAAGAAATGCTATTTATGCTCTTAAAATCCTTATTGGATAGGTAATATGCTGCTTCATCAATTTATAAGTAAAAGGATTTGAGTAAAGAATAATTCTCTAACCTGTTATACATTGATTTTAATTGTTGTTAAATACTTATGATTCTTCTGCTCAGTTTTATTTTATTAATTGCAATAATAATGTTTCTAGCAGAGAGTATTATCTCTCGCTGGGACAATTTTCAATTGTCTCACCCCGTGGAATCCAACTTTTTAGGTAGACACAAAAGAGGAAGTAGAAACCCTACAACAAGGGAAGAACAGCAGTAGCAGCAACAACAAGGACAACATTGAATTCTCAGGTGGAGACATTGGTTGTCATGTCCTATAAATAGAGAGTCCAATGTTTCATCTCTATACTCTCTGGTCCTAGGAGTCAGTAGTTAGTTTGATGTTGATCTGAGATTTTGGCTTGATGCCTCGAGGTTCTTTTAACAAGGCAGTAGATGTTTTTAACTCTCGAGAAGAAATGGTACAAGAGATGTACTAGTAAACCAGAATGTATTTGAAATACTTTGGTTCCTTATGAAATAGTTTTTTAGTTTATGGATCTCTTTGTAAAAAGTATTAATTTTTAGCAATTTTCAATAATCCACTATGAATGATACGCTTCCACATTAGTTAATCTTGTTTCATTGGTTAAGACCAGTTTTTACACCACAAAAGGAGTCATCCAATGTTATTCATATTTGGTCCTAAGCAAATACAATACATAGTTGTGTTACATCTTTTATTATTGTCCTGAGGATTTGAGTCGTACCATTCAAATACAAGCGACCACTGCTAAGTCAAAATTGGTAACATACAAGGTCAATGGAACAACCAAAATCCATGACCTCCCCAACACCTCTAGGTCAGTACAAGAGAAAAACACCACAGAGACATATCGGTCGACTACAACAACAAAATATAATCAAGCTAAAGGACCGGATCATGCATGACCATCTATATAAAACACCTAGACCGCCTTGGTACAAGTCACAATGCTAGAAGAACATGCTCACTCATGGTCATTCTTAAAAGAAAGGATTGGCTCACGCATGCCATCCATATAGGAAGGAGAACATCTCACCAATGGTCGTCTCACACAAACTATAATTGTAGATGCAAGAAGATACTCGACTTGCACCCTTGCATATTCAAAAATATGCACTCTGAGTTTCCCATAGGAATGAATCATTTCACCATCCAGTACTAAGATTGACATTGGAATGGATATATGGCACATGGAACCTAAATGATTAGGGTTTCACTTTGTTAGTTATGTCAATTGAGTGCCTTTTAGCGTCGATCAAGTTACAACATATAAATCCAAAAGAAACTCTACAAAGATAAGGGAAAGGTGTAATTACAGAAGATATAAGACGTATAAGGCCATGACCACTTGATGCTTGTAGCACTGCCATTCACAAGGCCATAACCAATGTTACACAACCATACTAGGCTATTACCAATATCACATCAATGTGGGATATAAATCCCTCCATCATATCACTAGATGATATCACCTCACAATAGGCAAGCCTTCACCAGGGTATAAGACCCATCACATCAATATGACCTCATAATTTCTCATCAAGACTTATAGACATCACCATGTATCATATAATAATCACAATATCATACACAAGTCATGATGTTCATTTCACCTACAAGGTTAGTGGTTCATAAATAAGAGAGAGAGAACATCATAATGTGGTAACCAACCCACATGAGACAAGCAAGCACATTGTATTTCCCAACATTAGGGTTAGAATTACATGTATAAATGATTAGGGTTCCATGTCATAAATCAATTTATCAAACCCTAATTATGTAATCTCCCACTTTCTTGGAGCATTTTAGGATTAGAAAATTATTAATTAAACATGATTAGAGTGTTATGTCAATCAGTACTAGGTATCAATACAATTACATGTACATGTGTAACCATATCACTATGTCATGCATGTGTAGTGACAATGTATCATATATGTATATGTGTGTTGACCATCCTTCATTCACGTGTCACGACCAAGCTCAATACAAGTGTCTGGACCACCTATTAAACAAGGGTCATGATTGTGGCAAAACCAAGTGTCTCTTCCAAATTCAAAGCATCAAATGTGTTACAACCAACAACAAAGCATGTCTCGATCGGAACATCAATTAAAACATCTATCTCGACCCAAACCAACACAAAGGTGTCTCAACCCAAACCAACACATGGTCATTTCCACAACATCAAGGAAGACATATGTGTCTACCAAAATAGGTGTTAGACTCTAGCAAAACCAAACGTCACTTTGCTAAAAACCCATGGATTTACGAGCATCCAACCCTAGAAAAAAAACCATGAAGATCAACAACTGAAACCACATTAGGAGAGAGAAAACAAACCACAACACATATGGAAACCACTCAAAATTTTCAAGGAAAACATGTTGGCCAAAAAACTTAGCATGGTGATAAAACCAAAGCTCATGGCGCAAGTATAAAAATCACCACATTCAACCCATACCAAGACAAAAGAATTTTGGGTTTAAGAAAGAGAGTAATCTACATGAGAATACTTCAAAGTCTTAAACCTTAGATCATGATAACTTCACCTAACATATTATCATAGAATTTAGAGATCAAAATAGAAGATCAACACGGAAATAATAGAAGATAAACATCAAGTAAAACCACCATCATCAAGGAGAAAAACTTCCCATAAAAACGGTCACCAAAAACCCTAAAACATGTAGTATGGAAATCCCCATGGATAACCTCATGTAAGAGAAAGATAAACTCACATTCAACACCTCCAAAATAGAACCTAAAATTCATGTTACACTAAGGTCAATGAATCTTATGCATGTGATCAAAATCCAAGATCAAAAGATAAGAGGGAACTATTCATCTCATCATCATCTCAAAATCGGGTACCACAAATTAGGGTTTCAGATCCTAAACAAACCAAGCATGATAACCACCATCATAAAGATCTAGAACATGATATCATCTACTATCATGTTAGGACCATGATTTAGAGAAAAAATAGCAACATGAATGTAAATAAAAGTGCAATAATAGAGAGGGTAGAGTGTTATATGGCCCGCCTTAAGTGAAGAAATAAGATCCAAGCTCTCGATCACCAAGGAGGAAGATGAAGCTTCACCAAAAGCTCAAATCTCTGCCACAAGATCACCTCAAGAAGAAGAAGACACCAATGTCAAAGATAGCTTAAGAAAAGAGGGTAAGAAACCCTAGGCCAAACCAAAAGAAGAAGGGAGGAAGAAAAGAAAACTTCCTCACACTGGGACCACCTTGTCAAAACATGGTCTCTGACCCTTTGTGATGAGGGCTTTTCTCTCAAGATGGCCACCATGGATAGTCCATAGTCTAAGGCTGAGAAAGGAGGAGACGATGAGGTAGAAGATCAAAGAAAAATGCCACCAAAGAAAGACATATACTTACCAAGGAAGAAGATGATCCAAAATTCACCACAAGCACCAAGGGAAGGTTGATCGGCCACAAAGCAACTAGATCAACACTCCTTATCTCCACAAAGCTTCAAGATCACCACAAGAGAGGAGGAAATAAAGAGGGCCTAAAAGAATGCATGTTTGAAGAGGAGAGGGGTTATATACATGAAGAAGGAGGGAAGTAGGGTGAAGATGAGGTGTTAACACCTAAAGGCACCAAACAGACACTTGTTCACAAAAGAAACCAACTTGAAATCACTATATGCATGCATGAACGAGATGGTGATACAACCAATGTTGAGTATCAACCTCTTAAGGTCACCAACACATTGGTCTTGGTCGAGAAAGACACATCAAGAGGTTGAGACAACACCAAAACAACTTGTTTAGGTCGAGACAAAAAGGTCACCAAAATACTCAAGATTGAGACACACCATAAAAGGGCAACTCATCTCGACCCAACCACTCAAGACCATCATGGTACAAACAAAACCAAGACAAGGTAGGTGTCTCAGTCAAGACACACCCAAAACACCCATCAAGGTCGAGACAAAGATCGCTACACTTCAACCAAGCTCACATGGTCGATACCAAACCAAACCCTAACCACTTCTTAGAGATGTCACCATTCATCCAAGGCTCAACCAAGGTTCCCCAAAGCATCACATTATTTTTCATGATGCCAAGGAAGAGAAGGTACACTATGGAGGTGGCAAATTGCAAGGTAACCTCTCAATTTGGTAAATTGCAATTAGGCCCAAAACAAGCACATAAATCACAAACATCATCTAAACTAGCTCAAATTGACAAATTAATATCTCCATAAGCCCTAAAAGAA
This sequence comes from Alisma plantago-aquatica, assembly GCA_963693085.1. Lineage (NCBI taxonomy): Eukaryota > Viridiplantae > Streptophyta > Magnoliopsida > Alismatales > Alismataceae > Alisma > Alisma plantago-aquatica. Next base: position 668,220,213 of record OY856412.1, on the reverse strand, counting down.
TCTCAAAGTATTAGAGGCTCTAAGTACTTAATCAGGAAAAACAAATAGGATTAGCCCAAAACACAAGTCAAGGGTTTTACAAGGTCAGACTCCAACAAACTCTGACTGGTTTGATGGGTTGGCACAAATAATTTGAGTCTCATGCCAAACATCTCAGATTGGATGCATTGACAGTTTAAAACTGAGTAGACACATTTTAAGGACATGGCAGTTATGTGTTATTTAAGTTGATTTGCCATCCTTTAGTTTGTTCAAGGTCCTTTCAAGGCTTTAGTTTTTGTCTCAACTGTCCACCTCCAAAAGACAATGAGGACATGAACAAAGGCTCTACAACCTTCGCTAAACATCACGTTATATATTTTTATTGATGAAAAAACACTATTTTATTCTTAATTTTCCCTATGATCTTCTCTTCTTTATGTCATGGGTAGTGAGCTATTGGATTAGCATATGTTTTTTCGTTTAATGAAAACCACTCACCTATTATGAATTACTCTCAATAATATTCAGTTCTAGTGTGTTCATGTCTTATGCAACTCTACTCCTCTCTATAAACTATTTTCCTCCTCTCGGGAATAGTTGGTGGTTGTGTGGTGAGATCTTCTCTTTACAAAGATATATAGAATACTTTTATACGAAACATTACCTCTGCACCGTAAAGGACTCATTTATACTGTCAAATCGATCATCCAAGTATCATATGTGTTAGCTAGGCAACACCTAGAAAAAAAATATATTGAATTCAGCTATAATTAGGCCTCTTCTAGTACAACCTTTCTTTGTTTTCAATATCTTTGATGGTAGCACTACCTCGTTTCCTTCCAGTCATACTAATTCCATTTTAGCTACTATATTAGACCGTAGGAGCAAAGCAGGATAAACAAAGAATCTAACGGCTTCTCCAAGGAAAAAATAACAGTTGTACGGCTTACTACCATTGCAAATACTCACCCTACTTTGTGATAAACGACTCAATGATTCATCCTCTCATAATACTAAGCATATTTTATATAATCAAATAACTTTGATATATCACTACTAAATATATCTTTATATACCTATAAATAAATAAATGTAGGTGATATGCATGTGTGCCTGCTTTTCACATGCTTATGTGCTTGTTTCTCCAGCAGCTTGGGTGCCTCCTTGGCACGCAGTTTAGATTTTTTTTTAAATCTAGTAAGGCAACTGACATTTCGGTGTGCTCACTTTTCCAGCAGTTCGGGTGTCTGCTTGGCATGCAGTTCAATTTTATTTTTTTTATATTTTTAATCTATGTAATAATTGTCACTTATTTTTTTAATTATTTATTAAAAAAATAGTATACTGAGGGGGCATTTTCTGATGTGCCACATCATAAATGTGATTTGTCACCAATATATACTATATAAGAAATTCTTTATTATTTTTAAAATTACAAATTAGATATTGTGTTTGTACACTACACATTTCTCTTTTCTTTTTAAAATTTAATATTGTATGATGAAAATCATCAATACTATGGAATGGAATTTTCTCTATATTTTTTTGAAATTACAATTCGGTTTGTCTTTTCTTTTTTAAAATTTTATATTGTATAAGGAGGCTCATCTACAATATATAAGAAGCCCACATAGGAAGCTGAATACAATTTTTATTAGTTTTTGGAGTTACAAATAGGTCCATGTATGTGTATGCTATACTTTTGTCTTTTCTTTTTGAAATTTTATATTCTGTAAGGAGACACATCTATACTATATTAGAAAGCATGCAAAGGACACTGAGTGCAATTTTTTCTATTATTTTTTATAATTACAAACAAGTCAACGTGTGTGTACACTGCACTTTTATCTTTTTTTTTATATTATATATCATATAAGATGACACATCTATACTATACAAAACAACACATGGTAGGTGATATGCACGTGTGCTCGCTTTTTACGTGTATGTGTGCTTGTTTCTCCAGCAACTAGGGTGTCTACTTGATATTTAGTTTAGATTTTTTTTTCTTTCTTTTGACATGCCCAGTAAGACAGTTGACATGCATGTGTGCTTACTTTTCCAACAACTAGGGTTCTTACTTGGCACAATGCTCAGTTATTTTTTCTTTTTATATTTCTAAATTATGTAATAATTGCCTCCTATTTCATTAAGTAGGATGAGAAGATATTATTTGATGGGTAAGTGTGATCCAAGTATTAAGCATTATGTGTTACCATATATACTATATAAAAATATTATTTTTTTAAATTACAAATAGGTCCTTGTGTTTATACACTACACTTTTATATTTTTTTAAATATTATATTGTATAATGAGACTCATCAATACTATATAAGAAAGGTTGTGGGGGCACAATGAAATTTTTCTTATTATTTTTTTAGAATTACAAACCGGTCTTGTGTACACTACACTATTGTCTTTTCTTTTCAAAATTTTATATTATATAAGGAGGCTCATCTACAGTATATAAGAAGTCCACATTAGAAGTTGAATGTAATTTTTTCTATTTTTTTGGAGTCAAAATAGGTCCATGTATGTGTGCACTACATTTTGCCTTTTTTAAAAAAATTATTCTATAAGGAGACTCATCTATATTGTATAAGAAAGTCTTCAGACGGTGTCGAATGTAATTTTTGCATTATTTTTTATAACTACAAGAAAGTCAATGTGTGTACACTATGCTTTTATCTTTTCTTTCTAAAATTATATATCCAATAAGATGACACATCTATACTATACAAAAAAGCACATGAATAGAATGAATGTAGTTCTCTTCATTGGTTTTTAGAATTACAAACTGGTCCTTGTGTGTGTACAATACACTTTTGTCTTTTCTTTTCAAAAATTTATATTGTATAACGAGACTCATCTATAGTATATAAGAAAGCTCATAGAGGGTGTTGATTGCAATTCTTTTCATTTCTTTTTAGAGTTACAAATTGGTCCCTATGTATGTACACTACACTTTTGTCTTTTCTTTTCAAAATTTTACACTGTGTAAGGAAACTCATCTACACTATATGAGAAAGTCCCTGAAGGGGATGAATGTAATTTTCTTCATTATTTATTAGAGTTATTAACTGTTCCTTCTTTAAACGGGTAGTGTGTATCTTACTTTGAATACTAACTACATATTAGTCATCAACATACACAAAAATGATAATTCAAACTCATATAAAAAGCTTATCTAACAAATCTATTATAGCATATAAGAATAGATGTCGACCAACTCATTATTCCATAATTATTATATGATCACATATTATATTCATTGAATTATATAACATGTGCATAGCACGTGTCTTCCACTCGTATGCTATAATTTCAAAGTTTATTGTTTCAGATCGATTGATTCGGTACGCATCATAAAAGACAAATATATAAATTTGTGTTAAACTGAATCTTGAGGCCTGGCTGGAACGTAAAGTACTTATATCATTTATTTATAATTAGTACTCATATTAATTTACTCTCATATGTATTTATTAACTATTATATATAGTTAATACTCACAAAAGTTGTAATGTAATCAACTATAAGAAACTCACTCGAATAATTGTCAAATGACTCCCTCTGATATGTAGTGCGTGATTATTAAAATTATATATTTTCTCATCATATGTTTCTCTTCATACATATGATGTTTGTCAAATGACTTCCTCTGATATGTTGTGCATGATTATTAAAATTATATTTTTTTTTCTTTGTACGTATGGTGTTTGAGTAATTAAATTGTAATGTTATGGCTCCCAAGTGTATGGATGTAGTGTTTTAAAGGATCAATTTTGCCATTCAAAAAAGACTATGGTGCATGTTTTACACGTACATAGCACATGTCTTCCGCTCGTATGTCATAATTTCAAATTGTATTGTTTTAGATCGATTAATTCGGTACGCACCATTAAAGATAAACATATAAGTTTATGTTAAACTCAATCTTAAGGCCTGATTGGAATATAAAACACACATATCATTTGATTTATGATTAGTACTCATATTATTCTACTCCCAAGTGTATTTGTTAACTGTTATATATATTTAAAATTATATATCTTCTCTTCATACATATGGTGTTTGAGTAATTGAATTGCTATGTTATGGATCCCAAGTGTATTGATATAATGTTTCAAAGGATTGATTTTGCCATCCAAAAAGGACTAGTGGCACATGTATAACATGTGCATAGCACGTGTCTTCTGCTCGTTTGTTATAATTTCAAAGATTATTGTTTTAGATCGATTGATTTGGTACGTATCATAAAAGACAAACATATAAGTTTACATTTAACTCAATCTTGAGGCATGGATGAACAATAAAACATACTACTACTCATATTAATTTACTCCCAAATGTATTTGTTATTTGTTATATATAGTTAGTACTCACAAAAGTTGTAATGCAATCAACGAAAAGAAACTTACTCGAATAATTGTCAATTGACTCCCTCTGATATGTAGTCCATTATTATTATTATATATTTTCTCTTCATACATATGGTGTTTTTCAAATGCCTCCCTCTTATATGAAGTGCATGATTATTAAAATAATATATTTTCTCTTCATACATATGGTGTTTGAGTAATTGAATTGTAATGTTATGGCTCCCAAGTGTATGAATGTAATGTTTCAAAGGATCGATTTTGCCATCCAAAAAGGACTAGCCGCGCCGCTTGTTGCCTACTTGTTTTCTATTTGAATGTAAAATTCATTATTCAATATGATACTGATAATAATTTACATACAGAACACTAAAAATAAAATGACTGAATTAAGTGTCAACTATTGCTTCAGATCTATAGTGAGTGATTATTTCTACTCCAAAAATTTGTTAGAAAATAAACACACGCCTCGATAGTTGGACTTCCAAATCGACTGCAGAAGTATGTATACATGCGGTCAAATTTAACATACACAGTCTCTTTTTATAATTATAAAAAAAAGTAAAACAGGAGGTGGAACAATTCAAAAAAAAACACAAATAGTTGAAGCGCATAAGCAACATTTGAAGAGCACCCACTACATTCACATTTATTTATAAGAAATACTACATAAGCAGACATGTCAAAGAGCGCATACCACAAAATATACGTGATTTCTTTCAAGGCTTTAATTTCTCTTTTAACCATTCACCTCTGGAAGTCGATCAGGATATGACTAAAGCCCCTACAACTGTCGCTAAACATTATGTTTCATATTTTAATTGATAAAAATACCTCTTTTATTTGTAAGGTTCCTCATGATCCTCTCTTCTTTATGTTATGGTTGTGAGTTATATGGATAGGATAAATTTTCATCTCCTCTGATGACAACCACTCACCTCTTATGAATTATTCACATTTTGTATCTAGTCGCACCTAGTACATTGTCAATAATCTTTACTTCTTATTTGTTTATGTCTAATGTAACTCTTTGTTCCTCTATACAAACTATCTTCCTCCTTTATCATATATTTGGTGAGTGGGTGATGTGATCTTCTCTTTGTAAAATGCAAAGTAAAATAAATTCTTTTATATAAAAATGATGTTATCCCCTCTGTATTCTATAAGAATGTGATATTTAACTCAAAAATAATTGACAATAAGTGATGGGAACATGCACCTTATAATCTCAAATATCATTTGAAAATCAGATGTGTGGAACTATTCTAACATCCCTTAAAGTATAGCCACTTTCATGTATTAGCACTTATTACTTTAGGGTCTTACATCATCGGGATTGGTGACGTCTGTGTCAAAACAGATGTTGGGTGTACTATCATGCTCAAGGATGTTTGTCATGTTCCAGACTTAAGGCGTAGTGTAATTTTTTATTCCTTATTGGATATGAGTAGATATGATCTCAAGTTCGATAGTGGCATGTGCAAGGTAACAAAAGGGTGTTTGGTCATAGCTCGAGACATACTGTGCTGCAATCTATAAACCACATTAAGAGCGCATAAAAAGAAGGTTCAGGAAGTCAAGAAGCCAACACCAATTCAAAGGAGATGAGGAGGACTTGGAAGTACTCCTACAGATATCCATAGGTCTAAGTTGCACGATTCTCTTAATGATGTCAGTAAAGGTAGAAAGGTAAGTTTCTACAAGCATCAGGATGGCTCCCAGTTAGAGAAGGCCACTTCAAAGACTTCTTCTAGACAATGTGCACATGAGGAAGATGGACATATAGTTGATGCACGAAGAATGGAGGATTAGGATCTTGATGTGGGGTTACATCGACATGGTGAGCATCAAATGAAGGTTTTGGAGTCATACTACAGAAGGTTAGAAATATAATTTTCATCCAGGATGGACCGACAGACTGGTCAAGGGGAGAAAGAAAGTTCTAAGTGTGGGCATGGAGAGAGAAACGACGCTTCCAGGATACTTGTTCTAAGTTGCTTTGAAATAAAGTGGAGTCGGGGTGGTACTTCAAGAAAAGGGATAAAAATGATAGGATGTTGACATGCTTGAGGAGAATGACCACCTATCAAAATATGTCACAGGTGGTGATGGAATCCAAAATTTACTTTGGATGATTGCTGAAGACAACATCTCTCTTATGGGCTAGAGGGGGAGATTGTTGGAATAAGATTGTTTCGTCCCATGTCCTAATTGAATTTGGGCTTGAGTAGGAGTTGTCTTGTTTTTTCAATCCTAGTAGGAGCTAAATCTAATAGGACAGAAGATGGATCTCTATTTGCAACATTAGAATTGGATTAGGAATTAGACTATGAACTGGAGTGGGATTCCTAATTTCTACCACTTTTCATGGAGTCCTATAAATAGAGGCCCTAGGGGAGGCCATTCAGATCATCCCATCAGTTGTTTATTATTGGTGCCTTCTGTGGTAGATGTGCCAGAAAATAAGAACAATTGGTGGTGCTATCTTGCGGTAAGAGAGGTCCAACAACTTTTCCTTGAAGTGAAGTAGCGACTGATAGTCAGAAACACATTGGTGGTGCATAACAACGGTGGCGTATCTGGTTAGCTGAGGATGCATATCAGCTGGTGGCACTATCTCAATGTTGCGACAGTGACTACGATAGCAGTTCATTCGTTCAACGAAGGATGCTCATCTTCTCTCTCAAGTCGAGAGAGCTTCTGGTTGATGGTGAGGTACACAACCTCGTCTGGAGTAGACGCGGACCGGTCAGCAGTCGCATCGACAATAGGTAAAGGCATAATTGTGTTTCCGATCCCCTACAACGATAAAGGTTTCGTGAGGAGAAAAAGATAAGTGGGATATTTTGTACATATTGGGTTTAATCCTATTCTTCCTATCTTTGTTCTCATGTGGGGGGTATCTAGATTTAGGGGTAGTTAAATCTAGATAGTGTGAGTTGTAATCTTGATTACATAGTTCTTGTTGGCCGGTATTGCCCTATAGTTTTCTCTTCTTGTCTTGAGGAGAGTTTTCCACGTTAAATCTTGCACTTTCAGTTTTGCAGAACATGTCATTTTCCCACTACAATTCCTAACAAGTGGTATCAGAGCAATGTTGGAAGGTTGAAGTGGAAGCGACAATGGCGTATAAAGATGGGAAAGTGCACATTGACAAGTTTTATGACAATGATTTTGGCTTATGGAAGATACAGATTGAAGATTATCTATACCAGAAAAAATTGCATCAACCTTTGGCGGAGACTAAGCATGAATAGATAAAGTATGAGGATTGGGATCTCCTTGATCGCTAGGCACTTGGAGTGATCAGGTTGACGTTGGCATGGAATGCTGCATTCAACATTGCCAACGAGAAGACGACGACAGGACTTCTGAAGACATTGTCAAATATGTATGAGAAACTAACTACTACAAATAAGATATATTTGATGTGTTGTTTGTTCAACCTGAAGATAAGTGAAGGAGCCTCGGTAGTAAATCACATCAATGAGTTCAACGTCATAATTACTCAACTGAACTTAGTTGATATAGTGTTTGATGATTAAGTCAAAGGCCTTATCGTACTTTTCTCTTTGCCTGAGAGTTGGTCTTCTACGGTAACGAGAGTCAGTAGTTTGTCAGGAAGCATGAAGTTGAATCTTGACAATATTTGGGATTTGATTCTGACTGAAAACATGTAGGGTTTTAGGGGAGACAGAAAAGGCAGCAGAAACAAAAAAAATTTCTCCCCCAAACCCAGCACAAGGAAACACGTCAACGTATATATAATAGGAAAGGATGGTTTTTGGAATCATACCTTGTCCCAAGGCTTGCTCGGCGACAATACCTCGCGCCTTGCGCGGTCTTCAACTTCGGTCTTGGACGGTGTCTGTACAGCTCCTGGTCGCACCGGGACTCACGACTCCTCCTCTCACCGGACTGTCGGGATTGACAGTTGTCCTCCTAAGCGGCAGAAACCTCCCGCCTCTGAAGTAGTCCACACGGACCACCTAGAACTCCACACTCCTTGTCCCACAAGGAAGTGGAAGGAGTCGCACCCTCCTGTTGACGTACTAGTCACCAACACACTCTCCTGCCTCCAGTTGCAACTGTAGTTGTCCTTCCCTTGCTGCACCTCCCTTTGCGGGAAGCACTTGCTCGGGCTCTCTCTCGGTTACCAAAACCAGAGAGAACGACAACTTTGCAGAGCAACTGGTTGCACTGAGTTGTACTTTGAGAAGCCCCCACTACCCCTATATATAGGAGGGTCATGGGATAGGGTTCTCTATCCTGGGCAATACGGGACTAAACGCAGGAGTAGAATGGTTCGAGATTTTCCACAAAAAGCAAACGGTTCGCAACCTGAAATGATCGGTTCATAGATGAACCGATCGGTTCGGCCATTGAGTCGATCGGTTGTGTGGCAACACATCCCATTATCACACAGATAATGAGGTGTTACGCTAAAACGTGTGGAAATCTCCATAACCATAGATTATGAAAACACGGGTTAATTAAAACAGATTGCGGAAAACTGATAAACTGTGAAACTTATTACTTTCCAATCCTCATCCTGCACAGAAACAAGTCATATATACACATACACGAGATCTGATACGTGTCTACAGCTTACAGAAACAGCTGCTCATCCATCACATGAGTTCACCACCTGTTCACATACATAAAGGCCCATATCCGGCCATCAGCAGGATATGCAAACATCATCGATCGCTCATCGTGAAACATCGTCAAAACACTGCCAAGGACCTGAGAGTACAGGGATGACTCTAGACTCTACTACGAAACATCCAAAACAGCAGCATATCCATCGCTTGCCTTCTACTGCTCTTCAAGCTGCTCTGCCGCAACACCACAACCACGTCTACCTCGACCACCTGAAAACCAGCGGAGTGAGACAATTGAACAATTGTCCCAGCGGGAAACATAGCTCCCCACCGCAACTACAAAACCTCAGCAAGATAACTATAACAGCAGATAATTATCAACAGGTATAACCAGAGCAGTCTATATACATAGCAAAGCTATTCTTACCGACAAGCTTACCAGCTGTACAAGATGCATATAACCAAATATCTCTCAATAGAACATGTTTATTAGAATAAGATACAATGTCACATAACCTGATTATCAAGATAAGCCATATTACCACATACCTGATGAACGTAGAAGTACCTATAGATATACCAGAATTTAATACACAATCAAGGCCTCAACCAATGTTTCTTGTTTAACTTTAAGCAGTAAATAGCAAACGGTTGTATTACGTATTATTATGCCCCAAGGATTTGAATCGTACCATTCAACTCCAACCTATGGCTGCGAAGCCTAAGACTGGTTCCATACAAGGTCAATGGAAGAGCCGGACTCCACGACCTCCCACCTCGTGGTCAGTACACGAGCACAACACAAGCATGACCTTAGTCACATGCTGAAGTGGTCTAATCCACAGGGTCAGCTCTTTAAGCTACCCTCACTCTAGCCCGCCTTGGTACAGGTCTCGGCGCTAGTAATACTGAGCCACGGGCCTGATCACCATGCTCCGAGCCATGAACGCATTCATGCTCCACACATCACATATCCTGAGCCATGGGCCTGTTCACCACGCTCTATATACGTATCTGAGTCTGTAACCGAAGTTACACTCTTACCTCCTCATTTTCAGGCTAGGAGCAACCTACACATATTCAATAATATGCGCTTCCAGGTTAACCCGTAGGAGAACCTGTTTCACCATCACCAAGTCCTGACGATGATGGATCTATGGCCAGGGCAAACTCATGATATATTTTACTGTGATTAATTAGTATCTTTTAGATGGATTACAAGATTCAACCAAGTTGTATAACATGCAAGATATAACGAAAAGTAAACGATATAACTCAATCTTATATTATTATTGTAATCACATCGACCTGATCCATCTCAAGGATCATCATATACCATGGGATCTCAATCCCTCATCATGTACTGTCACTGCCTCTCAAGGCTCACATCATCATCATGGGACAAACACCTCATACATACAATCCCATTGAATAATTATCAAAGTGATGTTACTCATCACATATGTCTCATAGCCTTTTCATGGCTAATCATCACCTGCATGGTTAGGATACACAATAACCATAGATTCAACATAAGTAATATGCTCACTATCATGAGCTATCATTCAAGATAATCTATTTATCAATATTACACTATATGATGATCAATCTTGTTAAGCACATCATACCATAATCATGCCTACCCTTATCTCAGGATTATACAAACAATCAAGGTATTCACTTTATATAACAATTATGTTGAGTATACACTATTATTACCAAAATCATTACTGTTACCATCCTCTATCATCATCATTACCTTTATCATTAAGCAACCATTAATGCAACTACCATTTATCATTTCCATTAACAATTAAGCATAAGACTTACATTATGCATGTCATTACTACTCTTGCTACCATCATTACTATTATCAGCATCATCATCCACTAGTATCTTTATCGCTATGTCATTAAACAAACTATTAATGTAACTGTTACTTAGCCACATTATTACCCACATCAATATTATTATTGTTTTTACTACTAACATGGCATCACCATCATTACATGATTACCATCATCAAAACTATTAACATCTTTGCTATCCACCACATTATCATTGGCTACCACATTTGCCTTACCAGGATGATACTCAATAGTGTAGTCGTAATCATTGATGAACTCCATGCATCGCCGCTGTCACATGTTCAACTCTTGCTGTGTAAAGATATACTTCAGATTCTTATGATCCATAAAAATCTGACATACTTCCCCATACAGATAGTGTCTCCAAATCTTTAACGCATGAACCACTGCTGCCAACTCCAAGTCATGAGTCGGATAGTTCTCCTCATGCTTCTTGAGTTGTCGTGAGGTAAAAGAAACCACATGATCTTCCTGCATCAACACGCAACCTAAAGCTTTCTTGGAAGCATCACAGAAAACAACATAGCCTTTCCCAGGCTCTGGCAAAATCAACACTGAGCATTGGTCAGCTTCTCCTTTAGACTCTGGAAAGCTTGCTGACATCGATCATCCCAAACAAAAAGTACATCCTTCCTGGTCAACTTCGTCATTGGAAACGTGATCACACTGAAGTCCTTGATAAACCTCCGGTAGTATCCTGCTAATCCAAGGAAACTACGAACTTCTATCGGCGTCTTCGGTTGTTCCCAATCCGCAACGGATTCCACCTTCTTCGGATCTACTTTGACTCCTTCAGTAGATATCACATGACCCAAGAAAGTCACTTCATCCAACCAGAACTCACACTTGCTGAACTTGGCATACAACTAATGTTGACGAAGAAGAGTCAACGCTCGACGAAGATGTTGCTCATGCTCTAGCCTGTCCCGACTATAGATCAAGATGTCATCTATAAAGACTACAAGAAACTGATCTAAGAATGGATGAAACACTCTGTTCATCAGATCCATGAAAGCTGCAGGTGCATTGGTTAACCCAAACGGCATAACCACAAACTCAAAATGACCATACCTCATCCTGAAAGCTGACTTTGGTATGTCATCCGCCTTTATCCTCAACTGTTGATATCCCGACCGTAGATCGATCTTCGAAAACACTATAGCACCACGCAACTGATCAAACAGATCATCTATCCTCAGCAACGGGTACTTATTCTTGATCGTGACCTTGTTCAACTGCCAGTAGTCTATACACAACCGCATCGAGCCATCCTTCTTCTTAACGAACAACACGGGAGCACCCCAAGGTGACGTACTTGGTCGGATAAAACCTTTCTCCAACAACTCTTGTAACTGCTTCTTCAACTTTGCCATCTCTGCTGGAGCCATCCTATACGCTGTCTGAGCAACTAGTTGCATTCCAAGAACCAGATTGATCTCGAAATCAATCTCTCGGGGTGGACGAACACCACGAAACTCCTCAGGAAACACGTCTGCAAACTCTCGAACCACTGACACCTCCTCGAGACTAGGACCTTTCGCCTTGTTAACCACAACGATATCCACCACGTGAGCTAAGAACGCCTCACATCCTTGTCGTAACAACTTATCTGCCACCATAGCTGATACCAAACATGTCAGAAGGATCTTTCTATCTCCCTGGAAGGTCCACTTCTCTCCAGCGACATCAAACATTGCCTGCTTGGAACCACAGTCCAAGACAACCTTATACCTTTCTAAGGTATCCATCCCAAGGATAACATCAAAACCATGCATATCAAGTGGTATAATATCCACTTGGAAACAATGTCCCGAGAAAGACAAAACACAAGATGGACACTCTTCTCGAAGCAAAGAGGAACCATCAAGAGGGGTTTCTAACAACAAGCTATCCTTCTTACAGCTAACAGGTAAACGATAGTTTTCAAGCATACTATAGGCGATAAAAGAGTGTGTAGCACCTGGATCAACCAGAACAGATATAAAGCAAGAAGAGGACATATCAGAATGAAATAACTCCATCTGACCTGTCACCACTCGTGGGTTGACTATCGCCTCTGGATGACTCATGGCATAGAATCGAGCCGTTGCTTGCGGTCCACGACCTCTGCTTCCTTGAGCAGACGATCCAGCTTGAGATGCTTGACCGCGTCCTCGTCCTCTGCTACCACTGGGCTGTTGTCGATCTAATCCTTGTTGGTTCTTCCTTGACTACTGCGTCACTTCAACATCTCTATTCGGGCAATGCGACTTGAGATGCCCAGTTTGTCCACAGAGATAGCATGCCCTATCTTCAAACTGTGGCCTAGCTGGCCCTATCACTGCCATCGAAGCTGAACTGTGCGCCTTAGACGGTGAAGAAACATAACATTTCCCCTTACTCGGAGACCACTGAGACGGTACACCAGAATTTCTCATTGCTGACGGTGTCGAAAACCTGGGCTTCTTAAAGCCACCAAACCTTCGTCCTTGAAACTGAGCAGGTCTTTTGTGAGACATAGACTCTCTTTTCTCTCTTACTGTTCTCTCGATCCTTCGAACAGATTCCACAAACGTAGCAAACCGCTCTCGGTTCTCCAACGCAGAAACCGGTGTTGTTATCTCAGCACTCAAACCCTTCTCGAAACGTCTGATCCGTTCCTCATCTGTTGCCGCCATGTGAGGACAGAACCTCAACAGAACCATAAACTTAGCTTCATACTCGGTGATGGTCATCATTCTTTGTCGCAACTTCTCAAACTGACTGATCTTCTCATCCAAGTACGTCTTGGGAAAGTATTTGGTGACGAACTCACGTGGAAACACTTCCCAACAGATCACCTCACCAGGCTGCTTTTCTTCTTTGATGGTCCACCAGTGACTAGCACTACCTTTCAGAAGGTAGATAGTATGCTTTACCTTGTCTGCTTCGGGGATGTCAAGGATCCGGAAAGCCTTCTCAAGACTTGTCAGCCACATATCTGCATCTGCTGGATCAACCATTCCAGCATAATCTGAAGCTCTGACTCGGAGGAGCCGCTCAAAGGTCTTCCCAATACCTGATGCTTCTCCATGGGGAACATGTGCTCTCGGAGGAGGCACTAGTAATCGTTCAACCATGAGATTCATCATAGCCATTAACTACCCCATAAGCTGTTGGTAAGCAGGATGTTCAAGAATGACTGGGTTAGGTTGGGGGACCTCAGGCACCCGATCTTCCTGTGCCTGTCCATCTGCTCCATCAACCGATGCAGCATCACTGTACTCAGTAGAGTGTTCTTCATGGTTTCCAGACATCTTGACTTTTCTTCCGCTGAGGGCAGAAGATATTGTAAGAAAACCTGGACACACATAAGAACAACTCAACCTAATCCTAAATCCCTGTAGACTCAGCGAACCTAAGGCTCTGATACCAAAACTTGTGGCAACACATCCCATTATCACACAGATAACGAGGTGTTACGCGAAAATGTGCGGAAATCTCCATAACCACAGATTATGAAAATAGGGGTTAATTAAAACCGATTGCAGAAAACTGATAAACTGTGAAACTTATTACTTTCCAGTCCTCATCCTGCGCAGAAACATGTCATATATACACATACACGAGATCTGATACGTGTCTACAGCTTACAGAAACAGCTGCTCATCCATCACATGAGTTCACCACCTGTTCACATACATAAAGGCCCATATCCGGCCATCAGCAGGATATGCAAACATCATCGATCGCTCATCGTGAAACATCGTCAAAACACTACCAAGGACCTGAGAGTACAGGGATGACTCTAGACTCTACTATGAAACATCCAAAACAACAACATATCCATCGCTTGCCTTCTACTGCTCTTCAAGCTGCTCTGCCGCAACACCACGACCACGACCACGTCTACCTCGACCACCTGAAAACCAGCGGAGTGAGACAATTGAACAATTGTCCCAGTGGGAAACATAACTCCCCACCGCAACTACAGAACCTCAGCAAGATAACTATAACATCAGATAATTATCAACAGGTATAACCAGAGCAGTCTATATACATAGCAAAGCTATTCTTACCGACAAGCTTACTAGCTGTACAAGATGCATATAACCAAATATCTCTCAATAGAACATGTTTATCAGAATAAGATACAATGTCACATAACCTGATTATCAAGATAAGGCATATTACCACATACCTGATGAATGTAGAAGTACCTATAGATATACCAGAATTTAATACACAATCAAGGCCTCAACCAATGTTTCTTGTTTAACTTTAAGCAGTAAATACTAAACGGATGTATTACATATTATTATGCCCCGAGGATTTGAATCGTACCATTCAAATCCAACCTCTGGCTGCGAAGCCTAAGACTGGTGCCATACAAGGTCAATGGAAGAGCCGGACTCCACGACCTCCCACCTCGTGGTTAGTACACGAGCACAACACAAGCATGACCTTAGTCACATGCTGAAGTGGTCTAAGCCACAAGGTCAGCTCTTTAAGCTACCCTCACTCTAGCCCGCCTTGGTACAGGTCTCGGCGCTAGTAATACTGAGCCACGGGCCTGATCACCGTGCTCTGAGCCATGAACGCATTCATGCTCCACACATCACATATCCTGAGCCATGGGCCTGTTCACCACACTCTATATACGTATCTGAGTCTGTAACCAAAGTTACACTCTTACCTCCTCATTTTCAGGCTAGGAGCAACCTACACATATTCAACAATATGCGCTTCCAGGTTAACCCATAGGAGAACCTGTTTCACCATCACCAAGTCCTGACGATGATGGATCTATGGCCAGGGCAACCTACATGATATATTTTACTGTGATTAATTAGTATCTTTTAGATGGATTACAAGATTCAACCAAGTTGTATAACATGCAAGATATAACAGAAAGTAAACGATATAACTCAACCTTATATTATTATTGTAATCACATCGACCCGATCCATCTCAAGGATCATCACATACCATGGGATCTCAATCCCTCACCATGTACTATCACTACCTCTCAAGGCTCACATCATCATCATGGGACAAACACCTCATACATACAATCCCATAGAATAATTATCAAAGTGATGTTACTCATCACATATGTCTCATAGCCTTTTCATGGCTAATCATCACCTGCATGGTTAGGATACACAATAACCATAGATTCAACATAAGTAATATGCTCACTATCATGAGCTATCATTCAAGATAATCTATTTATCAATATTACACTATTTGATGATCAAGCTTGTTAAGCACATCATACCATAATCATGCCTACCCTTATCTCAGGATTATACAAACAATCAAGGTATTCACTTTATATAACAATTATGTTGAGTATACACTATTATTACCAAAATCATTACTGTTACCATCCTCTATCATCATCATTACCTTTATCATTAAGCAACCATTAATGCAACTACCATTTATCATTTCC
Source organism: Alisma plantago-aquatica (assembly GCA_963693085.1). Taxonomy (NCBI): domain Eukaryota; kingdom Viridiplantae; phylum Streptophyta; class Magnoliopsida; order Alismatales; family Alismataceae; genus Alisma; species Alisma plantago-aquatica. The sequence goes on along the minus strand of OY856412.1, from coordinate 668,203,961 downwards.
ATTAACAATTAAGCATAAGACTTACATTATGCATGTCATTACTACTCTTGCTACCATCACTACTATTATCAGCATCATCATCCACTAGTATCTTTATCTCTATGTCATTAAACAAACTATTAGTGTAACTGTTACTTAGCCACATTATTACCCACATTAATATTATTATTGCTTTTACTACTAACATGGCATCACCATCATTACATGATTACCATCATCAAAACTATTAACATCTTTGCTATCCACCACATTATCATTGGTATCATTGTTATCAAAAGCACCATTAACACATGTTGTGCATAAGCATCTACTTCCATCACACTTGTGACCGTTACCAAAGAACTACCTACCCTCACCTAAGATCTCACAACCCTTACTTACAGCTAGTTGACTCGGCTAGGCATGGGGAGGCAGCAACACTGCATTGCACCCAACCTTTGCCCGCAACGCGCGTCACAAGGGAACCGAGCAACATGGTGTCGCGCAAGCGCATCAGGGAGTGTTGCGCGACACGCCCCATCGGGCAACACCCGTCATAGCTTACCACCTTGCCCGACATCCTAGGCTAGCACCTATCTAACAACCTCACAACTGCTAGGAGAGAGAAGGAGAGAAAGAAGGAAAGGAGAGAGGGAAGCACTCCCACATATCGTGCAACAACACAAGGCCTAACGACCAGCATATTTCTAGGAAAGGAGGGTGTGACGCCCGTCACAAACCACATCCTATCACGCGTCACACCCCACTCCTGACGCCCATCACACACAAGGGGTATCGCCCGATACACCCTCACACCTATCGGTCGTTACACCATCTCTTGCATGTCATGCAACTCCATCAACTCAACAAAGAAGGCCCTGTCGTCCACCACAAGTACTAACAAGATGCTAAGGCCTATCTCCCATCAAAAGGATAACGTTCAACCTAGCCAGATCGGCCAACAACACCATAGCTCACCCTATCGCCCAACAAATGGGCAGGGTATCGGCCAACCTCAAGAACCCATCATATCGTCCAACCCATGGTTCCATATCATCCAACATAAAGAGCACCCTATCATCCAACTCTAAGGCAAAGGTTCCATGTCGTCCATCAAAGAGGATATCGTCCAACATACCCAACAACAAAGGGATATCGCCCAACACATGGTCACCATCAACCTCCAACTCAAGGGAACCCAAACCCTAGATCACTAGAAACCCTAAACTCTAAGGGTATATCGGCCACCAAAGGAAACTCAAGCAAGGTACAAGTCTAAGCTACTAACTTAAGAACAAGGACAAGAACAGAAGGTAAAGAAGTTAGGGTTAGAAATTATGCAACCCGCCTTAAGCTCCAAGGAATAGGAAGCACTCCAGCTCCAAGGGGTATCGTCCAACACAGCTCCAAGGTCCAAAGCTATCGTCCACCAGGCTTCTTCAGGAAGGTGTATCAGCCACCACTTCAACTCCAAGGGAGTGTATCGACCAACACAAGCTAGATGGAGAGGGATATCGTGCACTCAAGGTGGAGGAGAGACCAAAAGATCAAAGGAGACTAAGGCAAGGACAAGAGCTACATATATAGGAAGAAGGGGAGGAGAAACCAAGGTAAAACCATGCTAAGTGTCATCCACCCAAGGGACATTTGTCCCAGGGTTCAAGCCAACACATGCAAGATCTAAGACACTTGTCCAAGATAGGCACCAAGTGTCACCAACCAAGGTCAAGCCATATGGGCGACACAAGCAAGAACTCCTGCTGGGCGACACAAACAAGCTGCTAGGTGACACACCACTGTGTTGGACGACACAAGACCATCTTGGATGACACACACACACCCTTGGATGATACAAACTCACCTTGGATGACACAAGGCAAGCCATGGCCGGCACAAGGCTCAACCAAGCCCAAACAACACATCTCAAGGCCCAAAGGGCTTCAAACAACAAGCCAAAGCCTTCCTCTCAACCCTAGAGGAAGCAAAGAGGGGAAAATATATCATAAGATGACCAACTTGCACACAAAACCCTAAAATTGGGTTATTTGCAAGTAGCCCCTCGAACTCTCAACAAAGCACAATAAGACCCTAATCACCTCTCAAAGGTGATTAACAAGCATCAAACCACCAAGGTTAAGCAAAACAAACAGGGTAAACCCAAAACGCAGGTCAGGGTCCTTACACGTTGGACCTGAGCCGACCGTTTGGGGCACTCCAACCGATCGGTTGGTGCCCTGAACCGATCGGTTCATGGTCCTAATCCAGCTCAAAAAGACTTTCCTTGTTTCTTTCCCAATTGGTATTGAATACCAATAATATTCCCAATCAAATTGGGCAATTTGAAACCAAAGGAAAATTCTTGCCGACATGACTTTCCCAACTGGTCGGTTGCACCAGTTGAGCCGATCGGTTCAACCCTTGAACCAGTCATTTCAACCTGGTCATGATCCGATCGACTCAACACTTGAGCCGACCGGTTCAGCAACCTTAGCCGATCGGTTCAACATTTGAGCCGATCGGTTGGGAGCACAGGTTGGGCAAAATCAGTCAATTGCAATTTCAATCAATTTGATACTCCAATCAATGCATCCAACACCTTGAACCATATGATATTGAGCCATCGACTGATTGAGTGTTTAATTGAACTACTAAACTCCTTTAGTAATCAATCTAAACGTTGCTTGTGGACAAAACTCCTCTTCCAGGTTAAATCCTATGTGTGTGACCCTGCAGGTCCATTTCACGTTGGCAGTGAAAGTCCATAACACTTATGACTTCACAAGCAAAGAGTGGTGCCTAGTCACACATCAGTACTGCCCAAGTGAAAGTAGAAAGTTGGAGAACAACTTTCAATCCTACAATCCGTGAATGGTGTTACAGCGAATGTATAATTCCTTTGTCATTGATATCCCGAATGAACTCAAGGCATGGAACAGTCATCCTGTCAACGTTCATTCGAGAGTAGATTGAACGAGATATGTATGACATCAATATCACATACGGATTCACACATGCGTGTGCACGCCTATCTCAATCCTACTCATCAAGTGGCCTTGGATATCAAACTCCCTCAGGAGGGACAAATCCCATATCTATCACTCACCCCTCAAAAGCCCCATGTGTCAAAGCCACCCAATCATCACCTTTATAACAACCCATGCTTCAGGACTGCGTTTGATGATGTCAAAGTGTGCCTAACGACATGTGTTGAGTTTAGTGATTTCAGGTCTAAGAATCACACTCACCACCATCACTGTGAGTACTGACTGTGACTACCATGTCATGGTTCCATGTGTCAAACTCACGGTGGGTCTGTCCGGTACACTTGTTCTCTAACAAGTACCTTGTGTTTGGTTTGATATCTCTATATCATGTCTAATGAGATTCTGTCATCAACCAACACCACAATCTAGTCTTGTGTGTCATTGTTGTCTATCTACCTTCCACAATGACATCTGACTAGGGACATAACAAGAATGTACAAACTCTTAGCATCCGTATGATCTCATTGTTCAGGTCCTCAACTTGAAAGCATACGTCATTGAGTACTGTCATTCTCTAGACATTCAATCTGTTCTATCACTATCTCATATGACTGAACCAGAAAGAATCGGAAGCTTGCCTTTGATGTTTATCAAATCAATCTTAATGTATCCCACGAATCATCCCATGATTGGCTCTCAGGGCATACATACCAAAAAAACATCCATAGAAGGGAATGTGAAAAATATGATTCTTTAGGTTCATCTCTATATGTTGAAAGTAGAGGAAGAAATTAGAGTTGCAATCATGGTTCTAATCGTGGGAAGTCAAACACAAAGAGTAAAGAATATACACTTCAAGAAGGATTGCAAGATCTGGAAGAAGGTGTCACAAGAACTTGTCAAAGAATACGAGGATGATGACCAGATCAATATAGTTGTCATTGTAGAAGATCTAATATTGACATTCCAAGAGTAGGGTTTGAACACAGAAGATGGTGTTGAGTGGGATGTAGATACAAGAGCGACGTGTCATGCTGCAACTCATAGGAAGTTCTTCACAAAATATAGAAGATGAAACTTTGTCAATGTGAGAATGGAAAATGGTAGCTACTTAAAGATCATCGGGATTGGTGACGTCTGTGTCAAAATAGATGTTTGGTGTACCATCATGCTCAAGGATCTTTGTCTTGTTCCAGACTTGAGGTTTATTGTAATTTTTTGTTCCTTGTTGGATAAGAATGGAGATGATCTTGGGTTCGGTGGTGGCATGTGCAAGGTAAAAAATGATGTTTGGTGATAGCTCTAGGAAGACTGTGCTGCAATCTATATAAAACCATATTAAGAGTGCACAAAGAGAAGGTTCAAGAATTCAAGAAGCCAACATCAGTTCAAAGGAGACGAGGAGGACTTGGAAGTACTCCTACATAGAGTTGCAGGTTTGAGCTGTGGGATTCTCTCAATGATGTCAGCAAATGTAGAAAGGTAAGTTTCTACAAGCATCAGGACGACACCCAGTTAGAGAAGGTCGGTCCAAAGACTTCTTCTAGACAGTGTGCATGTGAAGAAGAAGGACATATAGTTTATGAATGCAAAATGGAAGATCAAAATGTGGGGTTACATTGATAGGGGGAGCGTCAAATGAATGTTTTGAGTCTTACTATAGAAGGTCAAAAACACAATTTTCATCCAGAATAACTCGACAGACCGGTCAAGAGGAGCAAAGAAAGTTCTAAGTGTGGGCATGGAAAGAGGTGGCATTTCTAGGATACTTCTTCTCAGTTTCTTGAGAACAAAGTGAAGTCAGGGTGGTACTTCAAGAAAAGGGATAAAAAGGATATGATGTTGACATACTTGAGGAGAATGACCACCTATCAGGATCCATCATAGGTGGTGATGGAATCCAAAAGTTACTCTAGATGATTACTGAAGACAACATCTCCCTTATGGGCCGGAGAGGGAGATTGTTAGAATAGGATTGTTCCGACCCATGTCCTAATTGGATTTGGGCTTGAGTATGAGTTAGCTTGTGTTGCCAATCCTAGTAGGAGTTAAATCCAATAGGAGAGAAGATGGCTCTCTATTTGCAACGTTAGAATTAGATTAGGAATTAGACTATGAATTAGAGTGAGATCTCTAATTGCTACACATATCATGGAAGTCTATAAATAGAGGCCCAGGGGGAGGCCATTGAGATCATCCCACCAGTTATTTGTTGTTGGTACCTTTTGTAGTAGAAGAGCTAAAAAATAAAAAACAACTGGTGATACTCTCTTGTGGTAAGAGATGGTCAACGACTTTGCCCTGAAGTGAAGTAGCGACTGACAGTCAGCGACACATTGGTGGTACATCAATAATGGCGGCGTATCCAGTCAGCGGAGGACACACATTAGTTGGCGGCACTACGTTGGTGTTGCGGTAGCGACTACAACAATAGTCCCTCTGTTCAGTGAAGGACGCGCATATGCTCTCTCAGGCGAAGAGAGCTTTTAGTTGTAGGCGAGGTACGCAACCTCATCAAGAGCAGAGGCGGCCCGGTCAGCGGTCGCAGCGGCAACAGACAAGGGAACAACTGTGTATCCGATCTCCTACAACGACATACGAGTCGTGAGGAAAAAAAAGACAATTAAGATATTTTATACATATTGGGTGTAATTTTATTCTTCCTATCTTTGTTCTCGTATGGGGGGCTATCCGAATTTAGGAGTAATTAAATTTGAACGGTGTGAATTGTAATCTTGATTACATAGTACTTGTTGGCCGATATTGCCCGGTGTTTTTTCTCTTCTATTCTTGGGAAGAGTTTTTCACAAAAAATCTTAAGCTTTCCGTTTTTCAGAGCACGTCATTTCTCACTACAAATGCTAACTGTTTTGTGAGGTCCTCTGATACCATATTGAAATGTGTTGTAATCTGACTTAGAATTAATTAGCAATGAAGGGACCACTAATTATGCATTTATGATTGTATTCCAGGTCGAGGAAAGATAGATACACGATCTAAACCTTCCTTCGGATGACCAATTACCTAAACAAGGTGTTGTACATTTATTTAGTTTCGGTGGGCATCAACAGCCTCACATTACAAAATGAACCCTTCGGTATCGAGAGGAGAGAGATCTATGGACAACAATAATAACAGCAGGCCGTAATAGCATTTCCTAATTACAGGGCTCTCCTGCCATCTCGCCGTTTGATATAGAGTAGCACGATTCCCGCCGAGAATGGGAGCTGTTCTGCAACTCGCGATGATGGTGCTGGTGGAGCATGGCCCTGGAGATGGCGGAGGCGATGGAGCGCATGGCAGTGACGGCTATCCTGGACTTGATTTGTCCCCGCTTCTGCACCAATCGTGATGCTGCAGCCACGCCTTGTTCCCTGAGGCCGGCTGCATTGGCTAGCAAGGAAGCGCCCCCGTGGCTCATGCAATTGAAAGAGAGGAGCAGAGCTGGAAGGATGGACAGAGCGGTGTATTTAGATAAGAAGAGCAGAGTCGGAGAACTTGCTGTGTATTGTAGAATGTAGCGGAGCCGGTGATATGCTCAAGCTCGGCAAAACTCTTGGATTTATAGAGGGACAGCGGTCAGTGTGCTTAGATAGGAAACAACGGCTTCAGTTCAGGGTTCTCGATCCAGCTGGCATGCTTGGCTGCTTGTTGACCTTTGCCATGAACTCCGTGATCTAAACGGTGTCAAAGCGACTGCGACATGAGTCCCTACCAGCACCAAGAAATCCTTCAGGAGTTCCACAAAAATCAACATGATATTAGCAGAGTAATTGCTTTCCTTATTAGCGGTTTGGTTTGGTGGCGATTCATAGATACAAAGCAAGTGGACGGTCCGAGTTGTATGGTAATTGGTTGCACACATTATACTATTTTCCTGGAAGAGAAAAAAGAATAGCCATTCATTCCTGCTAGGCGAAAATCGTATCTATATAACTCCTGCAAAAGCAAAACTTGTTGTTTGGTAATTGGTTGCAAACATTACACTATTTTCGTGGAAGAGAAAAAAAACAGCCATTCCATTACTGCTAGGTGAAGCTCGCATCAATAAAAACTCTTGAAAGATCAAAATCAAGTTTTGTTATCGCCCAGGATCGAACTGAGGACCTTTAGTGTGCAAGACCAACGTGATAACCACTACACCACGGTAACTATTTTTAGTAAGAACAAATTGTTATATTAAAAACTTACAAATAGTATGCGAAAGCAAAAATTGTTACCGCCCAGGATCGAACTGGGGACCTTTAGTGTGTAAGACTAACGTGATAACCACTACACCACGGCAACAGTTACAGTTATTTTTGTTATATACAATACTATAACACATAATATATTTGACGGATTTATATCATAAGCTGCTTAATTCGACAACTTTCATAGTCGTGGAGTTAATGATAGGAAAGCGCACTCACGTGAGAGAAGTCAACCTCTCGACTACGCCCCACCAGTATCGTAACCTGCAAGCCGTCGCTGGACATGAGCGGATCTAGACTGGTCCAGGCCGTCAAATGACTGCAGCACCAGGAAGGATCAACTCTACTGGAGTGCAAAACGGGATGAGATAACAGGAAGAATCCTATGATGTCCCTTTGTTCGATCGAACTGTCTATCAAGTTACAGTCGGTGACTACAATATCCTTATCTGGGCTTCAATAATAGAATTACGCCCAACATAGGCGGTCAACGTTTTGCCGTGTGTGGCACCATATAGGCATGCATGGTCGCAGTGAGATATGTTTGCGAGTCGAACAAAGTACATGTTTCATTTATATACTCCATAAAGCAATTGTATAATCATTAATGACATAATAAAAGTTAAGATTTATATTGAAATAGCTAGTTCTTTTTAATGGAAATCTGATCTGAAATTTTAAATGTATAGATTTGTGAGCCACAACATTATTGTTCATAATTTTCTAGATCTTCTTAAGAAGTTCGACAATCTCTAATGCTAAGAATCCCAAAATATTGGATTCAAAAGGGATAAAAGTGTGTTGACCGTCAAAAATATATTTTTCCATACTTGTCCACTTTGGTCGAGGTAGATTTCAGGGAAAATTTTCCAACAGTAGAATTCCCACTCCTCAATCATACTAGGGGAGGAACTCATGTCAAATGCACACATGCATCTATGTTTTTCTCAAATTTATCAAAAAATCTAAGCATCAATAGGTATGTGTGTCTCTCTTGTGGATTTTTCAAAAAGTTCACATATGCATCTTTTTTTACAATAACACCTACATGCACGTCATAGAGAATATTATTAATAAGATCATGTGTGTATTTAAAATCTAGGAGCTCTTTGTGATGAATTGTATGCTCCCAAAAGGTGCCAAACATGCATATGACATACTGAACATACGTCAACAACTAGAAATAAATGAAGTATAAGACGATATCTAAAGATAGTACGACACTCTACAAGTAACATATGCAGTCCAAGCCTGTCAATAGGAATAGAAAAAGAAAAAACTTGAGTATGATCATCATGCCGACATCTAAAAATTACTTCTTGTCTAATGATCATTTCAAGTGTAACTTCCATGTCCTCAATTATTTTGCTAAAAGTTTCAAACTTAGATTCCATGTCCTTATTTTATTTTACTAGAAAGGACAATCATCTGAGAATTTTGAGCTTTTAAGAACATTGACCTTGTTAAAAAATTATTTAAGTTCAAAAGAGGATGGTGAAATGAAGAAAATCTAGAACATAATCAAAGTAAGAGTCCATATCATAAATTCTACCATCTCACAAGATATGATCCTGAAACACTCAAAATTGGACACTAGAGGCCACAAAAACATATGAGGAAATCTCTACTACTGAATATAATCCCAAAAATGAAGTCAAATGGGCAATGAATCCAGTCATCATTAGAGGTCCTATAGAATGGACCTCCTCAAACTATGTTGTATTCAATAGACCCTTATAAACCTTTCTCAAACCATGTTGTTGCTTCTTCCATGTGTATAGGTTGGTATGTCCTCAGGCTGAAATAAGCTTGACAATACCCATGTAAGAATAGAGTAAATAGAGCTCACTGTGTTGATCACACAATTGAGAATAAAATTGTATTAAATTAATGTCCTTGATAACCCTCTCAATAGCCAATCCCTCAATAAAAAATCTATCTCTACTAAAAGCTCCTTCAAGAAACTTCACTCCTAGAAAAGGCCTCCCAATGTCCATGGGAAACAATTCGTTGTGAAGCTTCCTACCATTAAATGTAGGCCCCAAAACCTAAGTTTTAGGACTCAAGAAAAGAAACAAACATGGACCACACCGTGGAATGATATCAAAAACCTTGGGCACCTCTTGTGTGTCTAAAATGACATTATCAAGATACCAAGTATGAAGAAGAAGCTTGCAGTTATCTCTGATCTTATGGGTAAATGGGTGCAATACAACACAAAGGGTCTGTATATTGCACCCTATAGATGCAATTCTAATACTTCTCATTAATATGATACCCCATGTCTCCAACCAGGCTAGTTGGGACGCATTATCTCCCGGTCCAATGTGTAGTTCTCTTTTCACCACAATCAACTTGGTTACATGGTTAGGATGGAGATTCATGTGTCCATAGCAGAGGGGGACGAGTGAGAAGATAAAAAGGAGTAAATTTTAGAAAAATAGGAGATAGAATATGATAAATAATGATGGGACATAAATGAGAGAGAAAAAGTAAAATAAAAAAAGCTTTATGGGAAGGATTTAACCTTTATTGATAGATTGATTCAAATAGAATCAACACTGCATGTGGGGTGAATAGGATCATGCACCCCATTACAAAGGTCATTGAAACTTACATCCCTCAAAGGGATAGGAGGAACTAAATACAAATCATGTGATGTACTACAATTGAAGTGTTCCTTGACCAAATAGTCAGGTACATAATAGAGTTCTTAACAGACATCTGTGATCATAACTATACACTTCCATGTTATCACGTGCTTCATCCTTAATGTCCATGAAGCAAAAATAGGATAATGGTTTTTATCAACTTGTGTAGCTTGTACTACATCTCTACTATCACTCTCAAGTAGAATTCATGTCCAATCAGAAGCCCACACCATTTCTGATGAAAGCCATATTGTAGCTATTTCAGATGTAATAGTGGAGCTTGAATGCAAATGAAATATATGGTCATAAATCCATTGACCATCATTGTTTCCTACAATAACTACCAATGAACTTTGACCTTGTATGGCAGTTGCATCACATTAAGCTTCATCCACCTCAATGTAGGGTGATTCAAGGAAGTAATATGAGTCGTAGTTATCAACTGTGTTAGTAATTATTGAAAATAACAGCTTGAAGTTGGTCACACAAAGATTGTTATGACCATGTATGTACTTAATTGGTAAACTAGGGCCTACTTGGATAATTATATACTTAATTAGATTGATCGTAACTTAAACATGATTAATGGTGGTGGCTCAATTGTTATGTTTCAAACCTAATAAGGAACTCTAGTGAGGATTTCACTTTGAAGGATTAGGGTTTGAGAAGTGTAAACCCTAATTGCCAAATTTTGGATTTTGATATATAAATACAAATTTTGATAGGTATACTAGTATGGTAAACGATTTTTCATATTTTCAATGAAACTTGGATTTAATTGAAATTTTGACATTATATGGATAACACGATCATGCATGTTAGTGCAAGATATCAGAATATTTGGTGAATGTGGTTCTTGCTCAAACTATACTTCAACCTATCATGTTGCAAACTACTATTGAATAGTATAGTATTTGATTTTTAGTTATTTATTTGTAGCTTACAATGATATGAAATTCTAATTAGAGCTTTGAAATTATATTTTAGAAAACATGCTAATTTTTCACAATTTTGGAGGATTTGTATCCTATTTAGCAAACGAACTAAAGAAACATTTTTATGACATAAAATATTGCTGAAATAAAGGAAAGTATAAGTAGGTTCAATTTGCAATTGAGACACACAACTCAATCGCTATATGATCAACCTAACACACTAGGATATCACATAATTCATGATTCAATACATATAAATGAAATCCTAGAGAGAGAGGGAGAGCTAGGTTTTGGATGGAGAATGTGGAGAAGATGATGATCTAGGGCTTTCTCTTGCTAGAGTTGATGAATCAAGTAACTTTGTCATCTCTAGATAGCTTTTATTGGTTATTCATCTCTCACTTGTCAAGATTCCACCCCCTTCTGATTTGATTCAAAATGATATCAAATCTCCATCTTTTTTCGCTCTTTCTCCATAATTCTCCATTTCTAGGGTTTTAGAGTTCAAAGGAAGAAAATATCAGTGATTTTTTAGGGTTTCGATTTGGATTCTAGAATTCGAGTTCTTGAGATACGTTTTAAAGGTGTTTTCACACCTTAGGTGAGTGGGTACTTCTTTTATATAGTAGATTGCATGAAATTGAGTCAAATATTCTATAATCATTAGTTCCTTTATATATGACTACAAACCCTAAATCTACCTTTCAGTTTAAACTTATGAAAGATGATCCAGAAATGGATTGTTTTCCTATTGTGATGATTTTTGGATGATAGAATCATATTAGAAATGGATACAAGTCATCTAAAATACACTTCTTAAAGTTATTGCAGAAGTTATAAGAATATACTTAAATATAGGGTTTTTAGTTATGTCTGAAATTGTTGTATAATTGAATAAAGAACTTTGCCTATTTGAATTTTTTTTATGAAGGATTGTTTTATCTAAATTTGTGGTACATATATGTCAGGTACTACCTTGGGTTTCATATGATGTTATCAGTGCTTGCTTGATATCTTATTAAAGAGGGTGAAACCCTAGATAAATGGAGAGTTGGAAGTTTGTGAGTAGACATCATAATATTCAATTGATGAGATTTTTTTATCATTAAAAATTCATTTATTCAAGATTATTCTTGATGCATGATATTTTAATGAATGACATGGAAATCCTAGTTTGGTGTATTCCCGGATTTCATATATATGCTTGATTGTATGTGAACTGTTTAAAGTAGTCTTTATTAGTGAAGTTTGTGATGCATTAAATCTTCATGTGAGTCATGTAATATGTGAATGAGGTGAATGAAACCCAAAGGATTGGGTATTTAGTGAATCAAGTAATTTCAATTGAATGTTCTTTAGTATGATAAGTGGTGTTGTTTAGTTGCTCAATTTATGAACATATTGTTGATAATTTATGAAAAAAAATGTTTATAATGTTAAATTAAGAAATGTTGATTTGATGATTGAACTATAAATTCAAAGAGTGAATTAGACTTTATATGCCATGAACACTGTAGAAATTTTCCAAGATGAGGCCTGCACTATGAGGAGGAAATGTCTTCCCAACTAGAGGTAGTCTAGATCGAGGCAAGTAAGATCATGCTAGTACAGTGTGGGGGGTTTTTACCGCTAGGGTAGACTCTTTTTTAATTGTGTGGTACCCAACACCAACCAGGGATGTCGGTGGTACCTATGTTACAAGTTGTAGTGATCAGTGGTCAGCATGTCCACTAATGCACAGTAAACTAGAGCGATTTGACTCTCTTCTTAAGTACCCCAAGTTTAGAGTAGGAATCCATATATCCATCCCCCCATTATCCACTGAGAGCTAGACATGGCAACTACCCGCTGCATATAGGGATATGAGACTATAGGCATAGGAATCTGAGTACTCTTCTAAGCCTTATATACTAATATCGTAGCTTGTTGTGATACTTTCAATGTAGCGGTACGCTTCATGTGGGTTCACGACATAATAATATGGATGGGAGATTAATTAAGAGTGTGCAGTCTTTCATATATTCTTTGTGGTTATCCTCAATAAGTTGCCATTTGTATGTCTCTAAATTACTAGTTTCTTATTTGATTAGTCAAAGTACATTCCAATAATGATGTGCTCCTTTTGGATATTTAGTATATCTTGTCAAATATAAGTTTGTGAATGATTAATTCCTTGATAGGTCATTATTGTCTTACTTTAAATTTAATATATCTTTGTATATGGAAGTGCTTTCTAATGTTTCTTTGAAGTATTCATTCAATGAGCAAGTAGGCTCGTCCCTCTACTCATAAACTTTTAGGGAAACCATGTGGGCCTGAAGAATATCAATGCCAGAGTAGATCTGCCATGAGAGTTAAGTATTAAAGTAGTGAAGTTCAATTAGTCTTTCACTCTAGGCCCTTGTAGAGTAGTGAGAGAATTGTAAATGATAATGTATAACTTTGTTTCCTTAATAATAGAGAATGTATTTGATTATCATGTCATATGTACATGGAACTATGAGAAACAAAGTGAATGTTTCGATATGTATCTTTATCATTAAAATCAGATTAAAATAAAGTTTTAATTACCCTTGAAAAGTTAGCTATCATGGAGCCATTTATTACCCTAAGTCCACACTCCTAATGTTTACACTGGGCATCCGTCCCTAAAACAGATCACATAACATATGCATGAATAAAATCACAAACAAGAACATAGATAGAATGGCATATAAAAGTAGCTAAACTAGTACTTGTTATCAAGATCATAAACCCATGTAGCAGCCCGTATGAGTATCATTTGTATGTCATTAGAGATCACCAGAGTAACAACCATATATTATAACCATAGAGCAGAAGCAATGATCATTGTAAGAGTCAAAAAGTACTTGTTATCGAAAATAATAAAAAGGGTACATGTCAGCACAACTGTGTTGAGTATGCTATAAAACAATTAGACTCACAGGTTTATGAGAACTTATATACTTGGAAAAACTCAGTATAATAGAAAGAATGAAATCAATATCATTAAGAACTTTCTTATTAACATGCAAGTGTATTTTAAGCATATTTCCATTATACTTGAACAACATTTTGTGTTGTTTGACTAGCTTCCTCAAGGAAGGGTCCATAAGATTGTTCAAGACTATCTAACCCTTTTCTTATATGTGAGGGGCCTCAAGACATAAGTAAATGAGATAACCCTATTTCAACATGCCTTCTTCCCTTACCCTAAGAATTCAGGCAAGTGCGCAAGCTTTGTATAATGGACAAGTTAAGTTATGTTCAAGGTTTGTTCAACATATTTCAAGAAAAAACAAACATACTGGTCATAAGGAACAAGTAGCTCAAACAATTATATAAAGCCAAGAAGTTTAAGAATACAAGCATACAAGAAAGCTCAATACCACTAGTCTGGCCAATAGGAGCATAAAGTGTACCTTGATTAGAGCATGAGATTAATCATTCAATTAGAAAACCATAATTAGAAACTTGACTAGATCTTGGCAATTGATTCATCATAGATATCTAACATTTCAAAAGAGTATAGTTGGATTAATATTAGCAAGATTAGGTATCATTAATTATAATCGTGGCAGTTGAATGTGTCATCTAGTTCTCAAAACCTTTACCATTGATTTCATTATCTCAGTTAGTCTTGCATGTTCATGATCATGTTACATCATACATCTTAGGGTGACACCCCGACCAAATTAGATATCTAACATTACGGTTCGAAGATCTTAATTAGAGAAATCATTAGGTCCAAGTAACATAAGCAACCTAGGCATCAACATTGTCATACTAGTCATTTTTAGTGATCATCACACACGATTATGATAATTAGAGCATAGATGGGTCTACCTGAGTTTGGTTTCATAAAAATAATCAAACTAGTGATTTGATATCATAAAGTAGAGTAGATCATCATTAGAGCAAGATTCATACACGATTAGAGATTTTGTCATCATCATGCATACTGGATCACATTTCAAGTCAAGAATCGGGCATTTGGACCCATTAGGGCACATGAATGATTTACAAGAGAAATGGGGATATAAGACACGATATGTTACTAATTTCAAGGCCACACAAACATCTTTGAGAAACTTTAGATCCATAAAAGGATAAGGTTACCATACATATCATAAAACCATATTAAGACACATTAAGTGTCACAATACATTCATTAGGGGTCCAAGAAAGGACATGATAGAAAATGATTGCATTTTAGGGTGAAATATATTGTTTTAAAGCATTCATAGAGATTTCAAGAACCCTTCAACAAGTTTAGTTATTAATGAAGTGGTCTTTTTAAAAAAAAGTCCATTTTGGTTCATTTTAGTAACAAAGATCACATAGGATTCATGTGGCGAGTAAAAGGGTTGAACCTTATTACACAAAGATGTTCAATATGTTGATATTAGGCCAAGATCATACTTTGAGGTATAAAAGACAAATTTTGTCCATTGAATAGCATTAAACAACCTAAGAAGATTACATAAGTATGAATTTTGGGATATCAATAAGAAGGAAAGTAGAATGCATTATGAAAGTATTTTTATTGCAAAAATATCATTTTTGTGATAAATTTGGTATTAAGAAGTCTTATTTTGGACAAGGGAGTCACATTATACAAATTTTGGAAGCTTACCTCAAAATCAATTTTTTGGGCGGTTGGATTTCAGCTCAAGGGTTGAGGATAACTTGGGAAATGGGAACCTCTCGTTCCTGGGCTTTGTGGGCCTTAGAAGGTAGAATCCCTAGTCTACGGACCGATCAACACTAACCTTCAACCAACCATGCTTCCGAACCGCCACTCACCCCACGACAATGTTCACCAATGCTACCTGGCCTCCTCATACCGCTATTGAATGTTTCCTATCTACCCCAAGTGCTACACCAACTAAGCGGTCCAAGGAAAGAGTGATAGAGAGGGAACCATAAAATGCTCATTGTTGGATCTTGAAGCACTCAAAGATCAATAGTGATCTAACAGTGGTTATTTAGTCCCTACAATGCCTAGAAACACACACACATCGCCATGTTGTGCTATTGTTCTCTACATAGCAGGTGTTGAAGTCACATCTACAAGTCGTTAGGGTCCCAATGAAGGTGTCATCATCATCATTCAGGTCTTGTAGACTGGTTGGTAGCCTCAGATGGGTGAATGGAAGGCTGGGGATAAAACCCCAAAGCCACACTATGACATACCAAAACTTGGTTATGTTGTTAGATTAGACTTAGTCTATGTTTTTCATAACCCTTATATCCTTTTTGGCCTTGATGATTAATTTTTGAAAATATTAATGGTTTGGAATATAATTGGACACTAATTATATTAATGTAAGGTTATATGCATAAATATCTTAGTGGATGTTTCAATGAGGGTCTAAAATGCAATTTAACCACTTAATTGGGATAATGATAAAATAAATTTGGCCTAGAACTTTCTATGACCTTTTGGAACAAGAAATAAAAAAGGAATAAATAGAAAAGATATAAGCATGAAAATGTGGCGTTAAATGATTTAGTTTGATAAGTGATGGTAATGTGAAGTAAATTGCCTAAAATTCATAAAAGTGAAACTCAAAGGACAACTTCAAATCGAAGAAATCATCGGAGGAAATCCAGGAAGTTTCTGACGATGATGGCCCTCATCACCCTCAACAGGCAGAAGTCGAGAAAGATGACTGACAAACAGTCCTCAGTAAAAAAAACAAGCAGAAGCAAACGAAGATGCAACAAGACAAAACTAAAATACCAGTAGTTAACTCGGCTGTATCACTTCATGAAGATGAAGTTTCGTATGGAAGACAGGGTAATCCGGAGCAGAATGGGAAGATTGTGATTTTCAAGCCTTCTAGCGCACATCAGAGCAGTTTAGCCGATCGCCAAGTAACCCTAAGGAGAAGACCGGTCGTCTTCCAAGCAAACCCAATACCTCCAAGCCCTGATAGGGTAAGGAAGAAGGGTAAAGCCACCGAAACCCACCCAGAATTCACAGGCACCTCAGCTGCCAGGAATTTAGATATGGATATCAACGCAGACATGGAGAAGAGTGTTACCGATGGACTCTCACCCCATGGTTAATCTCTTCTCACATAAACAACTGCATTCCACCCTTTTAGCTATGAACATAATCATCTGGAACATACAGGGGGCTGGATCGCAGCAAAAGGCCTGTTTAATTAAAGAGTACAAGTTTTCCCTAAAAATAGATGTCCTTTCTATCCTTGAGCCTCGCTGTAGCGATGAGAAAGCACTCAACATTATCCAAAGTTTTGGTTTTGAATCGTCGCACAGAGTGGAATCCATCAGCTTCTCTGGAGGCATCTGGATATTGTGGGATAATTCAAAATGCAATCTTGAAATCCTTTGTTGTCATCATCAGTTCGTGCACTGTTTAATTAATGGGAATGCAGTCACCTTCGTCTATGCAAGTCCATCCCCTAAGCCTAGGGAGATTCTATGGTCCAGGCTGTGCGAAATTAGCCAAATTGTCAAAGGCCCTTGGGCAGTAGTTGGTGATTTTAATACTCTTCTCAGCATTGAGGAGAAATGTGGTAGTAAGTACTTTGATTCTAGAGCCAACAGCCAGTTCCAGGATGTCATTAACGCAGCTGGACTGATCGAAGCAAAGTCCGAGGGACAGTTCTATACTTACCATAAAAAACACTTACTTGAGAAACTTGATCGAGCTCTGTTAAATGAAGATTGGGTTACTTCATACCCCAAAAACAATGTCACTATTCTCCCTAGGGTGAAGTCAGACCATAACCCTCTGCTGTTATGTATAAAGGAAGAAACACAAAGACGCACCATTCCTTTTAGAACCAAAGCAAGCTGGAACCAAATGGAGGACTTCCCGACACATCTTGCAAAATACTGGAATAAGGACAATAACTTCCTTGAACCTCTTCCCAACTTTCAGGTGGCCACACTCAAATGGGACCGTGAAGCCTTGAGGAAGACTCAACGTGAAAAAGCCACTCTTTTTCGCAAGATTGATCAAGTCCAGGCACAACTAGCCCAAAACAATACTCATTCTCGTAATATGTATATCCTTGAATTACAGGAAAAGCTTTGCAATCTCCTTCTACGAGAGGAGACAAACTGGAAGAATATGGCTCATTATACTTGGCTCAAATGTGGAGACGGGAATAACAAGTTCTTTCAAGCCTCTGTGAAGAATCGACGCCACCAAAATAAGATTAACAGACTCAAAAATGAAGACGGGAATTGGGTGACCAACTCAAAGAAGCGGAAGAGGCTCATCACAACTTATTATACAAAGCTGATGGCTCCTCTTATGCAGGCAGAAATGAACTTGATCTCAATATACCCAGGTACATTTGAAGTGCCGGCTCGCTCTGAACTGGCCGTCCTTGCAGGAAGTCTGAGCTTCCATGAAACCTCAGATACCATTTTCAAGATGGCTGCATCTAAGGCCCCGGGGCCTGACGGCATTTCAGCTGACTTTCTCCAAAAAAACAGGTCTCATGTTGGAAGATGTGTATACCAGACAATGAGTAATTACTTTGAAACTTCTAGAATCGATCATCAACTTGCCAGTGCTCACCTAGTTCTTATACCAAAGGTTAAATGTCTGATTACCTGTGGTGACTTCAGGCCTATTGCTCTAAATAATGTTTGCTTCAAGCTGATATCCAAGATCATAGTTGAAAGACTAAAGCCTTATCTAAGCAATTGGATTTCTCCTATGCAATCTAGTTTCATTCCAGGAAGACGCATCAGTGATAATATTATCCTTATACAAGAGGTTATTCACTCTATGAGATTTAAAAAGGGCAAGAAGAAGTTCATGGCGCTTAAGCTCGACTTAACTAAAGCCTTTGATAAAATGCACTGGACATTCATACATGACACTCTTGTAAAAACCAACATTACAGTAAATCTTGTCGTGATCATCATGTAGATTATCACAATGGGAGACACCTCTATTCTCTGGGAAGGGGAACCACTGCCAGCCTTCAAAACTGGAAGAGGAGTCCGTCAAGGAGACCCTATTAGCCCCTATGTCTTCGTATTATGCATAGAGAGGTTGTTCCAAGCTATTAATAACAAAGTATTTGAGGGAAGATGGAGGCCTATTGTGGTCAGCAGGTCCTCCTTGCCTCTTACCCATGTCTGCTTTGCGGACGACCTACTCCTCTTTGTGGAAGGAACGACCCAACAAGCCACGATCATTAGGAACACGCTTGCCAAATTTTCCAGTGTCTCTGGACAGGATGTGTCTATCTCAAAATCTCGTATTTTCCTCTCCAACAATGTCACTAAACAGGAGCAAAACCGGATTAGTAGAGTCATGGGAATCCAAGTCACAAAGGACCTTGGTAAGTACCTGGGGGTCCCCATTATTCATCAGTGAATCAACAAGAGAACACATGCTTACCTGCTCGATAATATAAAGACTAAGATGAACAGTTGGGCCATTAAGCACCTTAGTCTAGCTGGCCGTATATGTCTAGCTAAATCAACCTTGCAGGCTATTCCTTCATATACTATGAAGTCCATAGCTATCTCTCCTACCTTGTGTGATGATATCAACCTGCACATCAGGAAGTTTATCTGGCAAGGGAACTCAGACACAAAGCGCCTATCCCAGGTCTCTTGGAGGAAGTTGACATCCCATAGAGATGTTGGTGGCCTCGGCATCAAAGACATCAGGGATCAAAATCAGGCCCTAATAATGAAGAACACATGGGATTTCATACAAAATAAAGATGTTCCACGGGTCCAGATCATGAAATCAAAATATATGTCAAATGGAACTATAAAAGTAGCTTCGAGCTCGTCGGTTTGGAATTTCATAAAAAAAGCCATGCCTCTCTTGCAGGCGGAAAGTGTGAGAACTATCTGTAAATGGGACTCCACAAATGTGTGGTTTGATCGCTGGTGTGGATCCAAACCAATTTTGATAAAAGAAGAGTATGATAAAGCCCCTCCAGGACTCTCTGACCTCAAAGTCCAGGACATGGTAACTTTAGAAGGATCCTGGGATTGGGATTTCATCAATCTAAACATCCCCGAGGAGCACTGGCCACACATAGTCGGCCTTCCTCCACCAAACCCAGCGGCAGGAGAAGATAACTTTGCCTGGCCTTTCGAGCATAATGGCAATTTCACCTCAAGATCAGCTTATAGATGGTTGCGAGAAGACAAAGAAGTCAAGGTCCAAGGGAATTGGAAGAATATTTGGCAATCTAAACTCCCAGAACGCATCAAGCTGTTTCTTTGGCAGATGCAGCACAAAAGCCTGCTAACTAATGCCGAAAAAGCTAGACGACACATATAAATTACCACTGAATGTCCTTTATGTGGAGTTGAACAAGAAACACTCATCCACTGTGTGATTGTAAGCTAAGCAACCCTATTTGGAAAGAATTGGGGTACTGGAATGACATGTGCATGCTTTCTGAAGATGATTGGATCTCCTACCTCCTGAACACTGCAACAACAAATTTCGTCTGGTTCACTACATGTGCTACTGCATGTTGGCACATCTGGCATACTAGAAACGAGTTCAACCATAAGGCAACTCGTCCTTCTCTACAGGTCATGCTACACTTCATTAAAGAACGAGCAAAATCCATTACTCAGCTTGCAAGTGATCCTCCAAAAAGGAGCTGGAAGCTCAGAAAATCTGAACCCCTCCAAATAAAGTATGATTATATTCTGATTTTCACAGATGCGTCCTTTAAAGAACAATTATGGCCTGGGTATTCATGATGTAAACTCCTCGGGTCGAAGTCTACAAGGTGAAGGACACATCATGGCTACTGATAGTACCATGCATGCGGAAGTTCAAGCTATTCTCCAAGCTATTGTGCTCACCAGCAAGCTCCATCCATCACATGATATCCTCCTGTCTGACTATGCAACGGTTGTAGATGTTTTCAACAACAAGATCACTCTCCTAAAGTATAAGCCTTATGTGGAGAGATTCAGAAAGCTGATTACCACCCTTCCTTCTTGTCGAGTTATCCTGATTCCCAGGGAACTCAACGAGACAGCGGATAGCATTGCAAAGGCCACTCTACAAACCACTACAAATAGTCATAGCTCAAGTAGTAGGAGCTCTCTTTATTTTAATACTTTAGTTTTGTCTTTCCATTCAAATAAACCTTCGTGGTTAGATGTAGCTATTGACATTGATTTGAATGCTTTTGAGCCTTCTAGAGAGAGTGGGGTGAATATATAATCTCTTAGTTTGAAAAAAAGATAATTCTAAGACCAAATTCTTTTTCCTTGGATATGAGTTTGCTTGAATGACAAGTTTCACAATTTTGGAAACATTTGATAAAATAGTGAATTTAGGAGAAGAAAGTGTGTAGAACCTTTAAAACATTAATTAAAATAATAAATGACATCAACATGTAGAAATAATGACAAATTCATACCAAACACACTTAATATGACTTGTGGGTGAAGTTTCATCAAATTTGGAGAATCCTAGAGTCACTAATGAATGAGGAAAGTAAAAATATGGTTTGCTTTAAGAGAATTAAATAATATAACAAAAGTCTCCAAAAGGGAAAAATAATGCCAAAATTGAATTTTGAATGCCTTAAATAGTGTAAGTGTCAATTTTGTCTTTAATGGAAACATGTTTTAACCCTTAATCAATTTAGAAAAGAAAAATGATCAACTTCTAGATTTCATTTCATTTAATATTTCGAGTTGGTAAAGGTACCAATTTAATTGGATCACACTATTGTTTTGGTCACCGACTCATTACCAAATATGACTTTTGTATTAATCATTGGTTTCCCATCCAAAGATGACTCTCTTCTCTTCTACCTACCTTTATGCATTTCATATACAGTAAAATCAGCTTCCCTTCTTTCCTAATTCACATTTCTATCTCTCTCTCTCTCAAAATCTATTTCCCTCTCCATTCACATATGAATCTTCCATCAGATTCGTTTAAGCCTAAGTCAAAAGATTATACACCACCTATTTATGTCCCTCAAACCTGGCCACCATCTTCCCCCATTATCCCTCTGTTCTCCTCTTCTTGCCCCTCTCCCTGCATGCCTTCATCATAAGATCCCTAAAAAAGAGGTCCCATACCTTCGTCTCATCACCAAAAGCAATATCCTGGCGATGATTTCTCTTCCTCCGACACCAAGCTGATTTTCCCATATTCCAACAACTGCCACCGTCGATGACTGTAACGTCCCCAGATTCTTCTATCTCGAGACTTAGAGGGCTCCAGAGGACAAATTTGAAAATGTTAGGAAATTGTATCAGAGTATGTTGCAGAAGCAATATGAACATACATGAACATACAACCATAGGCATACACCATAGCATTTCTCAACATTCAACTTGTAATTTATTGCAAATGAATTATTACAAAATGATTTAGAATTACATATTTAAAGAAGATTTACATGTCTATGAACATGTCTGATAATCAGGATATAAACAATAGTTACAACCTGGACAATTGCTCACTTCTCGTCTTTTATCCCACTCTAGCTCTGAACCTAAAACATACATGAAACAACGGGTCAACACACAAGGTGTTGTTTATGTGGATAGAAAGATATATACTAATATGTTTGCATAATTGAAATAATTTGAGAAAGAAAGAGTAAAAGAAAGCATTATTTAAAGCGATAATCAGGTAAGCACATCTTTTATACATTTCATTAGGTGTAGTTGTACTACAATTTTATAAGCACTTCTCATACATCCAGTATGGGAAAAATTATTTTATCATACATCTAACATGGGAAATTCATCATACATCCATGTTAGGAAACATACATCTATACTGGGCCATGTGCACTAGTATCCACAACTCATCAAAATGTCCATTTATGTTTCATTAAGTTTTGGAAAAGCATATAATATGAATATGCATCCACGAACTTATATGCAAATAATAGAATCCAAAGTACATCATATCATTATGCATCCATGAAAACTAGTCATATACTTAATTAAAACCCACATACCTGAGTTCAGAGATTCTTATTTATCCTTGATCATCTAGACCAATGTTCATCACCTGATTAATAACAATTAACCATCATTAATACAATGTTCATCATTATCACAGGTATTTTAGGTCCAGATTAGGGTTTATCAAAACCTAGGATCAAACTGACCTAAACTTGCTATTAAGTACTTTTCTACTGATTATGAGATCATAACAAGGGTCTAGTTGAAGTTTCATAATTTTATGATGTTTGCAATATTTTCTAGAACTAATATGAGGTTTAAACATGTAATTAGGAAATGATGAGAAAAGACCTAAAATGTCTCTATAATATTAATATAGGAGTCCACATTTAGTTTCTAAGTGATAGTAGGGTTCAAAGTTTTTTTTCTCAGATTTAATCTACATCATTTGTTAATTAAACCAATTTTACTAACCCTAAAATGGAGCATCATCTTGTAAATTAAGGACCATCATAATTTGTTCTTCAAAAGCCTAATTTATGGATTTAGTAACAAAGGGGACATTTTTTTTAAGTCTAGGGGTATTTTTGTGGCATTTATAGGCACCTGGAGATATTTTTGATGGATTCTCTAAGTATGAAATCTATTTCTAAATTTAAAAGGTATTTACCTTTTTCAAGTCTTACTGTGGTCGTTGGATCCAGGGTCTACTCGCGTTAGATGCAGACCATGTTGCTCCATCACACAAGACACGATCCTCTTCAGCTAGAGAGGGTTGAACCGGCCAGTCTGGCAGCCTGGACCAGTTGGATCAGTTATTTAGGTTGATTCATACTAGGCTGCTCGATCTTCTATTCTACTTCTTGCCCAAATCACTTGCGTTGGATTTGTGGTGCGACAACCTCTGACTTCTGGGTGTTCTGTCGTGAGCCACCATTCTTGCGAGGCTTTGTAGGAGCCTAAAGCCACATAGAGGAGATAATGGGAAAGTAGAAGCTCGAACACAACCTGCCATTGTGCATCAGACTAACTCCAGAATGCCAGGGTGGCATCAAAATTCTGTGATCGGAGGAGTGTTGCTACAAAGTTAGATCACCAGTGACTGAAGGTGTGAGCTTTTGGACTCATTCTTGAGGACTAAGGGTTGAAGATTCTCTACTTACCTTCTTTCCTCCTTATCGTCCCTACACCTTAGGAAAGTTGAAAGGCATCAGACCTCACAGGCCCTCTTGGTGCATTCCTACCACTGCTGGAGGAACCAAGAAGGGATAAAGTAGGTTTCTTTGTGGCCAATCTAGATCCTCAGATGTCTGGAAAACCAATAGACCACCACAAACATACCTAAATTCTCAGATCCCCTCGACATCACCTCTACTTGAGCCAACCAACTCTGGCTAGTTCAGAGCTTTTGGGTTGAGTGCCATCATAGTGAAGGAGAGAAAGAAGAAAAATGATCCATGAAGCCCTAAAAAATAGTCTGATATGTAGATGAAGCTCAAGCAAGATCTCTAGGAACACAACAAAATAGCTCCAAGAGGCTCCAAGCTCTGACCGATCCCTTCTTCTTTGTCAGATAACACTAACCTCATACACCAGTAAGACGATCATGGAAATCAACATATGCCTTACAGATGAACTCGTCTGACAAAGATTTTATATTTTTATTGTGATGACAGTCACCAAATCGATAAACAAATCATTACAATTAAGCATAATTAAACATAAGCAACGAATTAACAAAAATCACTAAAAATTAAAACCATTTTCAAAGAGATCCATTTCTAGGAAACTCTTATAACAAGAACCAAAATATCATATATACATTTTGGTCCACGAAGTGCATACCATGTACCTTTTCTTCTCGAGGATTACATACAACAGTTGCTCTATTAAATCTACACATAAGCAACATAAAACCTCGAGGCATTCAATGCTAAAATCTCAGATCGATCATAAAAGAACTAACTACTGACTCCAAGGACCTGAGAGTACAGAGATGACACATAGGACTCATAACTACAAGATACGACAGTCAGTATTTCCACCTGATATATCACTTCTATCCCTGATGTTGCTATCATTCCCCTGGTGTATGGTTCCTGCCTCCTCATCCGCATCCACCTAAAAATCTTGGTGATCAACAGAGTGAGACCCATGTCCCAGCGAGAGATATAATTATCCGCCATAAATATTATTATTGCAGATAAACAATAATTAACTGAGTAGAGGAATCTGTATTGAAAAGTAGGATTTAATCATTATTAAACATAATAGAGCAATATCATCTTTTAAATCATTACAACTATAAATGATAAAGTAGTAAATCATCGATTCATTTTAATAAGGAATATGAAGAACATGTATAACATCTATCCATTTAGGATACAGTGAGCAATGAAACATCAACCAATGATTTCCGTATTTCATCCATAAGAAAATACGCTACACGGCTGATTACATTTTACAATCATTCTTATGCCCTGAGGAAGTGAGTTGTACCGCTCAAATCCAACCTTCAGTTGCAAAACCCAAAGCCAGTGCCATACAAGATCAAAGGAAGAGTCGGACTCCACGATCTCATCTGTCTTGGCCAGTACGAGACCACAAGCAGGACTGTAGTTTCTTGCTTAAGTGACCTCAATCACAGGGTTAGCTCCCATAGGCTACCCATTCTCTAGCCCGCCTTGGTAGAGGTCCCGATGCTAGTAAATCTGAGCCACAGACCAGTTCACCGTGCTCCCTGAGCCATGAACTCATTCATGCTTCATCACACTGAGCCATGTGCCTATTCACCATGCTCTTAAACATATCTTGAGTCTACAACCGAAGTTGCACTCTAATCCTCCTATTTTCGGCTAGGAGAAACCCCACATATTCAAAAATATACGCTCCAGATTAACCAGCAGGAGAACCCCTTTCACCATCACCAGCTACTGATGATGATGGATCTATGGCCAGGGCTCTACATGATAAAATTCCACTTGATTATTCAAGTACATTGCCATATTCTTTTAGCATCAATCAAGTTTTCAAACAAGAATTATTATGACAAATGCTACAACAAAACATATAATTCTTCTATCAAGTAATTTTCAAAACTGTATAAAACATTGGGATCTAAATCCCTTATCTCATTACTGGGAATTCACATCCCTCAACAATACAATCATCATGTTTACTAGATCTAGTTATTCAAACCCTTAGTTCATCACTGAACATGGTTACCATTATCAGGTAACTATTACCTCCAGGTCATCTGACCAAGATATTCATGATACTTGTTACACAATAATCTCACATAGTTCACCAGGCATATTAAACTTCTTGTGACCTTTCACTAGGCAACAAAAAAAATAATGGCTCACAAGGCCCATTATCATCATAGCTCATACCTGGTTATGCTCATCATCTCATGATACCTGCATGGTTAGTATGCTTGATAACAACCATATCAATTACATATCAACATTATGTAATACAAGATAACATCACTATTCCCTCATTAGGATTAGGGTTTCCCATCTTTATCAATTAGAGTTTCACATAACATCACCCTATATTAGGGTTTCACATAACATCACCCTACATTAGGGTTTCTCAACCCATTACCCAAAATTAGGGTTAGGGTTTCCCATCTTTATCAATTAGAGTTTCACATAACATCATCCTATATTATGGTTTCACATAACATCACCCTATATTAGGGTTAGGGTTTCCCATTCTTCTTGATTAGGGTTTCATGATCACATTATCAAAGATCAAACCCTATTTCAAAACTCCATGCATCTTGGAGAATACATTGATATTATTATTAATATCCAAAACCTAACTCATTGTTCCATATGTCTAGAATTACATAATACCTTCATAAGTATTCAATTAAACTTATGTATTGTAATTTTCCTTATTGATTAGGGTTTCCATTCTCCATTCATTAGGATTGTATGATTACCTCATTAATCCAAACCCTAAGTCAGTGCTTCCACATATCTTGGAGCACATAGCATTATTTAATTATTAAATCATACTTATCATTGTTCCATGTACTTAGGAACACACATCATCATCATACCTTATTAGGTTGACTTAACCTCTTACTAAAGTACATGCAACTATGCTTATCATAGTGTATTGAATTTATTACTTTCATAAGCATCGAGTGATAATCCCTCTAATTATACTAATCACCTAAGTACTTTAGATGTACTTCCATTGAAATCAACCTTGAGATACTCTTCAACCACTTATGGGGTTATTAGTACTCACATGGTTTGAATTAATTGGAACTTCAAATGATTTTGAACCAATTGAACCTTCAAACGGTTTTGACCCTAAACCTCCAAATGGTTTGAGACCGGTTAGACCTTCAAATGGTCTTGTCCTAAACCTTCAAACGGTTTGAGACCGTTTAAACCTTCAAATGGTCTAGTCCTAAACCTTCAAACGGTTTGAGACCGTTTAGACCTTCAAACGGTCTTGGTATCTAATCCCTCAAACGGTTTGAAGACCGTTATACCTTAAATGGTCTTGAAGATTCCTTTGAAATCGTTTGGTCATTCAATTGAGTTGAAACCATTTTACCCTTAAACGGTTTGAAAACTGTTTGATCATTAAACAGTTTGAAACCATTTGGTCAACTATTTTGAAAACCGTTTGATATTGTTGTTATTAGAAATGTGTGCTAAGATGATGTCATCATCATCAAGCTTCATACCTCCGAATTCTACTATCATATATATGATGAATTCATCAATTATTCAAGAAGAAAAAATAAAAGATCAACAAATGATGAGAAATTGAAATCAATAATAACATTGATGGGTTCAAGTTATATAACCCACCTTCAAAGTAGCTTAAAAGCTTCAAGCTTCTCATCTCTAATGGTGAAAGAAGCTCCTTCAACTATCCAAGGTTCATTTCCAACTCTTTGGATGCAAAAGATAGCCAAGGTTGAGCATTGGATAGAAGAGAGAAGAAAATGAGTGTTGAAATCTGATTTCAACCATCAATTCAAGGTTGAAGATGATCATGGAGCTTAACTTTAGCTTGGGGAATGTTTTCCTCCTGCTCCTAAGCTCCTTGGTCATTGGCCAAAGTATGGAAAGAAAGTGGTTTGCAAAAATAGCCTTTCAAGTAAGGAGAAAATTGAGTACATATAATTGATTTTCTAGGAGAGAGAAAGTAGGAGAAAATTCATCCACTTTCTTGCCACATGCCGCCTACCTGCTTTTCCTTTGAAGCCAACATCCTTGCCCTCATTATACTCTCAATTATCCTTGAATTAAAAGCAACCACTTAAGCACCTTAATCATTATAATACTATTATCCATTTTTAGTGGACATTACTTTTTAATTAACAAATGTGAGTGGATTTCTTCACCTACTTAGGATATTTCGGTGCCACTCAAGGCATTTAGACGTCCTCCCGCTATAGGATTTCGACCACATCCTTTTTAGTTGATGGGTACTTCAATTAATATATTTATTTTTGCTACAAAATAAATTAGGGTTTCAATTATGCTTAAATCTTGATTATTTTATTATCAAGGTTATCTCTCCTCAAAAGTAGTTCAAACAAGATGCCCCTTTCTTTTTCTTTTCTCTAAATGATACCAAGAAGCAATAGGGACACTCTTGAAGTGGTATTTTACATATTCAACCCTATATTTTGGGTAATTTGCAAATTACACCAAAAGTAGCATTCAATACACAAGCATTACTCAAACAAGCTTCTTCTTGGAACTTAGGCTTCCACAAGCCATACCTCAGCATCATTCTCATTCTTATGATTCTATAACACTTGAGGAACATTTATCATGTAACATTTGCAAGGTAACCCCTTAATTTGGGTAAATTGCACTTCAATCCAAAACAAGTAAAAATATTGTTTCAACATTGTTCAAATAGGGCCAAAATTGAAACATAATCTATCATTTAATCTTAATTACTTTTCAAAAGTTAATGACAAGAATCTATATGACTTACTTAAGCAAAACTTCTAGGGTTAAGGCATAACCCAGGTCAGGGATGTTACAATTTATCCACCCCTAATAGGGATTTCGTCCCTGAAATCATCAAGAGAAAAGAGAAGGGTACTTCCTCCTCATCTCTTCCTCCAGCTCCCACGTAGCTTCTTCAATGCCACGATGATGCCAAAGAACTTTCACAAGAACTATGTCTTTCTTTTTCAACTTTTTGATTCTCCTATCAAGAATCAACACTGGTCCCTCTACATAGGATATATCTTCATTTAACTCTACCTCTACAGGTTGCAAAACTAACTTCGTGTCAGGGTGACACTTTCTCAGCATGGATATATGGAATACTGTATGCAATCTATGTAGTTCAGGTGGCAACTCCAACTCATAGGCTACCTTTCCAATCCGTTCAGTGATTGGATAAGGCCCCATAAATCTAGGAGCTAACTTACCCTTTTTCCCAAATCTAAGAACACCTTTCCAAAGTGAGACTTTGAGATATACTCTGTCTCCAACTTAGAATTCTAAAGGTCTTCACCGTTTATCAGCATATGACTTCTGTCTATCCTGTGCAACCTTTAACTATTGTTGTATTACTTTAATCTTCTCAATTGTCTGTTGCACTAATTTAGGACCCAAAAGCTGGTATTCTCCTATTTCATACCAGCACAATGGAGGTCTACAATGTCTACCTTATAATGATTCATATGGTGCCATATCAATACTGTGTTGATAACTATTGTTGTAAGAAAATTCTATTAAGCTCAAGTGTGTATCCCAACTTCCTACAAACTAAAGGACACATGCCCTAAGCAAATCCTCCAAAGTTTGTATAGTCCTCTCAGATTGTCCATCTGTATGTGGGTGAAAGGTGGTACTAAACCTTAACTGCATACCCAAAGCTTTATGTAGTCGTTGCCAAAAATGACTTCTGAACTGGGGACCTCTATCAAAAACAATTGTAGCTAGAACCCCGTGTAAATGCATTATCTCATCTACATAGACCTGTGCAAGTTTATCAGTAGTATAGGTTGTTTTGACAGGAAGAAAATGTGCTGATTTAGTCAACCTATCAATTATCACCCAAATGGAATCATGACTTTTGGCTGTTCTTGGCAAACCAACCACAAAGTCCACGGTTACATGATCTCATTTCCACTGTGGTATAGGTAAAGGTTGCATTGTTCCTACGTGCTTCTGATGTTTATCTTTAACCTGCTGACATACTGGACACTACATAACAAACTCAGCTACATCTTTCTTCAAACCAGGCACCAATACATATCTTTCACGTTATGATACATTTTGGTGCTCCCTGGATGCATTGCATACATAGATGAACGAGCTTCCTCCATTACTAACTTCCTTAAGTCATTGGCATCAGGTACTACCATCCTACTATGGTAACAGACTACCTCATCATATGACTCATGAAAACCATCCCATTTCTCACTACCATACTCTAACTTGATCTATTGAATCACAGTATTAGCCTGTTGTGCCTCTTTGATCTGTTGTTTCAGAGTAGGTTTCACTTGCATTTCAGCTAATAGTCCGGCTAATAAGGATACTTTAAGTTGTACATTTTTTTGCCTCAAAGAGACAAGCATGTCTCGTTTAAAGCACACTGAAGAGTTCAACTGTGCTTTGTCTATGTTTGGTGATAATGATTTTCTACTTAGTGCATCAATGACTACATTAGCCTTTCCTGGATGATAATCAATTATACAATCATAGTCCTTGATTAACTCCATCCAGCGGCGTTGTCTCATATTCAACTCATGTTGTGAAAAGATATATTTTAGGTTCTTATGGTCCGTGAAAATCTGGAATGTCTCTCCATAGAGATAATGTCTCCATATCTTCAACGCATGAACCACTGCAGCTAATTCTAGATCATGTGTTGGATAATTTTCCTCATGTTTCTTAAGCTGTCAAGAAGCAAAAGAAATCACTTGTTTATCCTGCATCAACACACGTCCTAGACCGTTCTTAGAAGCATCATAGAAAACAATATACCTCTTTCCCTACTCAGGTAACACTAACACAGGTGCACTGGTCAACCTTTCCTTCAACAACTGGAAAGAATGTTGACACTTGTCATTCCAAACAAAAGGAACCTCCTTCCTAGTCAACTTGGTTAGGGGTAATGCTACATAACTGAAGTTCTTAATGAACCTCCTATAGTAGCCTGTCAGTCTTAGAAAACTATGTATCTCCGTTGGTGTCTTTGGTTGTTCCCACTCCAAGACAGATTCTACCTTTTTAGGATCAACACAGATACCTGAGGCAGATATTATGTGTCCTAGAAAAGACACTTCTGATAACCAGAATCCACACTTGTTAAACTTGGCATATAGCTTGTGCTTTCTAAGTAAGGCCAGGGCCTAACGGAGGTGTTGCTCATGCTGTCGAGCATCTCTACTATAAATCAGGATGTCATCTATGAAGACTACTATAAATTGATCAAGGAATGGCCGGAAGATTCTGTTCATGAGTTCCATGAATGCAGCTAGTGCATTAGTTAGTCCAAATGATATAACTATGAACTCATAGTGACCATACCTTATTCTGAAGGCTGATTTAGGTATGTCACTCTCCTTGATGTGTAACTGATGGTATCCAGACCTCAGATCTATTTTAGAGAATATAGTTGCACCACGCAACTGGTCAAACAAGTCATCTATCCTTGGTAGAGGATATTTGTTCTTTATGGTTACTTTGTTTAGCTGTCTATAGTCAATGCATAATCACATAGACCCGTCTTTCTTTTTAACGAGAAGAACCGGAGCACCCCATGGTGAAGTACTCAGTCGAATAAAACCCTTTTCAAACAACTCCTATAATTGTTTCTTGAGTTCTTCCATCTCAATAGGTGCCATTCTATAAGGTGTTTGAGCTATTGGTTGTGTACCTGGGATTAGATTAATCTCAAAATCAATCTCTCGGGGTGGAGGAACACCTGGAAGTTCCTCAGGAAACACATCCTCAAATTCCCTAACAATCAGAACTTCAGAAAGACTAGGACTCTCTACTATGGTATCTACCACATGTGCCAAGAATGCAAAGCATCCTTGTCTCATCAGCTTCTCAGCTACCATTACTGACACTAGACATGTTGGAAGAATCTTTCTATCCCCCTGAAAATCCATTGTCGGTGAACATAGCTTGCTTGGAACCGCAATCCAAGACAACCTTATACTTTTCTAGGGTGTCCATCCCAAGGATTATGTCAAACCCATGCATCTCAAGTGGTATAAGATCCACATGAATGTTATGTTCTGAAAAAGAAAGAACACATGAAGAACATCCCTCCCACAACACTGCAGATCCAATCAATGGAGTTTCTAATAACAAGTTATCAACTCTATGACTGATTGTCCTATTGCAGTCATGAATCACTTCTTGAGTGATAAAGGAATGCGTAGCACCCAGATCAATCAAAACAGATACAAAGTAGGATGAAGACATATCAAAATGAAATAATTCCATCTGACCTGTCATGACTCGTGGTTTGACCACTGCTTCCGACTGATTCATAGCATAGAATCTTGCTGTTGTGGGTTGTCGACCACTCACCCTGTTGTTAGATATAGATGAGCCAGCTTGGGATGCTTATCCACACCCTTGAGTGCCACTGCTAAACTATCACTTCTGAGAGCCTTGTTGACTCTGTCTCAGTGGTTGGGTTACACTCACATCTCTAGCTAGACAATCTTTCATCAAATGTCCCATCTTCCCACATTTATAACAGCTTCTGTTCTCCCACTGTGGCCTAGATGGTCCTGTTACTGACATTGATGTTGAGCTATGAGCTCCCTCTGGTGGTAAACTATGGCCCCTACCCTTGCTAGATGTCCACTGTGTCTGGGTATTAAACCTTGGTAGTGATGTTGGTGTAGAAAACCTTGGTTTCTTAAAATTTTCAGACCTTTGTCCCTAGAACTGGGTATACACCTTCTTACTATTAGCTTGACGTTTCTCAGTCACATACCTTTGTATCTGCCTAAAAGACTACACAAAGGTGGCAAACCTCTATCTATTATCTAGAGCAGATACAGGTGTGGTCAAATCAGTGTTCAAACCCTTCTCAAAATGTTGAATCCTCTCCTCATCTGTAGCAGCCATGTGCGGATAGAACCGTAGAAGCTCCATAAACTTAGCTACATACTCACTAATGTTCATTGGTCCTTGCCTTATCTACTCAAACTGAGAGATCTTCTCATCTAGGTAAGTCTTGGGAAAATATCTACTAACGTATTCATGTCGGAATTCTTCCCATCCGACTTCAACACCTGGCCTTTTGCCTTCTACTATGGCCCACCAATGGCTAGCACTCCCCTTCAACAGGTACACTACATGTCTAACCTTCTCAACTTCTGGGATATTAAGAATTCTGAAGGCCTTTTCCAGCTCAGTCAGCCACAAGTCTGCGTCTGCTGGGTCAGCTGTACCATCATATTCAGTGGCTCCTACCCGAAAAAGCCGTTCAAAAGTCTTTCCAGCTCCATATCCCTCATTATGAGCTAGTGCCCTAGGTGCAGGTGGTGGCATCCTATCCGCCATATGTGTCATAGTCACCATGAACTGCCCAAATAGAGCATGGCAAGATGGCTTTTCTAGTGTAGCTTGGTTAAGCTAGGGATGTTCAGGTACTAGTTCTTCTCTAGCCTGATCCCTTGCACCTCCTCCTGGTGCAGCAACACTGCTTTCAGCAACATGTTCTTCATGTGATCCAACCATCTTTAAGCTTTACTTCTTGTCTTGAGAGTAGAAGTCACTATCAGATAAACTGGAAGACACTAGAACAAACTCAACGACCTTAATCCTATGTCTCTGTAGACTCAGCGAACCTTAAGTTCTGATACCACTAAACTTTGTGACGACAATCACCAATCGATAAACAAATCGTTACAATTAAGCATAATTAAACATAAACAACAGATTAACAAAAATCACTAAAAATTAAAACCATTTGCAAAGAGATCCATTTCTAGGAAACTCTTATAACAAGAACCAAAATATCATATATACATTCTAGTCCACAAAGTACATACCATGTACCTTTTCTTCCTGAGGATTACATACAACAGTTGCTCTATTAAATCTAAACATAAGCAACATAAAACCTCGAGGCATTCAATGCCAAAATCTCAGATCAATCATAAAAACACTAACTACTGACTCCAAGGACCTAAGAGTACAAAGATGACCATAGGACTCATAACTACAACACACGACAGTTAGTATCTCCACCTGAGATATCACTGTTGTCCCTGATGCTGATGTCCTTCCCTTGGTGTATGCTTCTTGCCTCCTAGTCTGCGTCCACCTAAAAATGTTGGTGATCAACGGAGTGAGACCCATGTTCCAGCGAGAGATATAACTCTCTGCCATAAATATTATTATTGTAGATAAATAGTAATACATTGAGTAGAGGAATCTCTATTGAAGAGTAGGATTTAATAATTATTAAGCAGAATAGAGCAATATTATCTTTTAAAGCATTACAGCTATAAATGATAAAGTAGTAAATCATCGATTCATTTTAATAAGGAATATGAAGAACATGTATAACATCTATCCATTTATGATACAGTGAGCAATGTAACATCAACCAATGATTTCCGTATTTCATCCTTAAGCAAATATGCTACATGGCTGATTATATTTTACAATCATTCTTATGCATGAGGAAGTGAGCCGTACCGCTCAAATCCAACCTTTGGTTGTGAAACCCAAAGCCGGTGCCATAAAAGATCAAAGGAAGATCCAGAATCCATGATCTCATCCGTCACAGTCAGTGCGAGACCACAAGTAGGACCGCAATCTCTTGCTTAAGTGACCTCAGTCATAGCGTTAGCTCCCATAGGCTACCCATTCTCTAGCCCGCCTTGGTACACGTCTCGACGCTAATAAATATGTGCCACAAGCCAGTTCACTGTGCTCCCTAAGCCATGAATGCATTCATTCTCCATCACACTGAGCCATGGGCTTGTTCACCATGATCTTAAACATATCTTGAGTCTACAACTGAAGTTGCACTCTAATCCTCCTATTTTCGACTAGGACAAACTCTGCATATTCAACAATATACACTCTGGATTAACCATTAGGAGAACCCATTTCACCATCACCAACTACTGACGATGATGGATCTATGGCCAGGGCTCTACATGATAAAATTCCACTTGATTATTTAAGTACATTAACATATTATTTTAGCATCAGTCAAGTTTTCAAACAAAAATTATTAATGCAAATGCTACAAAGAAACATGTAATACTTCTATCAAGTACTTTTCAAAACTTTATAAAACATTGGGATCTCAATTCCTTATCTCATTACTGGAAATTCATATCCCTTAACAATACCATCATCATGTTTACTGGATCTGGTTATTCAAACCCTTAGTTCATCACTGAACATGGTTACCATTATCAGGTAACCATTACCTCCAGGTCATCTGACCAAGATATTCATGATACTTGTTACAAAATCATCTCACATAGTTCACCAGGCATATCAAACTTCTTGTCACCTTTCACTAGGCAACAAATAAAATAATGTCTCACAAGGCCCATTATCATCATAGCTCATACCTGGTTATGCTCATCATCTCATGATACCTGCATGGTTCGTATGCATGATAACACCCATATCAATTACATATCAACATTATGTAATACAAGATAACATCACTATTCCCTCATTAGGGTTATGGTTTCCCATCTTTATCAATTAGAGTTTCACATAACATCACCCTATATTAGGGTTTTACATAACATCACCCTACATTAGGGTTTCTCAACCCATTAACCAAAATTAGGGTTAGGGTTTCCCATCTTTATCAATTAGAGTTTCACATAACATCATCATATATTAGGGTTTCACATAACATCACCCTATATTAGGGTTAGGGTTTCCCATTCTTCTCGATTAGGGTTTCATGATCACATTTTCAAAGATCAAACCCTAATTCAAAACTCCATGCATCTTGGAGAATGCATTGATATTATTATTAATATCCAAAACCTAATTCATTGTTCCATATGTCTAGAATTACATAATACCTTCATAAGTATTCAATTAAACTTTTGTATTGTAATTTTCCTTATTGATTAGGGTTTTATGATTACCTCATTAATCCAAACCCTAAGTCAGTGCTTCCACATATATTGGAGCACATATCATTATTTAAGTATTAAATCATACTTATCATTGTTCCATGTACTTAGGAACACACATCATCATCATACCTTATTAGGTTGACTTAACCTCTTACTAAAGTACATGCAACTATGCTTATCATAGTGTATTGAATTTATTACTTTCATAGGCATCGACTGATAATCACTCTAATTATACTAATCACCTAAGTACTTTAGAGGTACTTCCATTGAAAACAACCTTGAGATACTCTTCAACCACTTATGGGGTTATTAGTACTCACATGGTTTGAATCAATTGGACCTTCAAATGGTTTTGAACCAATTGAACCTTTAAACGGTTTTGAACCTAAACCTCCAAACAGTTTGAGACCGTTTAGACCTTCAAATGGTCTTGTCCTAAACCTTCAAACGGTTTGTGACCGTTTAGACCTTCAAACGGTCTAGTCCTAAATCTTCAAACAGTTTGAGACCATTTATCCCTTCAAATGGTCTTGGTCTCTAATCCCTCAAATGGTTTGAATACCGATAGACCTTAAATGGTCTTGAAGATTCCTTTGGAATCATTTGGTCATTCAATTGAGTTGAAACCGTTCAACCCTTAAACAGTTTGAAACCGTTTGATATTGATATTTTTAGAAATGTGTTCTAAGATGATGTCATCATCATCAAGCTTCAGAACTCCGAATTCTACTATCATATATATGATGAATTCATCAATTATTCAAAGAAGAAAAAAAATAAAAGATCAACATATGATGAGAAATTGAAATCAATAATAACATTGATGGGTTCAAGTTATATAACACGCCTTCAAATTAGCTTCAAAGCTTCGATATTATCATCTCTAATGGTGAAAGAAGCTCCTTCAACTATCCAAGGTTCGTTTCCAACTCTTTGGATGCAAAAGATAGCCAAGGTTGAGTATTGGATAGAAGAGAGAAGAAAATGAGTGTTGAAATCCGATTTCAACCATCAATTCAAGGTTGAAGATGATCATGGAGCTTACCTTCAGCTTAGGGAACATTTTCCTCCTGCTCCTAAGCTCCTTGGTCGTCGGCCAAAGTAAGGAAAGAAAGTGGTTTGCAAAAATAGCCTTTCAAGTAAGGAGAAAATTGAGTACATATAATTGATTTTCTAGGAGAGAGAAAGTAGGAGAAAATTCATCCACTTTCTTGCCACATGCCACCTCCCTTCCTTGCCTCCGAAGCTAGATTCCTTGCCCTCATTATCCTCTCAATTATATTTGAATTAAAAGCAACCCCTTATGCACCTTAATCATTATAATACTATTATCCATTTTTAGTGGACATTACTTTTTATTTAACAAATGTGAGTGACATTCTTCACCTACTTAGGATATTTCGGTGACACTCAAGGAATTTAGACGTCCACCCACTATAGTATTTCGACCACAACCTTTTTAGTTGATGGGCACTTCAATTAATATATTTATTTTTGCTACAAAATAAATTAGGGTTTCAATTATGCTTAAATCTTGATTATTTTTTATCAAGATTATTTCTCCTCAAAAGTAGTTCAAAAAAGACGCCCCTTTCTTTTTATTTTCTCAAAATGATACCAAAAAACAGTAGGGACACTTTTCAAGTGGTATTTTACTATTCAACCCTAGATTTTGGGTAATTTGCAAATTACACCAAAACTAGCATTCAATACACAAACATTACTCAAATAAGATCCTTCTTCGAACTTAGGCTTCCACAAGCCATAACTCAACATCATTCTCATTCTTATGACGCTGTAACACTTGAGGAACATTTATCAAGTAACATTTGCAAGGTAACCCCTTAAATTGGGAAAATTGCACTTTAGTCCAAAATAAGTAAAAATACTATTTCAACATTATTCAAATAGGACCAAAATTGAAACATAAGCTCTCCTTTAATATTAATTACTTTTCAAAAGATAAATACAAGAATCTATATGACTTACTTAAGAAAAACTTCTAGGGTTAAGGCATAACCCAAGTCAGGGATGTTACATTTATCTATTACTCCTCTATTCTCTTCTTTACCTTCGATCCCTTCTTCCTCATCTAATGTTCTATTGTTGTGTATGGAAGTGGGTGGAGAGGTGAGTGCAAAATGGGAGGTTGATCGTTCTCTATATATCACCTCTAGTCCATTGTGATTGGTAGTTTTGATCCAAAGAGTGTCGTTGACTCTTCCCACCTAGGTAGCCTCTGAGATTCCTCGCAGGTGACTAATTCCTCAAGAGTCCCAATTGCAACCAATGCCCCCTCGCATTTTGGAGCTAGGGGATAATGGAGACAAACCTCGACGCATAAAGAATCTAATGGACTATAGTCCTTAGTCCCAATAATAATATCATCTACAGTCTTATATTTTGAATAACATTTTACTGGAATGTCTGTTGGAACTGAAACTTGAAACATATTTTCACCATGACCAAGTGAAGCTTTTTTCCAAGTTGAAGGCACAATTTCTACTATTCATGCTTTGTTATATCACTAGTGAATGTTTAGCCACATATACAACCAATTAGGTATGATAATCATTAATTCAATATTTGGTTACACCTTTTGGGTGAAGAGAGTCCATAATTAAATAATCAATTTCTCAATTTGATAATTTTCATCTAAATAGCATGCTTGGTCCTCCAATACTATATTAGTTATCAAAATTCTAAAATTAGGGTTATCACAAGGACCGTCTGAGCCTCTGAACCCCAAAGTCGTGTCCAAGATGTTAGAAAGTCTAGTATGCATCCCTCAAAACTCCTCGATGTTTCACTCACATCTGATTACTTCAAATCCGCATGTAAGTCATTTTTCCCATTTTTAGATCATTTGGTCTTTGTTCTTCAGACTAATATTTGAATCGGTGTTTTTCTTATATTTTGGTCATGTTCCCCTTATGGTAGAATCCATCGTGAAGTTACCCTCTTTTGTTAGCTTTGCCATGTTTAATTTATTTTTCTTATCCTTCACCTATTAATCTTTGTTGGCCATGGCGGAAAACCATCACGATGGTTTTTGGTCATGTTGAGGCCATCCTTTGGGGCTTGTCAAAACTAATAGAGACCGGCAGATCTTCCAGGGCTATCCTCAGTGTCCTCCTCATGTCAGGATGCGAGTTGGTTTTTGGTTCGGGCATGTGTTGTAGAAGCTAGTCGCTTTATGTCATGGAAAATTGAAGCGAAGAAGATGATTGTTGCTTTTTATGATTTCGCCCACAAGCATGTCGCACAGGTTCTGCGATATTTTTGTCTTAACAAATTTCCTGGCTATAGGCATGGGCCAACTGACAAATCCCCATTGGTCCACCTCAACTAGGTTTTTAAAATGAAATTGTTATGTACGTGACTTTATCAAATCTTCTATTTGATTGATCTTTTCAGAATAAATTATTTATAGATCAGAAAAATAAAACAAAACTTGTTTTAGTATCGTGAGGTCATTCCATATCCATTTATATTAGTTTATTCACTTAATTCTAATCCAATAAATATATGCTTTTATAGATTTATATAAATTATTAAATTTTCTAAAACTCATAACTAAAAATGTAACATACCAAAACATAGACATATTCTCTTTATGGACCTTTTCCAAGCTTTTCTTTTCCTTTCTATCCTTTTTGTAGTGGTTTGGTGAACATTTATTCACTATTTGTACCAATAAAACGATTTATGCAAAAATACCTTAGTGAAAATATATTGAAGGACCTTAGTTAGGTGTTCTAAACCTTAATCTAACTTTGTTATGTGTTTTGAAATATAAAATGACCCCAAGTTTCAAATTTGGTTCAATTTGTATGTCTTGTGCAGGTTATGCAATTCTAGGTACATTATGGACTTCTATGCAATTTACCCAATTGGGAGGTTTTCTTTGAAAATTATCACATGAATTATAATCCTTAGATATTCCATTTCCTTTTTAAAGATTTGAACAATGGGGAACCTAATTGCACCTTGGTTTGAAGGTGTTTCTCTCCAAGGGCATTTTTGGGATTACCCTCTTTATAAATGAGCTTATCTTTAAAAGCTATCAACCAATGGGGTTATTTCTTTGATTGGACGATGGTGGGGATGGCCTATAAGTTTCCATGGGCATTTGGAATCGAAATTTGATATACAAGAATTCTCTATGAGTTGTCCTCTTACATGGCCATGTAGCCCTAGGCTAAGGACACATGGAATGTCTCATAGACACCTCATGCTTGTCCCCTTCTTTATAAAGCCATATCTACCCCTTCCCACATCCCAATTCAAAAACTCTTTCACTCCTTCTCTTTCCCCTAGCTTAGATCATTGTTCCTGCTCTTTTTGGACACAAAGGTGCTATCCCAAGGTAAAAGAGAGTGCTTACCTTGGTAAAGAAGGCTCCTAGGGTTCCAAATTTGCTCTATTTAGGATTTCTAAAGCTCCTTCTTGGTGATTTTGACAAAAACTAGTAAGTTTCGTCCTTCCCCTCCCTGTTTTCATTATGTTCATATTCCTCCCACCTTCATCTAGGTTGGAACCATGGCCTTCTATGGTGAAACCCCACCTAGAACCCTTAAACACCACATCTCCATGTTCTTCTACTAGGGTTTTCCCCTCCAAAGTGGAGAAGGTGCTTCTTGCTCAAGATAGGAGTTTTGTTGGATAAATCAGCCTCTCTATCTTGGGAACCTTGCTTCTTGAATCTCTCCAACCCTAGAGGCAAATTTCATAACCCTCTTCTCATAAATAGCTTACTACACGCTTAAAACTCAGGCTTCTATGTTTAAAATCGATCATCTCCATCTCTATTTACCGTGTTCTTATAAGGTTTTGGTTTCTTGTTGTTTTACCATCTCATGAAGATATAGTTTGGTTACCTATGTATTTCCAACCCTGATCTTCAGTTGAATGGTATTTTCTCTCCCTCTTTCTCTTCCTCTCTCTCAAAGATTTCTGACTTGTCCTTTCATGATTGGTTCAAATTGAAGAATTCATATTTTTTAATCCACTTATCTAAATTTAACAATTAAATATGTTT
This sequence comes from Alisma plantago-aquatica, assembly GCA_963693085.1. Classification (NCBI taxonomy): domain Eukaryota; kingdom Viridiplantae; phylum Streptophyta; class Magnoliopsida; order Alismatales; family Alismataceae; genus Alisma; species Alisma plantago-aquatica. The sequence goes on along the minus strand of OY856412.1, from coordinate 668,163,148 downwards.
TGGAATTAGAAAATTAATATCTATATAATAAAAATATTTTAAAGGTTTTGTTTTGAGGTTTAACGAAGGGTGATTTTTGGAAAATTAATTTAATGCATAAAATCCATAAAAAGTACACCTTATTAATCATAACTCCAAAATTAATATAAAAATATGTTTTCTTGATCAGGAGAACCTAATAAGTTCATTGGTGAGGTTTTCCGAATCTTAAATCTGAGTTTTTATAAAAAGTTCTAAAATTAGGATTTCTATACATTAATGTGCATTATATACTCTAATATATGTTAATATATTGAAAATAGGCAAAGAGGGACTTGGCCTCCATTAAAGTGCTGAAAGTTAATAATTGATATCAGTAAGATAGGTATGTGCATTCTAACACCCTAAGTTGGGATATTGGCAAACCAAACCCTATATTCCCTAATGAGGCACTATATGAACTCTATTTCCTCTATTCATGATTCTTTTGTTAAATTGACTCAAATATTGGTAATGGTGTTCTTTTTCTTGGGTCTTGTACCCCAGTGCCATGTTCTAATTTATATGGTGCTTTTACTTGCCATGATTTCTTTTCTAGCATGTTGATATGGACTATTTAGCTATCGTAGTGGTACTTATGTACAACCACCCATAGATAGGGCATGTATTAATTTTCCTTGGGGAATGTCTTATTCTCCCCCATAAAAGTATGTGTAGGTGATTGGGAATGTATTAATTCTTCCCTCACTTATAGGTTGAGGTTCAGGATCTGCCTCAACCCTACATAGTTAATGTAGTAAATATTAATCACACATTCGATTCCTCTACTATTTTAATGTTATGGAAAGCATCTATTTTGACTATGCCTCATACTCTTGTTCTCTTCATCTTATGATGAAATCTTAGCCTTTACTTTCATGTTATTTCCTTATATTTTGTTTTTATTCATTATTTGACACATACCTTGTTTTTCTCTCTCTTGCTGGGTGGTTTCCCAACCACCCAAGTTTAGATCGAGGTGTTGAACATGACCAAGGAGAACATAACTTCTAACATGGTCCTAGCTCTTGGAGATGTTGCTTGGAGACACATTTGAAGTAGTGATAACACCCATTTTTGTGGTATTTATGGCCCATATTTCATTGTCAAAACTGCCCTTTTAAACTGTTTTCCTCTCCATTTTGTCATGCTATTGAATACATAAGTTACACTATGCTCTTAACTCATTTTTATCATATTTTATAGACTTTTCCTCTCAAAATCATCAAAATAGCCCATCCCGAACCACTTACAAAAAATTGTCCTTTTACTAGCCGCACGACACGTCCACTACCCGTCGCGGATGTTGGCCGATAGGGGTGCAACCCGACACAGGCGTGTCACGTGGTGCAGTCACTGACGGGCGATACACCATTTACCCGACAGAGAGCTCTTCCCGCCATGACTAATCAGCCCGTTATAGCATGTCACGCGATACGAGCCACTCACCGGAAGCAACCGCCCGTCGTGCCTGATACATTTGTAACCCGACACGCGATAGCCAAGATACGCCGGACGACACACACACGTCAATCATCCCCGAAGCCACGTATGCAGAACTGATAAAGGGGTACGTGGCGCCCAGAGATCCACAACTTCTTCCAACCGCTTCCTATAAATAGCAGCTACCAGACCCCGATGCGACAGGTCAGAACCTCGTGAAGGCTAACTTTGGAAAGAACATGGAGTTAGTGTGTCGCGTCCCCGGGGTGTGCCTGGAGATACTAGGTGAGCACTTCCCCAACCCGAGAGGGGCGGGAGTGGTTCACTTAGAATTCGTCCTGGTAGTCGCAGCAGCCCGATATCGACCAAAGAGGCCACTCGATGTGCCGTGTTCCTAAATGGGCCCCTGCCTGAGATGGCTCGCTCACTATACCCGATACGAGGAACTCAAGAACCTAAGACCCCTCTAACCCGACATGATACCGAACCTGATACGGATCACCCATCACTATGTGTCGCTCGAGAGGGTGGCATCCCGAGATGACTATATCGGGCACAGATGCCTTGACCAATATGCCTGCCCGTCACGGCCTATCGCCCGTCAGGGGTTGCCGCTTGACACAGGCATATCGGGCAGAACTCTCGCCCGGTATCGGTTAGAGATGCCTTAGGGGTCTGCTACTATATGTCGACCTCCTAAATCAAGGAGGTCGATACCTATCTTCCCTTTTACAGTCAATTACTTTCTTTATTTACGCAATGTAACTAAACACTTTTATACAATGCTCATGCTAATGGAATTAGTGGAGTTTTAGTACCTTTTTCTCTGTGTTTGGTTCCTTTTTGTTGGATGATTGCTTTTTAGCATCCGAACTCTAGCTTGTATACTTGGATCATGTTTTGACTAGCTATCGAATCATGTTTCCCGTTTCAACTCCCTCGAGAGAGGTATTGTAACTCTAGCGTTTGGTCCAATCAGGGAGTACTGGAGTACCCAGGGTCGGAGTTGCTTCAGTTATTTTTCCACTCCAACCCAAATCCACCACCTTTGAGAGAGGGTGTTGGTGCTTAGTTGGAGGTACCCTCTTTGAGAGAAGGGGTACTGGATGTTTTCTGCTGCCGCTTGTTATGCCTAAGCTTTCCTCCTTCGTTCCTTACTGAGGCAATAGTGTTATCTTCTCAGATTCTGTACACAAAACCCCTAAAAATTGATAAATGCCAAAACCTTAATCTTCCTTGTAGCTCCAGTTGGAGATAGCTTTTCTTTATAGCACTTTCGTGTGGCATTTTGTTTTCTTTTGTTTTACCAATCTTGATCTACCATTTCCTTGGGAACATTTTCTTACCTTTTTTTACCAGAATGTAGAGTGTTGATTCCGCGTTCTTAGCACGACCACCATTGTCCATGTGATTTGACCCCGATCGCTACTTCAGACCCTATCATCGTTGCGGGGGCCTAAGAGTAAGGTTATTTAAAAGTCTGACTACTTCAAATCCACTCCTTTTGGATGCACGATTTAGGCCAGTCAACTTTTTGGCGCTGTTGCCGGGGACAAGGCAAAACGGTACTATTAACGAACCCGAATCCACTAACTACACTCCCGTGCCTCAAGCTTAGTAATAAGCTTGACAACACAATTTCTTTTAGTCTTCTAACCTGAATGTGTATAGAATAGTTCATTTCATTAACACATGTTTTCTAACTTGATTATACGTTCTATTAAGGTAATCAGGGAAGAAGCACTCTACTTGGTTGAACACCATTCATCATGCCACCTCGTGTGGAACCACCTCTTTCTGAGGATGAGTGAAATGCTAGAGTTGGACCACACCCACCTCCGCATGGGAATGATGATCGTTTCAATAACGATCATTTACATGAAGAGCTACAAGAACCTGAATCAGAACAACTTGGGGATGATCATCATCACGAGAGATGTCATCATCACTGCAGGCACAGAAGGAATCATCATAATCAAGAGCAGAATCATAGGAAAAGCAACAGTGAAGATTTCGACGAAGAAGAAAAGTCTCTCCGAGAGTTGGCTACCACGAAGGCCAACAACTCAAGATGCCCAGTTGTAATCCCAAGGTTTGATGTTGTAAACTTCGAGTTGAAGCCAGCCATGATCTCCATGATTCAAAATAAAAGCTTTAGGGGAAGTTCTAAGAATGACAACCCCTACCATCACCTCGATGCTTTCAAAAATATATGTGATACCATCAAAATGAGGGGAGTGCCACAAGAAGTGATAGACTGCAAGGGTTTCATTTTCTCTTTGAAGGATAAGGCACTGTCATGGTACCTTGGACTACCACATCAATCTCTGAGCGGATGGAATTCTTTAGCAGATGCTTTCATAAACAAGTTCTACCCTACAGAGAAGACCGTTCGAACAGGCAGAAGATCACATCTTTCACCCAGAAGCTAGGAGAAAACCTGCATGAAGCCTGGGAGAGATACCAGGAGTATCAGAGAGATTGTCCTCACCACAACTACAAGAAAGTTTTCCTGATAACAAAATTCTACAATGGTATGACTCCTGAAGAAAGAGTATCACTAAATGCAGCTGAAGGAAGCGACTTTCTTGGGAAGAAGCCCAGTAGATCTAAAAAGATCATTGAAAACATGGTTGAACTACAAGTCGAGACTGACTACGACAAGACTGATAGAGGGTATGCTAAGAAAGCCACAAATGAAGGACCGTCAGTCGAATCCAAGGCTCTTGAAGCAATCACCACTCAAATCCAAAAGATAGCCACTGATGTCAGACTGTTAAAAGAATCAGGAGGGAAAGGAAATAAATAGATTGAGAAGGTGATGAAGTGTGTCACTTGCGGAGAAGGAGGACACGGTATTGATAACTACATTTACACCCGACCCGACGGGTCAAGTGAAAGCAAATTCGAAGAAGAGGAAGCTGAGAAAGTTTCTTTTGTTAACTATAAAAGATCGGACCATCCTGGTTTTAGTTATGGCAACAAGGATGCTGCTGAAAACTCACATCAGTTGAATAATTCACCCAACCAACCGTAAAGTTTTGAAAAAAGAGGTGGACAAGGTCAGTACACCAGAACAACCAATTTTCAATCAAACAAGGAAAACTTTCAAGGGCAAGGGAAGTACCAAAACCGCCAAGCTACTAACCCTCACCAAGGCTAGGGACAAGCTAAAGAGCAGAGTCAGGAGAAGAACTTTGGTCAACCGGACTTAGTGGGACAATTGTTAGACTTTGTCAGGAGACAAGATACTATAAACAATCAGTTGGCGCAAAGCACACTGTCCAACTCAGGCATTCTGAATACGATGCAGGTCCAAATGGCAAATATGCAAACACATCAACGCCAGATAGGCCAGCAACTTGCTCAAATGGCTGAGTTAATGAAGAATCCCTTTGGCACTAGTACATGAATGGTCTGTAGCGTCGGTTTTTTTAAGCCTGTAGCGTCACTTTATAACCGACTCCTAAGTGGACGTCGCTATAGAATTTGCTCTATATTGTTAGTTTATTTTACCAAACAAAACCGACCTTACAGAGTAAACACCAACACAAAAGGTTGTAAAAAATCTGACCCAGGCGAGAGAAAAGGAGCCTATAAGGTCAGTTATTCCAAAAAAACCGACCTTGTAAACTCTCTCAGTCGAGAAAATTTTCGACTAAAAATATTTTCGGTCGACAATTTTCTCGACCGAGAGAGTTTACAGGATCAGTTTTTTTAGAATAACCGACGCTAAAAATTGAATAAACATTTCAGTGTACCCCTCGGTCGAGAAAATTGTCGACCGAAAATATTTCGGTCGACAAAATTGTCGACTGAGGGGTACACTGAAATGTTTATTCAATCTTTAGGGTCGGTTATTCCAAAAAAACCGACCCTATAAACTCACTCGGTCGAGAAAATTGTCGACTGAAAATATTTCGATCGAAAATATTCTCGACTGAGAGGTATACTAAAATGTTTATTCTATCTTTAGGGTCGGTTTTTATAAATAATCGACCTTATAGAGGACCTTTAGGGTATGTTTTTTTACAAAAAATGACGCTAGGAGTTATATTTCGGTCAAAAATTTTCTCGACCTTAGGGTCGGTTATTTAATAAACCGACGCTATAAGTTATGATTTTTTTTAAAATTTTTGTAGAAAATGAAATAGAACAGAAGACCAAGAAGATTCATATATTCTGGGAGAGGGGATCATTGATGTTCAACCGTCACCATTCAAAACCACACATTCATGACAAAAATGATTCATAATCACATCATAATTTACAAAATGATAGATTGCAAGTCTGAGATGATATTAATCAGAAACAAAAGTAAATATGAAAGAGTATTCAAACCACATACATAAATGGAGATGACATATTTAATCCAATGCTATATTAAATTCATTTAGAAAAGAATATGACCACTCTTCTCGGAATTCATTCAAGTCCACAAGTGAGGCTGAGTTGTAAAGATCTGTAATAGAAAATGCACATGCTAATATTTTATAAAATGACTACAATCACTTGTAAATTTATGATGTTATTCATTATTACCCGACTTATAGTCTAAATGTCATGTGATGCTTGTTTGACAATAGCTTGCATATATTTCATTACATAGTAGCCACAAGCCCAGTCATTATTTTGCATAGGACACTACAAATAATGAATTAAACTTAATGTTAGTAAACTACTATAAACAACAGTTGAGATAAGACTATAAGAGTTGACATATTAGAATTGAAAATTAATACATATAAGACTAAGCAGTTGTCAAAGTATCTACCTTGACATTATTCAAAGTCAATGTCTTTAATTTTGTGGGTATTTTTCCTCCAAAATCACGAAAAGCCTTTATACCCCTATCAATTAAATGATAGTTGGTAAAATAGAAATTCTAAATAGAAATATAATGTTGAAGCATTGACTAAATTTATGCTTACTCCATAGCTGATAATTTCAGTTTGTAACTCCTTGTTGTTTTACCCATTGGGTCAAGATAATAAAGAGTCATCAATTTAGGGGCAATCACCACTAATTCCCAATGTCTAGCTCTGAGTAAGAATAAAACAAACATTAAAATAAATAATTTTATTCATTATTAAAATTATATTGAATAATAATACTTACTGGACGTTAAAAGGAATTAGGATAATTTCCTTCCCCTCACTAGCAAAATAATTGAATGCAGTGGAGAAGTACTCATTCACATCCTCAAAATTTGTCTCCACTTGACTAGTGATTGAAGGAACTAAGAATCCAACATTCCTTATATCAAGGTTTGTGATCTCAGTATATAAATGGCTGTAAAACATTTGTAATTATTTCCATATATAGAACTAAGCTAAAAATGTGTATTGGAATTATATATATATATATATATATATATATATATTGATAGATCCTTACCTTATCCATACTTCTATTATCGAAGTATTTATCCAATCATACCGGAACAACTCTATAATATCATCAAGAAAAATAAAATTCTCAAAGTCCCTCCCAGCTGCATCTTCTGTTAAATTGACCAACATATGTGATCCTGAGCTTTGGTTGGCTAAATATCGACACAAACATTTGCTTACCAATTCGTCGAATGTAGCTTCAGGAATGAAAGATGGCTTGGGCATAGGAGGATGACTAGTAGCATTTTTACTTTTTGATTTACAAACCTATTAATTAAATTACATACTTATATTACACGAGTTCATATATGCAATCAAATATGAAAAATATGGTAGAAATAAGGTATACCTTGTCATTGATAACCAAGTGTCTAGTCCAACCCACCATAGAACCCTCAGCTTCTTCAACTGTACTATATTCAGGATTAGGTATGGGTAGTGGTTTGTCCCCCATTCCGTCATACACAAGATGGCTGGACACACGGCAAATGTCATCAGTAATTTGTTGGCAATGCAATGTACCACCAAGGTTGTACACCTTGCCCGCTGCCACAACATTATATTCTGGAACCTCCACTGCAAGTTTACAATTCATACCAACCTATATTGAAATAATATAAGTTATATAAGAATTAGTAGAACAGATACATGTTACAACTATATATATTATCATATATACATCATACTAATAGCACAATATATAGAACAAAAACTTACTGCAGATTGTTGTGGTGGGTCATCGGGAGTGCCCCCATGACCTTCTACAACTGGAGCATGGGCTTGTACCTCATCACTTGAGAGACACACAATATGAATAGGTTGAGAAGGTTAAGTAGGCTGAAATGAAGACATTATTTCTTTTACTTTATGTTCTACTAATGCTTCAACCTCCTCTTATGTAAGACCTCCTGCACGACCTCTTTTAGATTGCGAAGGGACAAAATAAGACTTGAATCCTATGCCAGCTCCAAATCCCCTAACACAGCCAGGATGCTCCTTCGTACCAAGAGCAATTGATAGTTCATCCATGTGGCTAGTCGGGATGAACTTTCCTTCCTTCCTTTGCCCGTGGAGATCAATCTATTCATAGTTAATAAAAATATTAAATCACAATATAAATTAGATATAAATAAATCTAAGTTTGTGGGAGTTACTCTTTACTTAGTTGGGATAAACCTACCATCTTTTGTGCCACCTCCTTAGTTGCAGGGTTGACAATTTCACCTGCTCGATTCTTTCTAGCATCAATCCATGTCAAGTGTCGGGGTGGACGCTCAACTTGAGTTATACTAGATTCTTCTCTAGAAGAGGATTGCTTCTCTTGTAGTTAGCAGTGGAAGGCATAACCACCGGGCCCCAAGTGATGGTCATGCACATTTTTGGTCCATCTTTCCTTTTGAGCCTGGTGGATAGCCTGATCATTTAAAATGGGGTATTGCAATTTAGACTTGGCAAACATGTATAAAAAGATTCACCTCCTTAATTGTATAAAATTAAAGATTCATACAATACATCACAATCTTTATTACTTGAAACTCTTCTGATCTCCTAGCTGCAACAAATCTTTCCCACACCTCAGGATCTATAAAAATATATACATCTATTGCTTTCTTCTTTTGTTTAGGATTATCTATAAATTCCCTTGCGAGATATGTCTTAAAACCCCTCCATCGTACACCACAACGTTGTAGCACTCATTTCTTGTGATCTTTTTCATTTAGATGAAAAACACCCTATACATACAAAAGAAGCAATTAATAATGTTGTTTTGAAAAGGAATTAATTCCAAGAAAACTAAATTAGAATCAATAGATAAAAAACATATTAAAATAATATGACTTCCACTCACAGATATATCTTTCCATATGAGGTCTTTTTTGGCATTAGGAACATCATGCCAATTTTCTATATCTATTGGCACCTTACTGCGTGTGGTCGCCCCTACATAATACTTGAAAGCACTAGCATGTTACCCAATAGGTGCTCCTGTGATATCAAACTGGACTGGAAATTTGACCCCATTAGCCCTGAGCTCCTACAGCCTACGCATCAGTATGGGACCTCTATTTTTCTTAGCATCACCACTACCATCCTCATGGTGCTCATGCTCAGAATGTTCATCTTCACTCGCCATTTTAGAACCTGCAAGTATACATGATAAAAAAAAGTGATAATAAAAGCACAAGTGATAAGGTATGCATGATATACGATGTATATTAAAAAGATTACTTGCTTGAATGATAATAAAATAAATAATTCAAAGAATACATGCCTTTAGTATTGGTTGAGTTGTTAGTCAAGTAAAATTCCTTCAGCATGGTCATGACATTTATAATATTCATCGTTGTTATCTTCAACATTTACACTTGGAAAACCAACTGAGAATGGACTGGAATCATCATACTTTTCATAGTATTCTTCTTCATTTATAGGATCTACAATAAACTTTCTTTTTCCATGAAGAATGACATACCAATTTTTATGTGCAGGGTCATCAATATAGAATACTTGTTTTGCTTGGTCTGCCATGATGAATGGCTCATCTTTCTCACCAATTTTTTCAAAATTCACCAATTTGAAACCCAACTCATCCACTAAAACTCCTTTTTTGTTGTCAACCCAATTGCATCTAAAGATAGGAACTCTAAAATTTGTATAGTCCAATTCCCATATGTCCTCAATGACGCCGTAATATGACATCTCAGCTTCGTGTGGTCTTTTATCTTTGGCACTAGCAAAATACAATGAACAAGCTTGAACAGTGACCCCACTATTTTGGACCACACTACTTTTGTCTTGATGCTTTGTGTAGTATGAAAATCCATTTATGTCATAACCTTCATATGACATGACATCCATTTCTGGCTTAAAGGCGAGCCATTTTATGTTCTCAACAACATTATTCGGTGATTCAGATAGTTGATTAAATACTTTCTCTTCAAACCACCTAATAAATGTTCGATTATTCTCTCTTGCAAGCCACATTGAACTCAATCGCGGATGATTTCTCTTGATAAGATCATTGTGTTCTGTGATGTAGCTACTAACTTGATGCGATGATTTTGAGTCGCATTTATAGAATTGTTTCACTCATGTTTTATGTGTTTATTGGTCATTTTGGTGGTTAATATTGCATAATTCACTTACTTTAGTCTATGACCCTTCTCAGTGTAAAATCTCCCTTATTTTAGTATTTTGATCATAAATGATTACAATAATATGTTTTATTTGGGCTTATGTGGTTTTGTGTTGCAATTTCAGGAAAAATGCATATCTACAGCTGTCGATACCATCGATAGATGTCGATACTATCAACACAGCCACAGGTTGCCAGCCGCAAGGAGCAGCACCGATTCGATACCATCGACAGGGAAGTCGATGGTAGCGACGTATCTTCAGGTTGCTGGCGAGCAGATAGTTGATACTATCGACCATAAAGTCGATACTATCGACCCTAGAAGATTCAGCGGCGGAAAAGGACAAAACCGACGCCTTAGGGTGTCGATACCATCGACCCTCTTCGATGGTATCGAGTCAGCATCAGGCGCAATGAAGAAAAGAAAAGAAGACTTGCCGATATCGCACAGTGTCGATACCATCGGCCCTCTTCGATGGTATCGACGCCGTCAGATACAAGTTTGCTTCAGATCGATCCAAATCCTACGGCTGTGATATTTTTGCAACCTAACTCGGTGATTATACCTAATGAAGGTGGGAAAGAGTGAAGTATCACATCATTAGCCGCTGCACACGTCCTGAGAAGGTGTGGAGAGAAGAACAAAGCCTAGAAGCATGCCCCAATCATTTTGGAAGCTGAAGAAGACATTTTCCACCTCTGAAAGGCTATAGATTGCATATTCTACGCCGAGGAACGCTTGGATCTTCTCCGTTCAGGGGTTTCATTACTTATTCACGTTTTTCTCCATGTTTCCCCTTTTCTCAACCATGTTTTGCTCTGAGATTACATGCGGGGCTAATCCCCTTTATCTTTAGGACCGGGAGTAGCCCGGGGAAGCATTATATGACATTTTTATCATAGTATTTCATATTTTATCTCTTAAATCCGTGGTATAATTTCATTTTTTCAATTATATTGTTATGCTTGATCACCATAATAATAATCTAATGCATTTAATTACTTTGAAAGAAGAATTAACGGTTGAAAAGAGATGAAATTCACATTAATTAACAAATTCCTTGAACAAGGTGATGTAAGGTTAATGGTGGAAACCCAGAGGTCGATTCTAATGCACCTAGTTTAGGGTATAGGTTACTATGACAGTGGAACTAACCTAGACATAGGTAGTGAATTGTACCACGACAGTGGGCAATTCTGACTACAGGCCACTACCGAGATCGAGAGATGAACCTGAATTATTATATGGAAATTCATGCAATGATGACCCGCGGTGAAACCGCAATCCTAAAGGTCTCCACTTGAATTGATTAAACTAAACCCTTAATTGATTGCTTTGTTTTATTTTATTTTATTTTATTTTTACAACAACTCTAAAACTCTTTTACTCAGTTTAGCTGATCGCAAACAGTTAGTAGTAGTCTACCGATAGTTCAGTGTCCCTGAGTTCGACTCGGGCCTCACAAGGGCCTATACTACATTGACGCCTACACTTGCGTTTTACGCATGACAAAAGCGTGTCAAGTTTTTGGCACCATTGTCGGGGACACAGTAATTATCGGCACTACGAGTGCTGCAAGACACCATTCTAGGCCATTTTTTAATTTTTATTATTTTGAAATCATTTTAAAATTTATAGTTTATCTTGCACATTTTGTAATCATCTAGCACGATACTAAACAGAAATTGTCATTTTGTAGGTTTTGTGCATGGTGCAGACGTGTAGTAGTGACTACACGCAACAAGCACCAGAGGTTCCACTACTGGGACCAGACGACTAGGAGGATTACAATCAACACCATTCAGAAGAAATAGATTCCGACTCAGAACCAGAAGCCATGGCAGAAGAGCAGACGATATGGGAGAAGATAAAGGCTTCTTCCTCATCTGCTTCAAAAGGGCCAATAAAGAAGCAGGCGATCAACATTCTGACTCATAAGATTGATCCTGCATTAATCAATCTGGTCAAGTCTAATGCATTTCATGGGCTAAAAAATGAAGATCTGGTGACTCACATTAGCCAGTTCGTGGAGAACTGTGACATGATTAAGATAGACAGGTTCCCGCAGGAGACACTATACCTGAAGCTATTTTTGAGCTCTCTGGCAGAAAATACATGAGAGTGGTTGCACAATCTTGACGATGAATATGTGGAATCATGGAACCACATGGTGGAAGTGTTCTTTGAAAGGTTCTTTCCACCCGAGAAGACAAATGATATGATCAGGAAAATCCATAATTTCATCCAGAAGGCAGGAGAGACTTACTCTGAGACCTGGGAACGGTTTCAGATCATGCTAAGGAGGTGCCCACATCATGGGCTTGATAAGGAGACGTAGGTCAAAATCTTTTATTTTTCTCTTTCCCAGCATGATAGAAGTAACCTAGATTCCGCAGGTTAAGGATTCTTTTTAAACAACACAGACACGAGGTGTTGGGAAATTATGAAAAACATGGCCAAGAAGCAATCCTGGGGTGACAGAGACGCCGTAGAGCATGTTCGAGCTGCGGGGGAGTCAAAGGCCATCAAAGAGCTAAATGAGAAGATGGACCTTCTCGCCAAGAAACTACTTGCAAAAGAAGATACCAAATCTGAGGATGAAGCTCAAGTCAAATTCATGCGCCAGTAGTAGGGGTAAAGAAACAACGATTATTCATGGAGGAAAGATAAGAAATTTTCCTGGAAGGACCCAAATAATTTCTTGCAGGATCCCGATGCAAAACCCCAACTGGTGATGGAGGATAAGAGCACGGAATTGCTCAACCAAGTGATCAAGCAAAATCAAGAACTAATGAGCACGTTTGGTCAGCAGATCAAGCAACAAGGGGAATTCATGAACCAATTCGGGCAGACCTTACAAAGTCATGGGGCTCAGATGAGGACTATAGAAACATCATTGGCGCAGATGGCAGCTGAGATAGAAAATCTGAAGAAGCCAATGCAGCAAGGCTTCCCTGGTAATACAAACATTCCAGGGGGAAATCAACAGGCTAAGGCAATCTTGCTACGGAGTGGCAAGAAGATTTTAAACCCCAGGGCCGATGAACCAAGCAAACCCCAGTCAGAAATCATAGGTGAGGCCACAGAGGAGGTTCCGATTCCAACCACAGAACTGGTTGAGGATATAGCAGAGGATGTCACAGTAGAAACAGTGATTGCTGATGAGGAGACACAGAAGAGGACGCCATATGTGTCGCCGCATCAAAGGGCACAGGCTGTCCCGGTCCCATATCCAAATAGCGTGAAAGCAAAGAAAGTGGATGCCCAGTTCAAGAAGTTTCTGGACAACTTTAGAAAACTTTCTGTCAACATTCTGCTGTTAGAGGCAATAGAGCAAATTCCCTCCTACGGGAAGTTCTTGAAAGTCATCATTATAAAGAAAAGGAAAACCCCTGATACTGAGGTTGTGGTTCTCAAGGAATATGTGAGTGCCTTCATCATGGGTACATTGCCACCTAAGAGGCAGGATCCGGGCTGCTTCAATATTTCATGCTATATTGGGAAAGTGAAATTCGGAGAAGCACTATGTGATTCAGGGGCAAGCATAAACCTGATGCCTCTCTCTACGTTCAAGAAATTGGGATTGAAAGAATCAAGGCCGAGCAATATGACAATATAGTTGGCGGACAATTCAGTGGTGAAGCCGTATGGTATTTGTGAAGATGTGTTGGTGAAAGAAGATCAGTTTGTATTTCCAGAAGACTTTGTTGTAATGGAAATGCAAGATGAACACGGTAATGAGTTACTCCTTGGACGACCCTTCCAAGCCACTGTTGACATGATACTTGAGATGAGAAGAGGTCGGTTGACCTTGGGTAATGCTGACGATCAGTTTGAGATGGTCATGCCGTCCAGCACCACGCAATAAAAAGCTAGGGAGCAATGCCGCATGATGAAGCACTTTGATCAAAATATCTCTTTATGTCTAGGGAAGCCGTTTTTAGATATGGCTCATGTAATGACTAAAGTGGAGAAGGGGACATTGAATGTAGACATCATGGAGCAGACTAAAGTGGTGTCTCTCAACAAGGGTGTGGGTTTTCCCAATGATGAAGAGGAGGACATCCCTCCCTCTATTGAAGAGGATGCCATAGCAAGTTCTGTTCTCAATGCATTTCCAGAACTGTCGCTTGAAGCCTGTCTGGTTAATATAATACATGATTGGATGAGAAGCAAGTCACTACAAGAGTGCACCAAGATGCTTTAGGTTCTTCCATGCTTTTATGCTAGGTACTATGAAGACCTTGAAGAACTCCCACCACCGCTTCAATCATCCTTGATCAGCCCACCAGATTTAGAATTGAAGCCATTTCCACCGCACTTGAAATATGCATTTCTAGCTGAGGGTGAGAAGTTGCCAGTGATCATTTCAGCATATCTGAGTGCCGAGGAGGAAGATCAATTGCTGATCATGCTGAAGAACTACCGAGGTGCATTCGGGTGGTCGGTAGCAGACATCAAGGGGATCTCCCCTACATTGTGCCAGCACAAGACCCGGCTTGAGGAGGGAGCCAAACCGGTAATTCAGCCACAGCGTCGACTAAATCTGAGCATGATGGAGGTCATCAAGAAGGAGGTGATCAAGCTCCTTTCTGCAGGTATCATCTATGCTATATCTGACTCGAAGTGGGTGAGTCCTACACAGGTAGTCCCTAAAAAGGGGGGAATTACTGTTACACATAATTTGTTAAATGAACCTGTCACGACCCTTTAGGTAACCAGGTGGCGTGTATGTATAGATTACCATAGATTGAATGCTACTACACTTAAGGATCATTTTCCTCTCCCATTCATTGATCAGATTTTAGAGCGATTAGCAGGTCGATCTCATTTTTGTTTTCTTGATGGTTATTCGGGGTACAATTAGATTTCCATTGGTCCTAAGGACCAAGAGAAGTCCACCTTCATTTGTCCTTACGGAACATTTGCATACCACCGTATGCCATTTGGTCTGTGTAATGCACCGGCAACCTTTCAGCGTTGCATGCTTGCCATCTTCTCCGATATAGTTGAACACTGTTTGGAGGTTTTTATGGACGATTTCTCCGTATATGGTGCGTCCTTTGACGAATGTTTATACAATTTGGACAAGGTTTTGCAACGATGTGAGGATACACATTTGGTCCTCAATTGGGAGAATTGCCACATGATGGTTAACGAAGGGATCGTTCTTGGACACAAAGTGTCTAGTAAAGGGTTGGAGGTGGACCCGATGAAGATCAAAGTTATTTCGAAATTGCCCCCACCCAATTCGGTTAAAGGGGTACAAAGTTTTCTAGGTCACGCCGATTTTTATCGCCGCTTTATAAAAGATTTCTCAAAAATCGCTAAACCATTATCTGAGTTGCTGGAGAAGGATGTTGTGTTTGATTTTAACGAAAAATGTTTTCATGCTTTTAATGTGCTTAAAGAAAAATTGATTTCCGCACCGGTCGTGCAAACACCGGATTGGACAAAGTCGTTCGAACTAATGTGTGATGCATCAAACTTCGCAGTTGGGGCAGTTTTAGGACAACATGTGGAAAATAAACCCGCTGTGATTTTCTATGCGTCCAAAACTTTGAATGACGCATAGTTTAATTACACGATAGTATCGACGCAGAGCGATTTTTGTAGCCACCTACCTGTGCCCATCTCGATACCATCGACACAAGGGTCAATGGTATCGACCCTGCCTCGGTCCTGCACATTGAGCAAACGATCAAGGTATCATTTTTACACTATTATTAGTTTTTTTATATTTGTTAGTAGGATCCACACTCTATCTAGTGTACTTGTGGATGTCTTAAGTCATGCGTCATCTTGTTGCTTGTACATGGGAATCAGGGGCAAATTTTAAAAAAAAATTAGTTCTTTTGCAAGCTTGTGTTGTTCAACTTTGAGCGAATGACTTAAGGAAATAATTGGGTTTGTCAACTCTAAAACAGAAAATCACAACTGTACATTCCCATGATTCATGAAAAGTGGGCAAAATTGGTTGTTTGAGCCTAAACTGACCATATGATAATGAGACTTGAATTTGAAATAAGAGAGAGAAACCTCTTAATTACTACACAGGTCAATAAGGAGGGACACATAATAATTTTCAAAGGTTCAGTCAATTAGTCTTGTGATCTATCCACCCCATTGTTTTCATACTCCACCATAAGAATTAGAAGTACATTACAGTTTTAATTTCTTTGGTTGCATTCCCTGTAGATAGGTCTTGCATTGCAGCTATTTTCACATATTTTGCATGAAATGAAAAAAATATAGATGAGTTATACATGCACATTATCCTTAGGTGCATGTCATTTAGTTGCATAATCATCATTTTGTAGCTTCATTCACATTTTTGTGCATATAGTACATCATGCATCTTATTTCTTCTGAAACATTAAAGGTGATAAACTTGTTCCATACCTTCTGAATTCTTCAAGTATATAGTTATGCAACAAGAAGTGAGCCCAACAAATAATTCATTGTCATTTATGGATATAAGGGTCTTTAAAAAATTTTGGGAAATTGAAAAAAAAGGAAAAAGAAAAGTATTGAGAAGTAAATAGGAATGAGATGGAGAAAGGAACATGTTCTCACTGCATATTAAGAAGGATAAGTACATGATGTAGTTCTCTTAGATATTCCATCTCACCTGGAGATGGAATGATAGTGCATGCATCATTCCACCCAAATGTAGGCATTAGGGCATTTACACTCGCATATGCATCATTTAGGTCATTTTTGCTTTGTGCATGTTAAAATCGTATAATACTTCCATTTCTTCCACGAGCCACCCATTCCATCCACCTGTTGCTCGAATTGGTAGGCCACCATGATTTTTTCTCCTCACTCATTAATACCAGGAGAACTGCTTCCATGTAGATGGTAGTTAGGGCGAGCAATGTAGAATAAAAGATCACAAGATGCACCGAGTCTAGACCGGAGAATTTTATCTTGTTAACTGCCTTATGTGATAGTGTTCATTATTTTTGAGGTAGATATCTCTTATGGATGATTACTGTCGCCTTTAGGGTAATTATCATTCCGTGGTCAGTGAGGGCCGGTATGTGAATGCCCGACGGGGATTATGTGGTGATGTTTGTTGTGACGATCTGTTCTTTAGTTGACCCTCGCAATTTTATTCTAAGGTTTAGTTGCTCGAGGACGAGCAATGTTCAAGCTTAGGGGAGTTTGATGCGATGATTTTGAGTCACATTTATAGACTTGTTTCACTCGTGTTTTATGCGTTTATTGGTCATTTTGGTGGTTAATATTGCATAATTCACTTACTTTAGTCTATGACCCTTCTCAGTGTCAAATTTCCCTTATTTTAGTATTTTGAGCATAAATGATTACAATAATATGTTTTATTTCAGCTTATGTGGTTTTGTGTTGCAATTTCAGGAAAAACGCATATCTGCAGCTGTCGATACCATCGAAAGATGTCGATACTATCGACACAGCCACAGGTTGCCAGCCGCAAGGAGCAGCACAGAGTCGATACCATCGATAGGGAAATTGATGGTAGTGACGTATCTTCAGGTTGCTGGCGAGCATATAGTCGATACTATCGACCATAAAAGTCAATACTATCGACCACAGAAGATTCGGCGACGGAAAAGGACAAAACTGATGCCTTAAGGTGTCGATACCATCGAACCTCATCGATGGTATCGAGTCAGCATCAGGCGCAATGAAGAAAAGAAAAGAAGACTTGCCGATATCATGCAGTGTCGATACCATCGACCTGCGTCGATGGTATCGACGCCGTCAGATACAAGTTTGTTTTAGATCGATCCAAATCCTACGGCTGTGATATTTTTGTAACCTAGCTCGGTGATTATACCTAATGACGGTGGGCAAGAGTGAGGTATCATGTCATTAGCCACTGCACACGTCCCAAGAAGGTGTGGAGAGAAGAACAGAGCCTAGAAGCACGCCCTGATCATTTCGGAAGCCGAAGAAGATGTTTTCCACTGCCAAAAGGCTGTAGATCGCGTATTCTATGCCGAGGAACGCTTAGATCTTCTCTGTTCAGGGGTTTCATTACTTATTCACATTTTTCTCCGTGTTTCCCCTTTTCTCAACCATGTTTTTCTCTGAGATGAACATGCGGGGCTAATCCCCTTTATCTTTAGGACCGGGAATAGCCCGGGGAAGCATTGTATGACATTTTTATCATAGTA
This sequence comes from Alisma plantago-aquatica, assembly GCA_963693085.1. Classification (NCBI taxonomy): domain Eukaryota; kingdom Viridiplantae; phylum Streptophyta; class Magnoliopsida; order Alismatales; family Alismataceae; genus Alisma; species Alisma plantago-aquatica. The sequence continues at coordinate 668,144,992 of OY856412.1, read as the reverse complement.
ATTCATATTTTATCTCTTAAATCCGTGGTATAATTTCGTTTTCTAAATTATATTGTTATGCTTGATCACCATAATGATAATCTAATTCCTTTAATTACTTTGAAAGAAGAATTAACGGTTGAAAAGAGTCGAAATTCACATTAATTAACAAATCCCTTGAACAAGGTGATGTAAGGTTAATGGTGGAAACCCAGAGGTCGATTCTAATGCACCTAGTTTAGGGTATAAGTTACTATGACGGTGGAACCAACCTAGACATAGGTAGTGAATTGTACCATGACAATGAGCAATTCTGACTACATGCCACTACCCGGATCGAGAGATGAACCTGAATTATTATATGGAAATTCATGCAGTGATGACCCGCGGTGAAACCGCAATCCTAAAGGTCTCCACTTAAATTGATTAAACTAAACCCTTAATCGATTGCTTTGTTTTATTTTATTTTCTTTTATTTTTACAACAACTCTCAAACTCTTTTACTCAGTTTAGCTGATCGCAAATAGTTAGTAGTAGTCTACCGATAGTTCAGTGTCCCTGAGTTCGACTCGGGCCTCACAAGGGCCTATGCTACATTGACGCGTGCACTTGCGTTTTACGCATGACAAAAGCGTGTCATAACTTCATCGATGTTGTGTAAAATATACAAATGCGCTTGTTCCCACAACTCACGACTGATTCCTTTCACTCATCCTCCCAGAGTTCCTTTTCCACAATAAGATCCAGTGTGATGCGAATTTTTTAGATCACTAGAAGTTTCATTGCAATTGAAAAAATCATTACAAAAGTCCACCACCTCACTAGACACGTAACCCTCAACAATACTCCCTTCAGGATGATAATGATTCCGAACATCACCTTTAAAAACACTCATGTAGCATTCAAATGGATACATCCAATGTAAGAACATTAGACCCAACATCTTAACCTCCCTTGTAATATGTACTACAAGATGAACCATGATATCAAAAAATGAAGGAGGAAAGTACATTTCAAGATGTATCACTTTCTATAATTTATCGAGAGTATCAGGATGTATCACTTTGTTGCATATTTCATTGAAGAAGAAATAGTGTCTTGTGATTGCAAACCTTACATGCTTCAACAATATAGATCAAATAGCCACATGTAAAATTTGTTGCATTAAGGTGTGACAATCGTGAGATTTGAGACCTATCAACTTCAGATCCTTCATTGATACCAATCTACGAATATTAGAAGAGTATCTTTGTGGAACCTTAATATTATACTAGAACTCATAGAAAGTCTTTTTCTCCTTCTTTGACAAAGTGTAACAAGCTGGTGGTAAATATGTGCGGTGACCCCTGATCTCCATTGATAATTCTTTTCTTATACCCATTAGTTCTAAATCTTTTCTATATTTGATGCCATCTTTAGTCTTTCCTAGTATGTTCAATAGCGTACCAATGATGCTATCACAAATATTTTTTTCAACATGCATGACGTCAATGCAATTTCTAATTGTCAAAGATCTCCAATAAGGAAGATCCCAGAATATTGACCTCTTCTTGTATAGAGATTTGTCACATGTGAGTGGACGACTACTTAAACTCTTTCCAAATTCATTAACAATATGTTGCACCCTATCATATACAACATTTCTTGGTATAGGTTTACGAGCACTTCGTTCCTCAGTTGACCCATTAAATGTTTTGTGTTGCCTTCGATAAGGATGCACTGGTGGGAGAAATCTCCGATGACCAAGATATACGATTTTACCACCATGTTTCAGTCTGATTGAATCAGTATTTTCCTCACAAACAGGACATGCTTTGTATCCTCTTATGCTATATCCGGACAAATTTCCATAAGCTGGAAAGTCATTAATCGTGCAAAATAACATAGCACACAAACTGAAGATCTCTTTACGTGAAGCATCGTATGTCATAATACCTTCTTCCCATAGTTTCATTAGGTCATCAATTAGAGGTTGAAGGTAAACATCAATATCATTTCTAGGTTGCTTGGGCCCTGATATCAATATTGACAACATCACATACTTATTTTTCATACACAACCAAGGAGGAAGATTGTATATAACAATCATAACAGGACACATGCTATGTTGGCTGCTTAATGTACCATAGGGATTTATTCCATCTGTACATAGTCCAAGTCTTAAGTTTCTTGGTTCTTTACCAAATTGAGGGTATAATAAATCAATTTTCTTCCATTGTGGTGAATCAGATGCATGTCGTAGGATGCCATCATCATTGGCCTTTAACTCCCCATGCCAAGACAAATTTTGTGCATCTTTTGTATTAGCAAATAAGCGTTGAAATCGTGGTATTATTGGTAGATACCACATCACCTTGGCAGGAGAGCCATTTTTAGCCTTAGCTACATTTGTGGTCTTATACCTTGATGCACCATATTTTGGACAATTTATCAAATTACTATAGTCCTTCTGAAATAACACACAATCATTTGGACATGAATGAATCTTCTTAGCCTCCATTCCCATTGGGCACATTATTTTCTTTGCTTGATATGTTGAAATTGGAAGTTCGTTGCCTTCAGGAAGAATTTCCTTTAACAAAGACAATAGTGAAGTGAAACTCTTATCGCTCCACCGGTTTTGAGCTTTAAGAGTATATAATCGCATCACAACACTCAACCTTGTGAACTTAGTACAACCCTTATATAATGGTTTTTCAGCATCATCGACAATGTTTGCAAATAAATAAGGTGGATCAATGACATTGTCCCGAGAACTACGTAACATCTCATCAACCATATCATCCTGAATCTGGTCATCTTGAATCGGTTCATCATTAACATTATCATCATTATCTATATCTTCTATGCCACAACTATTAGTATCAACATTTTTTGATCCATAATTAAATTTCTCTCCATGCTAATACCATTCATTATAACCTTGTATGATCCCATTGCATATGACATGATTCTTAATTTCCTCACCAGTATCAACTTTGAAATTGTTACAACAATTTCTACATGGACAATATAGCCTATCTATAGGTAGTTTCCTATGTTCCTCAGCAAATCTGATAAATTCATCAAGACCTTTGGCAAACTCTGGATTTCAACGGTTCTTGATAGACATCCAACTTCGATCCATTTTCTATATCACATTAAAATTAATTATAAAACTAACTATTTAATATTGATACTATAATATGTAAGTTTTTATCGATAGGAACTTAATTACTTATATACTAAAGTGTACCACCTATCCCATTTTTGAATATTTAATTTCACTAGTAACTATATAATGTATGTTTAGTTTTGAAGAAAATTTCAGTAGCATTTCCCCTAAGTTCTCCAAGTACACCGATGTAAATGGCAAATAACCACTCACATATGTACCCAGAGAACAAATGAGGAAATCCTACTGGAATTTGCTAGAAAACTAAACATACATTATACAGTTACATCCTAAGTGAGATTAAATATCCAAAAACAGTCCCAAACTGGGGACTATCTAAAGTTTACTCCTAATGAGTAAATTTTGAACGAGTTTCTAAGTTTATATATAAATGCATTATTTTCATATTTATATATTAAGTTAAACATCATGCATCAACCCTAAAGTGTCAATCTAGGAGTACACATATCATGCATCAACCCTAAAGTGTCAATCTAGGAGTACACATATCATGCATCAACCCTAAAGTGTCAATCTAGGAGTAAACATATCTAGGAAAAACAATATAACTGTGTCGTTAAAGGAGCACAGGTTCACTCTCGGTCGACAATTAGTCGAATGAGAGCCCACCTGCGCGCGGCGTCCAGGTCCACTCTCGGTCGATGAATTCTCGATCAAGAGTGGACCTGGACGCTGTGCGTAGGTGGAGTCTCGATCGACAATATTGTCGACCGAGAGTGGACCTGGTCGCTACCATGGCAGCGGGAACAAACTCGGGAATGATGGAAGCAGCGACCTTACTTGGAAATGGCGGTGACCTTCGTGGAGGATGAGACGACCTACACAGATAGGCAGTGACCTTCGTGGAAGTGTGGAGAGGTGGCGACAACGATCTCTCTTCGTGGAAAGGAGGCAAGGGCGTTGGTGGCGCAAATAGGTGGCAAGGGCTTCACTAACACCACGATCCTCTTCAAACACGACGACGGAGAGGTGGCAAAGGCTTTGGCGGTGCGGCAACACTGAAAAGTGATGACGCGGGAGAGAAGCAGAGAGGGTATTAGTGGCAGAATGACACAAGGAGATAAAGAAGAAAAGGTATCGACGCCGTGGGAGAGAAAAAGAGAACGAAATTTTTGTTTCACGAGAGAGAGACTAGGTTTCAGCCATTTCATGGAGAGACAAGACCTGTAACATCGGTTAAAACAAACAAACCAATGCTAAAGATAAGCGGTGCCCGTGTTGGGTTATTTAAAAACACTCAAACTCATTTTCGGTCGACGAATTTGTCGACCGAGAGGTTATCAGTCGACAAATTCATCGACCGAGGGGAGCTCTAGGGTCGGTTAAAAGTAAAAAACCGACGCTAAAGGTGCTTATACATGTGTGAACTAAACTGGATCCAAAATTCATCTCGGTCGACAATATTGTCGACCGAGGAGCCCTCTAGGGTCAGTTATAAGGAAAAAACTGACCCTAGAAGTGCTTATACACGTGAAATCTGGCTCATTCTTGGTCGACGAATTTGTCGACCGAGAGGTTATCGGTTGAAAAATTCATCGACCGAGGGGAGCTCTAGGGTCGGTTAAAAGTAAAAAAACCAACGCTAGAGGTGTTTATACTTGCGTGAACTAAACTGGATCCAAAATTCATCTCAGTCGACAATATTGTCGACGGAGGAGCCCTTTAGGGTCGGTTATAAGGAAAAATCCGACCCTAGAGGTGCTTATACATGTGAAATCTGGATCATTCTCGATCGATGAATTTTTCAACCGAGAGGTTATCGTTCGACAAATTTGTCGACCGAGGGGAGCTCTAGGGTCAGTTAAAAGTAAAAAAATGGATGCTAGAGGTGCTTATTCATGTGTGAACTAAACTGGATTCAAAATTCATCTCTGTCGACAATATTTTTGACCAAAGAGCCCTCTAGGGTCGGTTATAAGGAAAAAACTGACCCTAGAGGTGCTTATACACATGAAATCTGGCTCCTTCTCGGTCGACGAATTTGTCAACTGAGAGGTTATTTGACCGAGGGGAGCTCTAGGGTCGGTTAAAGTAAAAAAAGTGACGATAGAGGTTCTTATACATGCGTGAACTAAAATGGATTCAAAATTCATCTCGGTCGGCAATATTGTCGACCGAAGGGACTTCTAGGGTCGGTTATAAGGAAAAAACCGACCCTAGAGGTGCTTATACATGTGAAATCTGGCTCCTTCTCGATCGACGAATTTGTCAACCGAGAGGTTATTGGTCGACAAATTCGTCGACCGAGGGGAGCTCTAGGGTAGGTTAAAAGTAAAAGAAAACCGAAGCTAGAGGTGTTTAAACATGCGTGAACTAAAATGGATCCAAAATTCATCTCGGTCGACAATATTGTTGACTGAAGGGGCTTCTAAGGTCGGTTATAAAGAAAAAACTGACCCTAGAGGTGCTTATACATGCGTGAAGGCAAACTGGATTCAAGATGTCTCCCGCATTTTTTGTAGACATATAAGGTCGGTTATTTGGAAAAACCAACCATATAGATCAAAGAACGAAGCCAAAATCGAGCAAATTTTTTCCGTGGGAAACTGTAATTGGCTTTCTAATCCAATTGTCTAAAAGGTCGCTTATTTTATGAAAACCGACCCTATAGAGATACACTACAAGGTCGGTTATTTTAAGAAAAGTGACCCTAACGGTCTTAAGTGGTTCCTGCATTTTTTATAGACATATAAGGTCAGTTATTTGGAAAACCGACCCTATAGAGTTGCACTACAAGTTCGGTTTTTTTAAGAAAATCGACCCAAGAGGTCTTAAGTGGTGCCCGCGTTTTTTTAGACACATAAGGTCGGTTATTTGGAAAAACTGACCCTATAGGTAGTGATGTTATAACCCATTTCTGTACTAGTGGGGTAAGATACCATCCAGCACAGAGTCTTCCAAAATGGTGTTACTCAGGTCAGGAAGGATAGTAGAACGCCCTGAATCAGCCAGTCCTGAAAAACCTAAACCAGGGGTTGCGGCAGAGAACCCAGCAGAAGGAGAGAACCAATGAGCTCATGTCAGGGAGCTAAAATCAGAACCTGTGGAGGATTTGTTCGGTAAAAGAAATCCTTACTCTCCAAGATTGCCTTTCCCATACAAACTCATAAAGGCACATCTTAAAAAGAGATACGAAAGGTTTATGGAATCGGTGAAAAAGCTTCACCTCGAAGTGCCATTTCTGGATGCTTTGGAAGAAATGCCGACCTACGCCATGTTTTTTAAGGATTTGATCACCAAGAAAAAAAGAGGAGGAAGGATTGAGATGGTACACCTAGCCAATATGTCTACTGCCTTTGTGAAGGCAGATTTACCTACCAAGAAGAAGGATCCTAGACCCTTTAGTATTCCTTTTGTTGTTGGAGATAACGTTGAGCGGAAGGGTCTTTCTGATTTAGGGGCTAGTATAAGCCTTATGCCCTTAAGCCTCATGCAACGATTGGGATTAACTGATATGGTCAGGACCAACATGAGGATCGAGTTGGCAGACCATACCTTCAAAAGGCCTGTGGGAGTCGTTGAAGATGTTTTGATTTGTGTAGGAAGATTCTTCATTCCTTATGACATTGTTGTCATTAACACTATTGAAGACCCTAAATGCCCTATTACCTTTGGACGTCCATTCTTAGCAACTGGCAAGGCACTGATTGATGTTGTTGAAGGCATCATAACTCTGAGGGACGGAAATGATCACATTGATTTCAAGGTGAAAGACACTATGAAGGGACCGTCCCTGCTAGAATATGCTTACTTCGTGGATAGCTATTGCCAGTATTGTGAAGAAGTAGAAGAAGATATTGCAATGGTAGACCCTCTTATGAGGGCGTTGAACAATCATGACTCTGATTCTGAAGATCCTAAGGTTGTCGAGATCCTCAATTACTTAAATCAAAATGATGAAGATCTAAGTGATGAGGAGGAAGTTATAGAGACAATGAAGTTTGCTTCTCTGGAAATGACACCAGAAGAAGAAAAGGAACCTAAGACCAAGCCAAAGCTAAAACAACTGCAAGAAGGTTTAAAGTATGAGTTTCTAGATCAAGAAGGAAGAAATCCAGTCATAGTTAATGACAGTCTGACAAAAGAACAATTAGAAAGATTTCTCGAGGAGTTGAGGCTCCATAAGCAAGCTATAGGCTATTCGGTAGAGGATATCAGGGGGATTACCCCTTCTCTATGCATGCACCGCATAAATTTGGAAGAATCTGCTAAACCCCTGGTCCAACCCCAGAGAAAGCTGAACCAGATGTTAAAAGAGGTTGTGAAGAAGGAAGTGATCAAGCTGAGAGATGTAGGGATTATCTACCCAATCAGTGATAGCAACTGGGTAAGTCCCATCCATGTTGTACCAAAGAAAGGAGGCATGACAATTGTGAAAGGTGACAAAGGTGATGAAGTAGCGGTCCAGACTGTCACCGGATCGAGAATGTGCATAGATTATCGGAAGCTGAATCAAGCCACGAAGAAAGATCATTACCCTCTTCCCTTCATCGACCAAGTTATAGAGAGATTAGAACATCATGATTATTTCTTCTTTTTAGATGGTTATTCCGGGTTTATCAAGTCCCTATTTTACCAGATCGCCAGGAAAAAACCACTTTCACTAGTCTCTATGGTACTTATGCTTTCCGAAGAATGCCGTTTGGGTTGTGCAATGCTCCAACAACATTCCAGCGTTGCATGATCTCGATGTTTTTGGATTTTCTGGAAGACATCATAGAAGTTTTTATGGATGATTTTTTTGTCTATGGGTAAGACTTCGATGATTGTCTGAAAAACCTATCTTTAGTCCTGCAACGCCGTGAAGAAAAAAATTTGGTCCTCAACTGGGAGAAGTGCCACTTCATGGTACAAGAAGGCATAGTGCTAGGTCATAAAGTATCAAAAAGAGGTATCAAGGTAGATGTGAGCAAGGTTGAAGCTATCTCTAGATTACCTCCACCTAAGTCTATAACTGGAGTGCGAAGTTTTCTCAGACACGCTGGTTATTACCGAAGATTCATAAAAGACTTTTTGAAGATCTCAAAACCTTTGTCAAATCTTCTGGTTAAGGATGTTGAATTCGATTTCACTAACGATTGCCTAAGTGCTTTTTAGGATTTGAAAGATGCACTTGTTTCTCCACCTATCCTTCAACCTCCAGATTGGGAGCTACCTTTTGAGCTAATGTGCGATGCCAGTGACTATGCCATAGGGGTAGTCCTGGGACAGAAGAAGAACAAGAGGAACTATGTCATTTGTTATGCCAGTCGTATTCTTGACGAAGCACATGTAAATTACACGACAATAGAGAAGGAAATGCTTGCGATTGTTTTCACCTTCGATTGGAACAAAGGTAAAGGTCTACACCGACCATGGGGCGATACGATACCTTATGCAGAAAAAGGACACTAAGCCCAGGCTGCTAAGGTGGGCTTTAATACTCTAGGAGTTCGATCACGAGATCATTGATAAGAAAGGTGCGGAAAACATAGTCGCCGACCACTTGTCACGGATTACAGTCGAAGACAAGAAGGAGCCACCTATCAATGAAAACTATGCAGATGATGCCTTGCTAATGGTAGAAATCAAAGATCGGAGTTTTCCATGGTTTGCAGATATTTGCAACTACCTTGCTTGTGGGGAGTTAGCTCTGGAAATAACATACAATCAAAAGAAGAAACTCTTTTTATATAAAGAATTACTATTGGGATGATCCCCTTCTCTTTAAAAGATGCGCAGATAATCTGTATAGAAGGTGTATTCCTGAGGAAGAAGTGCCAAACATTATGAGGAAATGCCATGCCTCACCCTATGGAGGACATCTGGGGAGTGAAAGGACTACTGCTAAGGTGCTGCAATCAGGATTTTACTGGCCTTCGATGTTCAAGGATGTTGCTAATTATGTAAAAGTTTGTAAAGAATGCCAATCAACCAGAAACATTGGGAGAAGGAACGAGATGCCTATGGCCAACTGGGTTGAATTCGAGATCTTTGACGTCTGGGGAGTAGACTACATGGGTCCTTTTCCCCCATCAAAAGGATATCAATACATTTTAGTCGCCGTGGACTACGTGTCTAAATGGGTAGAAGTTGTTTCCAGCCAAACTTGTGACTCCAAGTCTATGATCAAGCTATTTGAGAAAACTATCTTTCCTCACTTTGGAGTACCCCGTACTGTGATAAGCGATGGCAGATCGCATTTCGGGGAGAAATAGTTTGAAGCACTTCTGAGGAAGTATGGGGTCAAGCAAAAAGTTGCTACACCCTATCACCCTCAAACCTCTGGGCAGGTGGAGGTTTCAAATGGACAGATTAAAAAAATCTTGGAAAAGACTATCAACCGCACGCGGAAAGACTGGTCGATGAAGCTCGATGATGCTCTTTGGGCCTATAGAACTGCATACAAGTCACCCATTGGCACTACGCCTTACAAATTGATTTTTGGGAAATCCTGTCATCTACCCTTAGAGCTTGAACACAAGGCTCTTTGGGCAATTAAGTTTCTAAATATGGACATGGATAAGGCAGGGGAAAAGAGATATCTACAACTACAGGATGTCGAAGAGCTGAGAATACATGCATACAAAAATGCAAGCATTTACAAGCAGAGGACAAATGTGTGGCATGATGCACACCTGAAGAAAAAGGATGTGAGTGAAGGTGATAAAGTTTTGTTGTTTAAATCCTCTATCCGTCTTTTTCCAGGTAAGCTAAAAATGAGGTGGTCTGGACCCTTCACCGTGGCAAAGATATATCAATCATGAATGATGGAGTTGTATGACAAAGACAATCCAGTAAAGGTTTTTCCAGTGAACGGGCACAAAGTGAAAAGGTACTATGAAGATGAAGCGTTCATGAGAAGATCAGAAATAAGCTTGCAGGATGCTGAAACATCCAAAGGCACAAAGTGAAGGGATCTGAAGTTGTCGATCTGAAGACGCTAACTACAGTGCTCTTTGGGAGGCAGCCTGAGTCTTTACTTTTCTTAGAATAGGATGTTATTTCCCTTCCTGCAAGAAAAACATTATGAACATTATGATTGTAATAAGGCCCGAGTCAGTGCATGCGCCAAATGCTCAGACTCCCCCATTTTATGGGCCACCGCTTAGTCTTATAAGCATTGATGAGTAATGCTATCTGAGGCTGGGAGTTCCACTTTAGGCCAATGATGTTTTACCCATCAATTGTTTTTTTCCTTTTCTTTAGTTTTAGTTTTTCATTCTTACCTTGTTTTGTTCTTCTTTGAAGCTTGGTATTGAGCCGAGATACCTTTTTCTCACCTATCGGGCATCCAACTTTTGTTTGCCAGGGTGGTGAGGTTGTGTCAGGCTAGCGACAGCTTGCGCACGTTGCATTCTATCGTGTTGAGTATCATCTGAACCTGCATCGGGTAAGGTCCCGAGAGCCACGCGACACGCCCTTATCGGGCTTTGATATCGGGCATCAGACTTTAGTGATGAGCCTGTGTCACGCGATACACCGAGCTATGCACATCACACCGTATCGGGTAGCGCTACTCATATCTCATGGCAGACTCCTGTCGTATTGGGCAGCATAGCTAAACGACATTTGATGAGACATATTAGATTGATTTTACTGCTCGTCTCGAGAATGACTTGTCTCGTCGGGTGAAACGTGCCCCAGTTTTACCCATTTTACCCCCGCCCTCGACTGCTATATATAGTAACTTTGGTTTAACCGTGTCAGGCACTGGCATTTAGTTTCCCACCTACTCTGTATCATGCATTTAACTCTCGCCTTTCTCTCGTGTCAGCCAACCTTGTTTCTGCTCTTGTGTCACACAACTACCTTAAGAGGATAAATGTATAACACGATACACGTATCACGTGGCTTACCCTACACGCCTCTCATGTCGCACATCTCGTATCGGGCACATGGCTTTGGTTTTTTTGTGTGTCACCCGACACACGCTGGTGTTGGGCATCCTACCTTTTCACCGCATCGTGTAATACATTTTTATCGCGCGCCCGCCGAATACCTAATATCGGGCGATACCAGTGTCACCCAGTTTTGTTCTTAATAAAATTTTATCTTGTGTCACCTCACATCATGCAAGTATCGGGTGACACCCTTTTTTTCGAGAGATCATATCGGGCAGGATAGTTGTTCCTGATGATGTCTGGAGTTGCACGATATCCTTGTGGCAGTATCGGTCCAAACTTTGTGCCGCCTGACACAGGCATATCAGGCAAAATATTGTATCATCCAGTTTTGTCGCCCGATACGATTGTATCAAACAACACTAATATCAGGCCAGCCTTTGGTTTTGACTTATCGCGCAACAAACTTTGCATTTTACCTATTTGAGACCATGTCGGGCTATCTCGATTTTGTTAACTATGACCAATATCGACTTAACTCTATCGGGTTTTGTTAATCAATTTTCAAAATATATCACCTATCTGATTTCAGGATACACACCCCGCCGCCCGATATCGGGCAAGGTGAATCATTTAGTAAAATTGATGCTTACTAAACTTTTGTTTTATGATAACAGAAATGGCCCGCACCAAGCAAATTGTCGTCCAAGTAGACCAACAAGTCCGGAGGATCAACACTGAGGCCACAACAGAAGCCACCACAGTCGAGCAGAATTGCCTAAACCCCGATGCAGCTGGGCTATCCACGGCCGAGAAGAGACCTAGGATGGAAGAAGCAACAGCCCCAACAACAGTTTCAGGCACGGCAGCCGAACCTGAACCTCTAGGTCACTCACCAGGTAGGTTCGTGCCCAGAGACGATGAGCACAGGCGGCGGTACACAGAACTAGCAGCCAAGGTCTACAGACCAAGCAGGTTCTGCCATCAGTCGTCCGTCCACTAGATATGCATTTTCTATAGGCTGGAAAATGTCCTAGCGGCAGCCGGGTTGAGGAAGATTTACTTCAGCCACTCCACCTCTTACACAGAACTCACAAGGGAGTTCATGTCGTCTCTCTACCGGGTACATAATAGACCAGATGAAATTGAAAGATTTGGCAGAGTAGACAAACTACAAGGATGGTTGTATAATGCTGAGCATGACATATCTGAGAAGCTACTCAATGAAATCTTCTCTTCCAGTGAAGCAGAAAAAGAACTGCTCAACAACGGTGTCAGAATCACCGAAGGCGACGGGTTCAACCCAGTCGAGCTCTGGAGAAAGCTAATCGGTGAGTCAGCATTCAAGCTGAGAAGCAAGGTGGTGGCGGTGCACTCCTATTTCTGGTGGATAGTGCATAAAATCGTAGCATGCCTGCTCTTCAGCAAGTATGAATCGAGCAATCTTTATACTAAAGAGCTCCACCTCATATGGAATATGATGGAAGGATGCACGATCAATCTAGGGCGGTTCCTCCTCAACTGTCTTCATCCAATAAAGGACGCCACCAAAGACTACAACATGGGCAAACTAGTGAATCTGATTGCGGTGGGGTTAGGATACCCCAAGGGATCCACATAGCCTCTCAAGGATAAGAGGTGATGACAAGATCGACCTCAAGTTCCTAATTAGGGCCAACATCATCAAGAAGGAGGGGCGATGCTATTTCTATAAGTTCGCAAGAACAAACACCCTCCTTCCGCGCCCACGCTGCACCAGCTACGACATAGAAAAGCTAGTCTTCACCACATCAGAGATTGAAGGTGTCGTAGTCGAAGCCACCTATGCCGCCACCATGAGGATACAAGAAAGGGCAGTGATGGAGCTTCCACTTGCGTGGAATTGTGTGCACCACTAAAAATCCTAAAGATAGTAAATCTTTTAGGTTTATCCTTGCTTATACTAAGATTAAACACTCTACCCATGTATGCTAGGATACGTGGAAGTCTTATCGTAGTATAGTTAAGGGTCGAATCCATAGGACACCGGTCTTGTTGAGATCAACAAGATAGAAAATGTTAGAATTTCACTTAACTCCTTAAAATTTGGTATTTAGATCAAAGAGTTGGTTTGGTTGTGTAAACTAAGTGCAAGTAAAGTAAAAGCAAGAAAGTAAGCAGGAAGGTAAATTTAAGGTTGTAAACAATATTAAAGAACCACTAGAGTATTATAGGCTTTTGCCACCACTACACATGGATCAAAACATGCAATCATAGTAACATAACCTTCAATAAGAGTCTAAATAGTTAGTATCTTTATAGATTTAGTTTCCTTTCGGAGAACTAACTACGAGAAGTGTGGGAATGTTGCAATGCCAGCCATCCTCAAATGAATGGTCACTTACTTTACATCATTCCGTTCACAAAGTATGTTCCTCGACTTATCAAGGTTGTACTTTCATACATCAACTGATTCCATTTCATAGTATGAAAGTACAACGATGGAAGTGAGTTTACTCCATTTCTTGAAAAACACTCCTAGATACCAAAATAGATGCATGGTGGCTACATGCATCCGTAACCAACATCCAATCGAGATTTGAATCTAATAGTACAAATGTAGACAATTCAAACTAAAAGATAATAAGTAACACAATATGGTGATCAAGCAACAAGCATTCATTAAACGATTGATGTTGAACTCAAAAGAAAGTATATCTCTATTGCAAACTTATGAATTATATTGCATGAAATGAAAACATGGGTAGAGGGGCTACTCTCTGCACCCTAGTGTATAAGACTACTCGCTCATGGCAAGGACAAGGAAGGGGGCGAGAAGAGAGAGAGAGAACGTCATCTCCACGAAGGAGGGAGGAAGGTTGACCCCTTGGAGAGAGAGAGCAACAATCTTCACACTTTGTAGCTTGCTTGATGATGAATCCTCCTCTTCCCACCTTCTTTTTCGATGATAGAGAAAGCAGCATGGGGATGGAGTATGGATCTCATACCGCAAGCCTCATGGGTAGTGGACGAAGGATGGAATAGCTCTGGAGAAATAGAGGCAGCCTTTGGACGCCTGAAAGCTTGATGCTTTGTGAGGACCCCTCGGGTCTTATTTATAGGCTTTGAGTGAGACTCAAATGTTTTGGGAGGTTTGGGCCCAAACTGTCGTGAAGACCGTTTAGACTCTCTTTCGGTTTGGAGACCGTTTGGACTCTCTCGGTTTGGAAACCGTTTGCCTTTATTTGGTCTTGGGAACCATTTGCCTTTATTCGGTCTCGGGACCGTGTAGCTTCATACGGTCTTAGGACCAATTAATCTCCATTAGGTCTCGGGACTGTTTGGCTTCATACGGTCTCGGGACCGTTTGACTTTATACGGTCTTGGGAACATTTGGCTTCATTTGGTCTTGGGACCATTTGGTGTCCATTTGGTCTTAGGATCGTTTGGTGTCCATTCGGTCTTGGGACCGTTTGGAGCTTTTGTAATTTTTTTTACTTTTCTGTAAGAAATAAAAGGGGAAAAGTTAGGCTAATGACATATTTACAGAAGAGTGGACAATTAAAGATTGTGTCTAATTTATTTAAGAATGAGTATGGGAAACTGAAGAAAATTAGTAAGATAACATCACAAAATGGGAGGTTATCACCCCCCCTAACTTAGAGTCTAGCTTGTCCTCAAGTTAGATAGATATGAGGCATGTAGTGACAAGGCAATTTTATTTAGTGAAGATTTCCATACTCTTGCTTTAATTCTAAACCAGAGATCTCTTAGAGTTTTATCAAGCTTCTGCTCGCACTAATTCTTTCAGGTATTGGGAGTTGCATGGATTTCAGATTTCTTCCTTATCACGTAGCTCGCATTGGGACCACATTTTCCTCGATTGCATTTCTGTGCATGTTTTCAACTCCAATAAGTTTTGTACTTCTTTGAAGAAAAACTAATGGAAGCTAAAATAGGTATGAGGGTTGGCTAAAGGCTGATGTGTAACTCCCCCCTTTTGTGGGGGAGGGTTTATCTAAACTTTTAGGATCTCACTACCGGGCGCGACACATCTGCCTTTGTGAGGGCAGCTAAATGTATCGGTCGGGCGAGTCCTTTATCACCTTTTTCATATATCCAGAGACTTTAGGATCTCATTACCGTTTGTGACACATCTGCCTTTTTGAGGGCAGCTGAATGTACCGGTCGGGTGAGACCTTTATTGGTTCTTCATATAGGTCCTTAGGCGTGTCACAACTCTCATATTTTTATTCAACACTCTGACTTTTATTCTTATACTCACAGGTTTAGGAGTTGGATAAAAAGGGATTTTATTTGGGCTACCATGCCTCTTTTAAAAAGAAGAAAAATGTTCTTGGAGTCTCCTGTCATGCACTTATTTCAATTTCGTACTTGGTGGTCCACTTGCGAGGTTACTTGATTTGGGTTTTATCTAGTTCTCTCCCGTCCTTGGAAGAGTTGTGGCTGACTTTGGCCAGGATGTTAACTTGTGGAGAGTCTGGAGCAGAGTTAAAGCAAAAACATGGAAATCGGGTGTGAAAGTAATTTATTGATTCACCATTACATGCCCAAGTGCTTTTTTTTAAAGGACTTCTTTGATTCTAAATTTAGCTGGGGTGACTTTTTCTTATGTACAAAGATTATTCTATCAAAGAAATTACTGAAAAAGTCTAAAATGTGAAAAGGAAGATAAAAATTAATGCATAGAAAAGTAGGAGTGAATAAGAAGAGCAGAGGGAGAAGGGTTGAAAAATGATACCTCTCCCTTGTCCAGTGTACCTCCCCCCCTAACGTATCACTCACGTTGTCCTTAGAGTGTCAAAGTGATAGGTTGAGAAGTACATGGACAAGGGCATTAGGCTTCTGTTAGTCCTTTGTTAGCTCCATGCATTCAGAGAAGATTAGCTACGAACTTTCCACGTAGAGTGTGGTAATCCACGCCTGTCATGTCCTCTACTGATCTTCTAAGAATAACGATGGTGTACATCCAGTAGAGGACGTGGAAACCACAGTCGTTTGACTCTCGGAGCTGTTGGGGACATCTGTGGCAGAAGGCTGGGCGATGAAAGTGTTCTTTATTGTACACCCTTGTGTGCTTGCTTAAGAGATCGTGTAGTTTGTCAGCACACTCCTTTTCCACCTCCTCCGTTGGCGTGTTAGCTGTCACAACATACTTCCTCTGGTTTGTATCAAACTGGCTATCAGAACTGTTGTAGATGATAGTTGTTCCGTCGTGAAGGTTTGTTTCCAGTAGCATCCAGTGCTCTGAGTGAAGGAAAGGAAGCATAATGAACTTCAGAGTCGTATGTTGGAGGCGGGAGATGAGTGCCTCCGTGGTTCCAAAGTTCTTTAGCTTTAGGAGATCATCCTTCATATATGTTGATGCCATATAAATCGTAGGGTGATTCCGTCTGAGTAGATATTGATAGGCAGTCATCAGACTCACGGATAGAGACCCTTTGAATTGCACGGTTTTACGAAGGGTATCTTCCATAACAAGAATATCTCCGGCTAGAAAAACAAGATCATCTTTCTCAGCATATAGCCTAGAAATGATGAGCCAGAGTTCATTGTCGAAGAGATTCTTGCAAGTTGCAAGGTCAAAATTAGGGAACGTCGGTTTAATGGCAGACAAGGGCACCTTTTGTGAAGATGGTCTGTTGATGGTGGCCCCGGTTAGCAATTCGATGTCGCCTTTATCATCCGCTAAATCAAAAGAGTAAGGGTCTTGTTGTTTCTTCTCGGGGACCTTGGCGGGTTGTTGTTTCTCCAACTCCTTTATTGGTTGCTGGAATGGCTATTTTTTAGGACGTTGGATGGCCGAGTAGAGGTAGCGAGGAACGTCATCAGGCACCATAGTTGGGTCCTTGAAGAACCTTATGTCACATATTAGCTCCATTGCGTAACGTCCTTGTAGAGAATGAAAATCCTCTATGGCCAGCTCAGTGAAAGGGATTTGTTGATTGAGCGCTTGGATGTGGTGTATAGTGTAGAAAGTGCAATCTCGAGATCCTTCTTGTGTTTGGGCTTGTGGGTTTATGATTTGGAACTAGGGTTGGTTCCAACCATTTCGGAGGGATGGGCATGCAGCCCAGATTAGTTTCCAAAGCCAGAAAGGGATGCATCTTGCCTCCCTGACTCCTAGACCAGCAAAATTGATGATTCCGGCTCAAAGTTCACTGGCACAAAAATTGTACACCTTGGCGTCGTGAGCCTTTGTGTCAACGATCATGAGAAGCCAGTGGCCAGAAACTTGGAAAGGTACAGTGATGTATCGTACCTTCTATGCGATCCCCCTACGTAGTCGCTCAATAGATTTGTTGTGTAAATCCTTGTACAGCAGACTTAGGGCGAAGGCAGGTGAAGCATTGAATACTGGATGTGGCCTTTTTGAGCTTATGTATACTTCTATAGCATTGGCAAGGAGGACACGGAAGATCGCCATCTTCACCGTTGATTAGGGTCAAAGGATGAAGCGGAAATCTTCATGTGTCATCTTGTGCAAAGTCTTTGTGTTTATGTAAAGGATGTCCCCTCCTTCTTTGGCATCATCTACAATAGTGTTCAGGATGAAGATGTCCTGAACATCTAGTATAGAGATGGCCGCCAAGTCTAGATCTTGCATCTTGTGAGGTAGAGGTGGCGGCGGGGGAATCTCTTGTTGGGGTGGGAGAGAAGTCTTCACCAAGTCGTCCATATAATGTTGCAGATCTTCATCTTTGTTTGAATCAGATTTGGAGTCGAGTCTATCATCTATATCTAGACTCACTCTGTCTGACTCTTCTTGTTCTGGGGGTAAAGGTACCAATTGTTCTGGTGCGTAGAATTGTTGAGCTGTTGTTGCTGGTGGACTAGTGCTGGTTCCCAAAATGCATTGATGGAACTCAACAAAAGCATATTCTTTTGCAGCATCCCCTAATGATCCCATGGAAGAGTAGTTAAGGAATTGATTCCCATATGACATGTTAACATTTTCATTATGATTAGGGGAGTTGAGATCTTGTCCACCGTCTTGGTGGTCTTTGTCATCCTTCTTCTTTGAAGGTTCCGCTCCTCGGCTGGTGCCCTCCGCAGCATGTCCTGGGTCATTAGGTTTATCGTCTGAGGAGGAGGTATCATCATTGGAATCTATGAAGGATTCAGAATCATCTTCTTCTTCATCTTCGTTGTCATCATCTTCTTCCTTTTCTGCCGCCTTATCTTTTAGTTTCTTCTGTGTAGTCTTTTTACACTGCTGATGGATTGATTGTAGTTCATCAAAATCCACTTGCACATGCTCATGTGTCTCAAGCAGTGCATCGTGGGTTTCCTTGAGATCAGAGTATCGTCCCTCGGCAGAGAGGAGTCACACAGAAAGATCTGTGACTTGAGCTCGAAGTTGATTGATGTCATTGTTTGATGAATCCTCTTGGCGACGATTTAGTTGTGCTAGGATGTTGGTGACATCATCCAAGCACGTTCTTAAAGCAGTTTGTTGCTGCTTAAGCTCACGAAAGGTCTCTGGCAAGGGTTGAGTTTTCGTTGAGACCCTGTCTGTCGGGACCCGTCATGCTAAAAGAGATTACTCAAAACATAAAACACAATCAATCACTAATTAATCACATACCCTAAAATATGGGTAAATTAAAATCGATTTCAACATCAACACCCGCTCAAAAATGTTTGAAGGATCCCGACATCTTTCTTGTATCCATGCTATGCCACACAAACAAGCATTAATATGCTAACAAAAGTCTGATTCATTTGAAACATTATATACAAATTTTATCTCGGCCGGACCTTAGAGTACAGGGATGACTCTAGAACAAACTAGACATCTAATCAACTTTATCAAATATTCATTACCATAGCTCCTCTTGGCTACCACATGTTTATTTTTGTCACTTCTGATTACCTAAAAAAATGTGGTGAACCACAAGGGTGAGACCCAGTCCCAACAAGTGATATAACCATCAACAACGTTTATTGATTACAACATTTTTAAGTAATTAAGTAGTTAAACAGTTTAATCAAATATAACAAATAAGATCAATAGTTTTGATGATTAACAAAATACATAAAGGATAAGATAACAATTATCATCATCAAGCTGGCTATCATCATTTTCCTTATTAACCGTATAAGAGATTCAATAGCATATGCATAACTAGCATAAGAAAGTCTAGTAGCATGTTATCTCTATTAAAATGAATAAGTCTAGCATCATAAGCATATCTGACAACATTAGCATGTCTAACAGTTTGAACAGATCAATATCATAAGGAAAGCTATCACATAAGCATGAGTATTTGCATAAGCATGATTAGGAGTATATGCATTTCTAATTATAGAGGCATGGCTAGCATGCTAAACATAACTAACAACATGAGATAGCTAGCATCATGATTATAATCAACAGTACCAATATAGATATCAACATAAGCATGACTACTGTATGTAAACATTTATAGTCTTATGCATATCCACAACATAAGTATAATTACTATCTCTTAATTTCACTAAGCATCTTCTTTATGTAAAGAGAACAAACAAGGGTTATAATCCAATGTGAAGCATCATGTATAACCCTAAACAGATATGTTATATGGCTGTATTACATCTTTTATTATGCACTGGGGAATTTGAATCGTACCATTCAAAGTCCAACCGACCCCTGCAAAGGGATATTCTATTCCGTACAAGATCTAGGAGTACCAGTATCCTAAGATCTCTTCCCCTCGGCCAGTATGAGTAAAAAGGCAGTGACATATCAGTGAAAGCTGCCACCACAGTGACATATAGTCAAGCTAAAAACCACTAGTCCAACCTTGGTACAGGTCACGACACTAGAAACCAGGGTATTCAAACCCAATGACTGAGGTACAACTGCAGTTGTCCTCCAATCACATCATGTTATAACCACAGAAACATGACCGCAGCCGTTCTCAATCATGTCAGTTGTATGAGGCATGACCATAGCCAACCTCCACAATCTGCATTATGGATGACAAGGATATATCCTCAACCTGCCACCTCAGCATATTCAACAATATGCGCTTCGAGTTTCCCTTAGGAATACTCATTTGACCATCCAGCAAGTTCTGACACTGAAGATGGTTCTACGGCACAGGGCACTACATGATTAGAGTTGTACTTGATTAGTTATGTCAATTGGGTGAATTAAGGCTGCATCAAACAAGTGGACATACAAACCCTAATTCACTTCTAGCAAGCATATAAATATCAAAACTTGAAAAGATATAAAATATATGAAACATAATTTCTCATCTCATCATCACATGGTACTATTCACTTGCCATTCCCAGGACTACATGAGTCATCATATTATAACAAGATATAAATCCTTTTCACAATATCATAGGGTATCAACCCTTATCAACATAAGAGGATCACACCTCATTCAGGGCTCAACCATGCCCAAAGGGTCATTAAGACCATCATACTATTCCCTGCTAGATCATCATTATCTTTGCATGCCTTATAACAAGGCTCAACAACATTACTTACATTTAATACACCAAATCAACACAATATTACATTAATGAGCTAGGAGATATTCATAAACAATCATAGCAGGGTTATATTAACATTAAGAACATTCCTTTATTACATCAACATGCAAGGAATCTAGATATGATTAACACTCATCATATTCATAATGCACCTGTTTAGCATATGAAAGTATCAACCATGTGGCTATGATAACTACCAATTAACACATTAAGGTTATGATCATGTTAAGGAGGTTATCCCACCCTCATTCCATCATATAAGAATGTTAAACATGAATACTCATCTTTATCTAATTGCATTAGAGTTAGGTTCAACATGATAAATTATATCAATGTTACTAATCAACACTCATATACAAACCCCAACTCACGACATCACCATTGGATCATGAATGCATAAGGTGAAGCATCACCATCACATTCCATACTATTCTCAAATATGAACCCACACATAAATGGAGGTGTAACCATAAGGTTATAGCATACTAGGTTTTCAATAATAATAGAGTACTCCATGGTTGTATTAGTCATTCAAGGACTATTCATACCCAATTACCATCATTTAGTTATATTAAAGCTAGGTATAACAAGCTATACCTAATTAGGGTTACATATCAACAAAATATGGTTATCATCCCTTCTATTCATATGAGTGAATAGGTAAGACTAACTTATTAAGGGTAACCCTCCATTTGTTTCATCATCATTCAACCCGTATCACCATACCACAGTATCACCCAGAACCATTGGATGCTTAAAAGGTAAGACTATTGGTTGTTTACATAAGTAAACACCTTGGATAAACCACCTATGAAGTCCTTGATTTGTGCTCCTAGAAAGAGTCACCATCTAACCCTAGACATCTCTTGATTAACAACATAAAAAGTTCCATTGACAGTAGGGTAAAACCCACAATCGACTATTCAGTTAAAACAAGCCATCCATTGTCAACAATTAAGATCCTTAAGTTGATATATAAAGGAAACCATCTAAATCACATTATTAGGACCAACATATTACATTAGCCATCATTCCACCTTAATGGAGGAATAAACAGTAGATCTTGACCATTGGGTCAAGTTCACATGTTAAAGCCATCAATTATAGTTTGGGTCTGACCATTGCATCAAATGACCCAAGAAACCATTGGTCTAAGGCTTAATTGATGCTAAAACTATATGATTAACTCACTATAGATTGTAGAGTCTTGATCCACCATCATTAGTGATCATTAAATCACTATAGGTTGTTAGATCAAGAATATATTCATTAATCAACATCAAATATTAATCTGATGTCCTCATTGATTAATATCATCAATATGGTATTTAATGGTTGATCATTAAACTTCTAATTGGTCCAAAACCTGACCTAAGGGGGTGAACATAGGTTGTCAAAACAAACTGATCCAAGTCACATTATACCTTAGTGGTAACACACACATGATAAAAAATTCATATATAACTGAAATCAGAACATGGAACATTATAAAAATTGAAATCTAAGTCAAGCATAGCTTTTTAGTGCATGAATCATCATTTTCAAGCAAGAATATGACCTAGGGTCGTCCATCTAGCACCTTTCTTCATTAAATGAGCAAACCCTAAACATAAGGAATAAGAAAGGTAGGGTTTTAGAGCTTTAGAGTAATTTCTACCATGGAACAACCGAGGTTTATACCCAAACCATAACGTTATTGGTTGTGTATTACTAATTTATCCGATGAACCATGTAAATTCACAGGTCCAATCCACACTGATCAGATGCTAAACTAGATCATTTAAAAGCGTAAAGAAGTGATTTATGAAAGAAAAAGTCGGGCGACGCCAAATACTACCCAACGCCTGATAGTTGTCGTTATCAGCGGAAAAACCTGCAATTAACCAAAAATTTCCAAACACCAGAGTTAATTCATGATAGGTGAGTGAAACCCTACTCACAGTGGTTCAGGATGTCCGATTCATCTGGAATTGTGTATGGAGACCACATTCCAGGAAAATTCGGGGTCTTCTTCTACCTTGATTTTCTCTAGAATAACCTGCTTCACACACGGCAGGTTGAAGACAAGCTCAATTAATGTACGAATCATGGATGGAAACTGCAGCTTCACGCTTGGACCTCTAAGTCAGAGCTCAAGGAAGCTCCCCTACTGCTGGGTGTGTCCATAGTGGTTTAGCTGCATCAAGATGGCCCCTGGCCATCATTTCAGCTCCTGCTGCTCTAGCAAGATGGGGCGCCACCCCTGCTAAAATGAAGCGCAGGTGGAGCAATAGGGGCATAAATGTTGCGATTTGCTTGCCTAAACCTCAAGATGAGCTCAAGGCGATGATCCTTGGTGCTGGTCGCGCCAATAGGGATCTTGATCGGGCGTTGTTGCAGCTGCAGCTACTTCTGCAAGCCACCGATGCTACTGCTAGGCCGGGCTGCTGCTAGGGCGGGGTCGAGGAAGAAGGAAATGGAAGATGAAGAAGAGGAAGCAGGGCGTCAAGCTAGATCGGAGCTAGGGCCAAGAGAATCGTGCCCAAAATCACCCTGTCGTTCGCCTCCTGTTGATGCAAATTCACACAGCTATAGTAACGACGTAGCTACTGGAATCGATCATGAAAGAAAGGGATAAGGGAGAAAGGGAAAAAGGGTATTTAAGCAAAAAAATTTGGAAAATTTGCATATTAAACCCCAGAACTTAAAACCCTCATAACTTTCTCTCCGTAAGTCCGAATTGAGTGATTCTTTTTGCAAACTATTACCTTAACATGGTTACTTGCATATCATGGTGATATCACATCATTCATACATATCTCATCTTGGGTCAGCATAAAAAAAATCCCACATAAGAAAACATATTATGATCCCACAAAGACACTTAATCAACCCCATCTCATTCTTGTTCAACTTGTCTCATAGCAGTTACTGCTTCAGCAACCCTAAGGTTTTTGAAGAAATATTGATCATATTTTTTGACCATATTTGAAATACTTTTACATGTCATCATTTAAAACTTGATATAACTTGTATGACATGACTGGAACAGTCTGTTCCTCCTATTCATAAATTCTATTTGTATATTGGTTAGTCTATAGGATATAACTCTATACTCGTCATGGTCATGTGAACTATGTCATCCAATCTAACTCTTATGCATTGATATTTGATCATATGTTTATCTAAAAGGAACATGGTATCGCATATCTATTGTCCAAGAAACCATCTATCCTTTCTAGTGGTCTTATCTAATTATCACCGAACAATACACAATATTATAGAATCACTTTTTCTTTTTTTACAACATTTAGAGGGTCATCGTCAACTCTCTTTCTCTCTCTGAGGGAGAGAAATGCTTGGAATGTTCATTTAATAAATATTTCCAACCTTCACATATCTCTCATACTATTGATACATCTTGGATACTAGGATTCATTACCTTGGTATCCACCTCATGCGCTATAAGGAACTCACATCCTTATATCATCTATTTTTTTACAAGCATAACAAAGATCATGACATATAATAGGAGTCTTCCTAATTATTGGAAGGCTCAAAAGCAAAATCATCACGAACTTTATAAATTGGAACCATAGTCCAAACAACCTTATTCTATACTAAGATATCCATTCTCATGTTTAGAATGAATCCACACATACCAAGTGGCAATGATCCACATGAAAGTTGTGCCCTGGAAAGAAAAGAAACAAAGGGAAAATACACTTCCCACATCGTAGCAACATTGTTCATGATCACTAATAAAAAGGTAACCAATTCTATTTTCATTATGCATATTACAACTTCTTATGCATCATTTTACCTTTTACATTTCAGGTTCCTTGCCATTAGCATAGGAATTATCACAATTAACATATCTCATTACTCCTTCCTTTATGACTATTTATCACACTTGGGTATGTTCACTTATTTTATTATATTTTTCAACCACTTATCAACAGGTAAATCCTCATATTCCACATTTTCTTCATTAAATCGGGATCATCTCCCTTAATTTCTTTCACATGCCATGCTGATTTTACATTAACACTTTCTTACACACATAGGTTGGTTTGAGATTAACTCAGGTTCCACCTTATTTCTTTTCCATTGTTCCCATTCATCTTCTTATTTTGTACTTGTTATAGGAGTTCTCTCTATCTTATGTGGATTTCATACCTTGATTCACTTTATAAGCATAGACTTATCTATCTTTTACTTTATTATCATCTTGAATCACATCTTCAAGAACTCATATTTTCCTTATTTTATTCAGATTTAGATTCTATGGTGTTGTATCATTCTCTTATATTAACCAAACATTCAAGTTTTGATAGATAATGATGTAATTCTCATCTTCTTTAAGGTAGGATTGTGATACTCACACCATGATTTCTTATTTGTTATGCTCTTTAGATTGTCTCAAAATGACTACTTGATCAGAGTAATAAAAAAGATAACAATCTAAGAGTTCCATACTTACCTTTCTTCAATAATTGAATACCTGGCCAGGGCACCCAAATACTGAGATTAGGCAGTATGCACCATATTTTTATGCCATATTCCTAACTTAGACATCATCCTAGTCCTAAGTCCTAGTGTCCCTGTAGACTCAATGAACCTAAAGCTCTGATACCAACCTGTCAGGACCCATCACGCTAAACGAGATTACTCAAAACATAAAACACAATCAATCACTAATTAATCACATACCCAAAAATATGGGTAAATTAAAATCGATTTCAACATCAACACCTACTCAGAAACGTTTGAAGGATCCTGACATCTTTCTTGTATCCATGCTATGCCACACAAACAAGCATTAATATGCTAACAAAAGTCTGATTCATTTGAAACACTATATACAAACTTTATCTCGACCGGACCTGAGAGGACAGGGACGACTCTAGAACAAACTAGACATCTAATCAACTTTATCAAATATTCATTACCATAGATCCTCTTGGCTACCACATGTTTGTTTTTGTCACTTCCGATTACCTAAAAAAATGTGGCGAACCACAAGGGTGAGACCCATTCCTAGCAAGTCATATAACCATCCACAACGTTTATTGATTACAACATTTTTAAGTAATTAAGCAGTTAAACAGTTTAATCAGATATAACAAATAAGATCAACAGTATTGATGATTAACAAAATACATAAAGGAGCAGATAAAAATTATCATCATCAAGCTGACTATCATCATTTTCCTTATTAACCGTATAAGAGATTCAATAGCATATGCAAAACTAGCATAAGAAAGTCTAGTAGCATGTTATCTCTATTAACATGAATAAGTCTAGCATCATAAGCATATCTAACAACATTAGCATGTATAATAGTTTGAATAGATCAATATCATAAGCAAAGCTATCACATAAGCATGAGTATTTGCATAAGCATGATTAGCAGTATATGCATTTCTAATAATAGAGGCATGGCTATCATGCTAAACATAACTAACAACATGAGATAGCTAGCATCATGATTATAATCAATAGTAGCAGTATAGATATCAATATAAGCATGACTACTGTATGTACACATTTACAGTCTTATGCATATCCACAACATAAGTATAATTACTATCTCTTAATTGCACTAAGCATCATCTTTATGTAAAGAGAAAAAACAAGGGTTATCATCCAATGTGAAGCGTCATGTATAACCCTAAACATATATGTTATACGGTTGTATTATCTTTTATTATGCCCTGGGGAATTTGAATCGTACCATTCAAAGTCCAACCAACCCCTGCGTAGGGCTATTCGGTTCCGTACAAGATCTAGGAGTACCGGTATCCTAAGATCTCTTCCCCTCGGTCAGTACGAGTAAAAAGGAAGTGACATATAAGTCAAAGCTGCCACTACAACGACATATAGTCAAGCTGAAAACCACTAGTCCAACCTTGGTACAGGTCACGGTACTAGAAACTAGGGTATTCAAACCCAATCACTGAGGTACAACCACAGTTTTCCTCTAATCACATCATGTTATAACCATAGAGACACGACCACAGCCGTTCTCAATCACATCAGATGTATGAGGCATGACCATAGCCAACCTCCACAATATGCATTGTGGATGATAAGGATATATCCTCAACCTGCCACCCCTGCATATTCAACAATATGCGCTACGCGTTTCCCTTAGGAATACTCGTTTCACCATCCAGCAAGTTCTGACACTGAAGATGGTTCTACGACACAGGGCACTACATGATTAGAGTTGCACTTGATTAGTTATGCCAATTGGGTGAATTAAGGCTGCATCAAACAAGTGGACATACAAACCCTAATTCACTTCTAGCAAGTATATAAATATCAAAACTTGAAAAGATATAAAATCTATTAAACATAATTTCTCATCTCATCATCACATGGTACTATTCACTTGCCATTCCCAGGACGACACTAGTCATCATATTATCACAGGATATAAATCCTTTTCACAATATCATAGGGTATCAACCCATATCAACATAAGAGGATCACACCTCATTCAGGGCTCAACCATGCCCAAAGGGTCATTAAGACCATCATACTATTCCCTGCAAGATAATCATTATCTTTGCATGCCTTATAACAAGGATCAACAACATTACTTACATTTCATACACCAAATAAACACAATATTTCATTAATGAGCTAGGAGATATTCATAAACAATCATAGTAGGGTTATATTAACATTAAGAACATTCCTTTATTACATCAACATGCAAGGAATCTAGATATGATTAACACTCATCATATTCATAATGCACATGTTTAGCATATGAAAGTATCAACCATGTGGCTATGATAACTACCAATTAACACATTAAGGTTATGATCATGTTAAGGAGGTTATCCCACCCTCATTCCATCATATAAGAATGTTAAACATGAATACTCATCTTTATCTAATTGCATTAGAGTTAAGTTCAACATGATAAATTATATCAATGTTACTAATCATCACTCATACACAAACCCTAACTCACGGCATCCCCATTGGATCATGAATGCATAAGGTGAAGCATCACCATCACATTCCATACTATTCTCAAATATGAACCCGTACAAAAATTGAGGTGTAACCATCAGGTTATAGCATACTAGGGTTTCAACAATAATAGAGTACTCTATGGTTGTATTAGTCATTCAAGGACTATTCATACACAATTACCATCATTTAGTTATATTAAAGCTAGGTATAACAAGTTATACCTAATTAGGGTTACATATCAACACAATATGGTTATCATCCCTTCTATTTATATGAGTGAATATGTAAGACTAACTTATTAAGGGTAACCCTCCATTTGTTTCATCATCATTGAACCTGTATCACCATACCATAGTATCACCCAGAACCATTGGATGCTTAAAAGGTAAGACTATTGGTTGTTTACATAAGTAAACACCTTGGATAAACCACCTATGAAGTCCTTGATTTGTGCTCCTAGAAAGAGTCACCATCTAACCCTAGACATCTCTTCATTAACAACATAAAAAGTTCCATTGAGAGTAGGGCAAAACCCACAATCGACTATTCATTTAAAACAAGCCATCCATTGTCAACAATTAAGCTCCCTAAGTTGATATATAAAGGAAACCATCTAAATCACATTATTAGGACCAACATATTACATTAGCCATCATTCCACCTTAATGGAGGAATAAACAGTAGATCTCGACCATTGGGTCAAGTTCACATGTTAAAACCATCAATTATAGTTTAGGTCTGACCATTGCATCAAATGACCCTAGAAACCATTGGTATAAGGCTTAATTGATGCTAAAACTATATGATTAACTCACTATATATTGTAGAGACCTGATCCACCATCATTAGTGATCATTAAATCACTATAGGTTGTTAGATCAACAATATATTCATTAATCAACATCAAATATTAGGTTGATGTCCTCATTGATTAATATCATCAGTAGGGTATTTAATGATTGATCATTAAACTTCTAATTGGTCCAAAACCTGACCTAAGGGGGTGAACATAGGTTGTCAAAACAACCTGATACAAGTCACAATATAACTTAGTGCTAACACACACATGATCACAGATTCATATATAACTGAAATCAGAAAAGGGAACCTTATAAAAATCGAAATCTAAGTCAAGCATAGATTTTTAGTGCATGAATAATCATTTTCAAGCAAGAACATGACCTAGAAAGTTTATGGTAAGCAATAAACGTGGATCAAGTTATAAATCTTGCCTCTAATATGAAGATGAAACCCCGCACAGAAGAAATCTCGAGTAGGTAGGGTAGAAAATCCAAGAGTAAGCTAGGTTCATCCATCTAGCACCTTTCTTCATTAAATGAGCAAACCCTAAACATAAGGAATAAGAAAGGTAGGGTTTTAGAGCTTTAGAGTAATTTCTACCATGGAACAACCTAGGTTTATACCCAAACCATAACGTTATTGGTCGTGTATTACTAATTTATCCGATGAACCATGTAAATTCACAGGTCCAATCCACACTGATCAGATGCTAAACTAGATCATTTCAAAGCGTAAAGAAGTGATTTATGAAAGAAAAAGTCGGGCGACGCCAAATACTACCCAACGCCTGATAGTTGTTGTTATCAGCGGAAAAACCTGCAATTAACCAAAAATTTCCAAACACCAGAGTTAATTCATGATAGGTGAGTGAAACCCTACTCACAGTGGTTCAGGATGTCCGATTCGTCTGGAATTGTGTATGGAGACCACATTCCAGGAAAATTTGGGGTCTTCTTCTACCTTGATTTTCTCTAGAATAACCTGCTTCACACACAGCAGGTTGAAGACAAGCTCGATTAATGGTCGAATCATGGATGAAAACTACAGCTTCACGCTTGGACCTCTAAGTCGGAGCTCAAGGAAGCTCCCCTACTGCTGGGTGCGCCCACGGTGGTTTAGCTGTGTCAAGATAGCCCCTGGCCATCATTGCTGCTCCTGCTGCTCTAGCAAGATGGGGTGCCGCCCCTGCTAAAATGAAGCACAGGTGGAGAAATAGGGGCGGAAATGCTGTGGTTTTCTTGCCTAAACCTCAAGCCGAGCTCAAGGCGACGATCCTTGGTGCTGGTCGCGCCAATAGGGCTCTTGATCGGGCGTCGTTGCAGCTGCAGCTACTGCTGCAAGCCACCGATGCTACTGCTAGGTCAGGCTGCTGCTAGGGCAGGGTCGAGGAAGAAGGAAATGGAAGAGGAAGAAGAGGAACCAGGGCGCCAAGCTAGATCGGAGCTAGGGCCAAGAGAATCGCGCCCAAAATCACCGTGTCGTTCGCCTCCTGTTGCTGAAAATTCACGCATCTACAGTACTGACGTAGCTACTGGAATCGATCATGAAAGAAAGGGATAAGAGAGAAAGGGAAAAAGGGTATTTAAGCAAACAAAATTGGAAAATTTGCATATTAAACCCCAGAACTTAAAACCCTCATAGCTTTCTCTCCGTAAGTCCGAATTGAGTGATTCTTTTTGCAAACTTTGAAGAACGGAGTCCACTACCTTCTCAAGTCATGAAAACATGTTAATTATCTTGTCTCAGTTAATCAAAACTCTAATCGCATTAAAGCACTTAACTTAGCTTTAATGAACATATCAATGTTAGATTAGGGTATTAAGCATTCAATTATGGTAATTAAGCTTGTTCAACTCATTAAACAAGTTTAGGGGCCTTACACGGTCGACTTGCTTGGCCAAAGTTTCTTGCTGGCGTTTTACTCCAAGGATCAGCTCAGGCAAGTTTTTGTAGCGGTTGTCGATGAGGTCGACTTGTTTGGCCACTACTTCTTGTCATTGCTGAATACTTTGGATGATGCCTGGAAAGGCGTGGTTACACTCATCCATCTTGGTGACCTATTTAGTGAGATCATGCATACATGAAAAAATAGATTGCATTATGTTAGTAGGGTTGGTGAGGAAGTTTCGAATGGCATCAAAATGACGTCTGAATTCCTTACCAACATTTGTAAAAGGGACCCCATTTATGGAAGGGTGGGGTGACTGGGGTCGGGGTGGATGGGTGGTAGTGCCTTGCGAAAGAGACACTGTTGATGGTCCCACGAACTACATGGTGACTATAGATGGAGTCACCAACGGTGCCGGGGTGGTGGTGGATGGGAAGGTTGGTGACATTCCCAGTGAGAATGGTGGGACTGAGAATGTCAATGGAAAAACTGTGCAAATGGATGCGAAGAAGGTGAAGTCGGGTGTTGAGGTAGAGAAAGGGGTGCCCGAAGAGGAAAAGATTGAGGTGGAAGATGTGGATAGGAGTGGATGTAGGGAAAGGAATTTTTGGTGGAATTATTGTGGAGAATGGATGGAGAGAGGTGGAATGTGGGATAGTGGAAGGGGGTAGAGTGGTGGGGGTGGTGGTAGAGGATAATCCAGCCTTTAGATTCATGATGAAGGAATCTAGGGATGTGGTGATAATATATTCTTCAGAGAGGGGAGGTTCAACCTGAGGATTTGGTTTTGATGTAGGCATCCCCAACAGCTATTATGTTTGCAAATGCCCTTTGGGTTGTCGTTTCACCAGGATTTTTGTTATTTTAAATGTCGGGGTGGTGATACTGTGCTCTGTCTGCTCCTCCTTGGTTTTCTTCTATTTTTCTTTGACCGAAGTTAGAAGAGTTGCAAGATCCTCTTCAGAGAAGAGTAGCTTTTCCTTGTCATAGTTGGTAAGCTCCGGGAGCGACAACAAAATCCTTGATGATTGAACTACATGGCCGAAGATGTAGTGCAACTTTGAATCCTTCTCCTTAATGATGTATGAGTTCTTTAGAGTTTTCTCATTGGTAAGGATGTCACCCTTGATTACTACACATCGGGGCAGTAAGCTATCCATTTTAAGATATTTTAGGATGGATGTTATGTGTCCACCCATACAGATTTATTTTCTTAGGGCACAAGAAGAAAGCTTTTGTAGCATATGCCATCCAATGTTGATTGACATCCCATGTAAGACGGACCAGATGATAAAAAGATCAGAAATGAGAACATTCCCGGCCTCTGTCCTTGGGAAAAGCACACCTGTGAGAATTTTGTGAAGCGTGTGCACCATCCCAGACTGAATATTTGAGGCCTTGCAGGTCTTCGCCTCATAGTTTGGGATCCCTGTCAGGGATTTCCAGAAGTTGTGTATGTTAAATTGGGGGTTGTCTGTGCCAACCTGTTTAACTTTCTACAGTTTCTCTGTGTTTTCGATAAAGATATCATTTAGCAGGTTTTTTGTAATGACAACCTTGTTGCCAAAGAGATTGGTGACCAGCCTGCGGTCACCTCCGTCCCTTGCTCTTTCCATAATGTCCATAGATTCTTTGTTGAGATGCGTGAAGAATTCTGTAGTGGGCTCAACATAAGAGATTTCAGGGATGAAGCAGAGCTTAGAGAGATTGGTGTTGTCGAATTGGGTGAGGATTCTATCATATATCCCCATCTTCATTAGTACACTTGAGCAAACGTACTTTGTTGGTTTCAATGTTTTGTCGATGGATTGGAGGGTGTGGATGAATAGGTTTTCTGGTGGTGGTGATGTAGTGGTGATGATGGAGAAAATAGGAATAGTGATGGTGGCGGGCGTAGCAGCGGCGGTGGTGGTGGTTGATGGAATTTATCCCGCCTGGGTTTGCTCTCTTGTAGTGGTGGGATGGACCTACATTCTTGCTCATTTCTTTGTAGGTTGTTCTTTTGTAGCTTCCTGGGCCTTTCTCTTCCCCTTAGACTTTGCGGTTGGGGATTCATCCTCGGATTTTGTCTCATATTTGGATCCTTCATCACTGGAAGAAATTTCTTCCACTTCTTGATCAGGCTCCTCGGATAAACACATGTTGAGGTGGTCAATTTCATTCATGACCGCGAGCAGGTTGACTTTCGGTGGGACCTGTCCAGTCTTGTCATAGATGTCAACGAACTTTTGGAGC
The DNA here is from genome assembly GCA_963693085.1 of Alisma plantago-aquatica. Taxonomy (NCBI): domain Eukaryota; kingdom Viridiplantae; phylum Streptophyta; class Magnoliopsida; order Alismatales; family Alismataceae; genus Alisma; species Alisma plantago-aquatica. The sequence goes on along the minus strand of OY856412.1, from coordinate 668,112,625 downwards.
TTGGTGCAGTCTTCTATTAGTTGCTCCCTTGTCCATAAGGGAGCATCATCGGTTCCGGTGGCTTATTTTGCGTGTGATGTCATATCTGAAAAATTTGCAGAAAGTCATGTCTTAAAAGGATTTGTATTTGCAAAGATAACAAGTTTGTTAAAAGAAAAGTTTACATTATGTATGTGTTAATGTTTTTAGGTTTTAGTGGAATCCAAGAGGTTTGTAAGACCAAATGGTTTCAAGACCATTTGGCTCCAAACGGTTTTAGGACCGTTTGTCTTAGCTCCAAACGGTTTTAGGACCGTTTGGCTCCAAGCAGTTGAAACAGTGAGGAAGGTGGAACGTCGGGGGTGCAGCGGTCGGCGGTGGAATCAGTGAAAAAGGTTCGAGTGGTTCACGTGATAGCGGCGGCGATAGTGATAGCGGCGTTGGCGACAGTGAAAACGAGGCTGACGCGACACGCCTTGGCGTGTCGGAGATGCTGGTGACTGTCATGGACTACCTTCTTGTGTGATGGTGCTGCGGACGATGACAGAGTAGGTGATGATGGTAATGAGGTGAGGAATGGTGATAACGACGTGTGGAGATCGTGTGGAAGTCATAAAGGAACATGTATCGAGGAAGCGACGTCGGTGAAGATGGCAGAGCGAACTGGGGTTATGCGAGCGAAGGTGTGTGGGAGCAGGGAAGTTGGAGGGATGGAACAGTGCTCGCGCTCGGGCTTAGAAAACTAGAGATTCTAGAAGGGGAAAAAGAAAGGGGTGGGGTTATATTTATAGGATTTTGGGGGTGACGATACAAATTCCTAGTTTCAAACGGTTTTGAGACTGTTTGGGCTCTGAACGGTTTCGAGACCGTTTAGGCTCCAAACAGTTTTGAGGCCATTTGGGGTCAAACGGTTTCGAGACTGTTTTGGGCTCCAAATGGTTTCAAGACCGAAAGGTCCAAACGGTTTTTAAGACCGTGAGGACCAAACGGTTCAAGACTGTTTAGGATAAAATGGTTTAGGTTTTTATTTTTATATATTTATGTTTGTTTTGGTTATTTATGTGAATTTTATATTTTCAGATTAAAGATGATAAAACTATGGTAGACAATTAAAAGACTAGAACAATTAACAAAACTAGGCAGAAAATAAAATGGAAAGATGATACTCAGATCTTGGGTTGCCTCCCAAGTAGCGCCTTGGTTTTGCGTTGCTGGCTCGACGAAGTTCTGATTTTGTTATGGTGATGTTGTGGGGTCTCGGATCTTAATAGTTTGTCTTAGTAATTTGTCTACTGGTGTATAGTATCTCTTCAATCCGTGGCCATTAACGGTCCGTTCTCCCTCATTATTGTCAAGGATGATGACTGCTCTGGTGGGGTATATGTGTTTAATTGTGAATGGTCCAGACAACTTCGTGCGGAGCTTTCCAGGAAACATCATAAGTCTGGAATTGAAGAGTTGGACCTTATCTCCGATAGCAATGTCTTTTCTCTTGATGTGGCCATCATGCCACATCTTGGTTTTTTCTTTATAGATTCTGGCACTATAGTAGGCTGTCATTCTAAGCTCCTCAAGTTCTTGTAACTGGAGTTGTCTGTACTCGCCAACAATTTTAAAATCAAAATTCAGTTGTTTAATGGCCCACCAGGCCTTATGTTCCAGTTCAAATAGAAGGTGACATGATTTCCCATATACCAGTCGAAACGAGATTGTTCCAATTGGTGTTTTATAAGCTGTGCGGTAAGCCCAAAGGGCATCGAGAAGCTTGGTGGACCAATCGGTATGATGTCTATTGACATTTTTCTCTAAAATTGCTTTCAGTTGTCTGTTCAAAACTTTGACTTGGCCACTAGTTTGTGGATGGTAAGGTGTGGAGACCTTATGGTTGACTCCATATTTTTTTAGGAGGGCTTTTAAGCTTCTTTCTAGAAAATAGGTCCCTCCGTCGGATATGATAGTTCGGGGGACTCCGAATCTAGAGAAAATGATATATTTGAAAATCTTGATGACTGGCATTGAATCACTGGAAACGGTGGGTATAACTTCTACCCATTTTAAGATGTAATCCAAAGCGACCAATATGTAAGAAAATCCATAGGATGAGGGGAAGGGACCCATCTAGTCTATTCCCCACACATCAAAAAATTCAATCTCTTGCCACAAAGTGAGAGACATTTCATTCCTTTTAGTTATACCGCTAGAAATATGACATTTATTGCACGATCTTACAAAATCATAGGAATCTCTTGCTATTGTTGGCCAAAAGAAGCTCAATTGTAGAACTTTTAGAGCGGTCTTTTTCGAACTCATGTGTCCCCCAGTGGGGCCAGAATGACAATGCTCAAAGACAGGAGTGATTTCTTCTTCTGGTATGCAGTGACAGAAAAGTCTGTCTACACATAGACGAAAAAGATAGGGTTCATCCCAGTAGTATTGTTTAATGTCATGGAGAAATTTCTTTTTATCGTGGTGAGAGGTGGAGGGATGGATGATTCTTGTAGCTAGATAGTTCACTATGTCGGGATACCAGGAGAATCTAGTGGTAATTTTCATAAGCTGGTCATCGGGGAGGGAGTCTCAGATAGGTACATTGTCGTTGTCTTGATATTCGATGCGACTTAGGTGGTCAACAATGACATTTTCCACTCCACTCTTGTATTTTATTTTAAGATCAAATTGTTTCAGCATTAATACCCAGCGGATGAGTTTGGGTTTTACGTCCTATTTCTGAATAAGGTATTTGATTGCGGAGTGGTATGTATATACTACGACCTTTGATCCAATTAGATAAGAACACAATTTTTTGAAAGCGTAGATGACGGCTAAGAATTCCTTTTCAGTAGCAGTATAATTCGTTTGTGCCTCATCTAACATCTTGGATGTGTAGTATACTACATATGGCTTTTTGTCTATTCTCTGCCCTAGCACAACCCCTATGGCATAGTCGCTAGCGTCACACATTATTTCAAATGGTTGTGACCAGTCAGGTGCTCTTAGAATGGGTGCTGAGTTTAGAGCATTCTTCAAAGTTGTAAAGCTATGCAGGCATTCCTGGTCAAAGTTGAAATCAACATCCTTGGTCAATAGGTACATCATATGTTTTGCTATTTTCGAGAAGTCTTTGATGAATCTTCGGTAGAACTCGACATGACCCAGGAAGGCTCACACTCCCCTTATGTCTTTGGGTGGTGAGAACTTTGAGATGACATCAATTTTTGCCTTGTCTACTTCGATTCCTCTTTCACTTACTCGATGTCCGAGGACAACTCCTTCGGTCACCATGAAGTGACATTTTTCCCAATTTAGGATAAGGTTTGTTTCCTCGCATCTCTATAGGACTTTACTTAGGTTGAGCAGACAGTTGTCAAAAGAATCTCCATATACTGAAAAATCATCCATAAACACTTCCATAATTGTTTCGGTTAGTCCTGCGAAGATAGCAGTCATGCACCTTTGGTAGGTTGTGGGTGCATTGCATAGCCCGAAGGGCATCCTTATGAAGGCATACGTTTCGAAAGGACAAGTAAATGCCATTTTTTCTTAGTCTTCGGGGTGAATTCGGATTTGGTAAAACCCAGAATATCCATCGAGGTAGCAGAAATTTTTTTGCTGGGCTAGCCGCTTAAGGACTTCGTCAAGGAAGAGTAAGGGAAAATGGTCTTTGCTTGTTGATTTGTTCAGTTTTCTGTAATCTATGCACATTCTCCAACCAGTAACGGTCACTGTAGGTACTAATTCATTCTTATCATTTAAGACAATAGTGGTCCCCCCCCTTTTTAGGGACCACTTGGACATGACTAACCCACTGAGAGTCAGAAATTGGATAGATAATACCAGCTTTCAAGAGTTTAAGAACTTCGAGGTGAACTACCTCTTTCAGATTTGGGTTTAGTTTTCTCTGGTGCTCCCTCGAGGGTTTGAACCCTTCTATCATAGGTAATTTATGCATGCACAAGGCTGGGTTAATGCGTGTTAGGTCAGTCATCTTATACCCAATTGCTTTCTTGTGCTTTCTTAATTCAGTGAGAAGTCTCTCTTCCTGATCGTCATTCAAAGAGGAGCTAATGATAAGTGGACATAATTTTCCTTCATCTAGGAAGACATGTTTGAGCCCAGTTGGTAGAGTTTTCATTTCCGGGGCTTTGGGTACTTCTGTTGTCACTAATATGGAGACTGATTTCAGTTCTTCAAAAGTGGCTTCTGGGGCTTTTTCAGCCTGCTCCAAGTATTGCATGCATTGCTGAACTAACTCGTTGTTCAAAAATTCAACTTCCGGATTTATTAGAGAATCCTCTAGGGCATCTGCTAGTTATGGATTTGCTTGCTTGAGTTGAGACATTTTATCGATAGCTTCAAGCAGAAAAACCTCTTCGTGGATACTAGGGCTCTTCAGGCTATAGACAACCCTGAACTGAACAGTTTCTTTACCCAACCTCAATGTAATTGTTCCAGCCTCGACATCAAATAATGCTCTAGCTATGGCAAGGAAAGGTATACCGAAAATTATCGGGTACCTTAGGTCTTCTTTTATATCCATAATGACGAAGTCACAAGCGATATAAGAGTCCCTCCCCACTCTTACTGGAATATCTTCAATGATTCCCAGGGGTGCAGTAATGGTGGAATTGGCGAGATGGATGGTCATTGTTGTAGGAAATAAGTTTGTAAACCCCAATCTTTTGCACATGGAAAATGGAATAATTGATATGCTGGCTCCCAAGTCGGCCAATCCCTTTTTACAAGAAGTATTCCCAATAGAGCATTGTATGCCAAAGGAGCCAGGGTCCTTCTGTTTTTTCGGCATTTTATTCAAAATGATATCAGAAGTAGTTTGAGCTAGCTTGACAGTTTCTGTGACACCTCGTCACGCTAAACGATATTACTCAAAACTAAAAACACGATCAACTACTAATTAATCACATAGTCAAAAATGTGAAACAATTAAAACCGATTCCAACAATGTAAATAAACTCTAGAACATTTATAAAAGGTCCATCATTCCATTCCCATATACTTTTACAAGCATTTGCATATGGGTCCAAAGACCTCAGTCACATCCTGCATACAAAAGATATTTCACATGTACGTGACATATATTTATAAACATTGGCATAATACCAAAATCTCATGTCGATACAAATATATCATCTAGAACACACATCCCATACCAGGACCTGAGAGTACAGGGGTGACACTAGGACTCTACTACTAACATCTATGACTAACATCTACAACTAACCAACCTTCTGAATCTATTGATCACCAGGTTGGTTCTCTTCCACATCACGACCTCGACCTCGTTGCCCGCGACCACCTAAAAAAATGTGGTGACCCACGGGTGAGACCAGTCCCAGCGAGAGATATAACTCTCTCCAACATATATTGATTATAAAATTAATTAGCAGTAAATACATTGAGCAGTTAGGATATTGAATAAACAATATGAATAGATTGAACAGTTTAATCATACTAAGCAGTTAAGAAAATAAGTTGTAACATCAAGTAGAATTGTACAATTGTCATAATTCTGCATCATGTAAGAACTATGTAGTGTAAAGACAAGACAAGCGTTAAACAACTAATGTGATATGTATTAAACCCTAGAAATTATAATACATGGTTGGTATTATATCTTTTATTATTATGCCCTCGGGAGTTTGAGTCATACCACTCAAAGTCCAACTGACCACTGCGAAGTGCTATTCAGTTTCATATAAGATCTAGGAGTATCGGTATCCTAAGATCTCTTCCCTTCGGGCAGTATGAGTAAACTGCAGTGACATACCTGTCAAACTGCCAACAATGACCTATAGTCAACTGATAACAACTAGTCCGTACTTGGTACAAGTTACGACACTAGAAAAGAGGGTATACAAAACCCTCTAATCAGAGGTACAACCACAGCTGTCCTCAATCACATCAAATATCCGAGGCATGACCATAGCCATCCTCCATAACCTGCAATTGTAGATGACAAGGATATATCCTCAAATTACCACCCCCACATACTCAATAGTATTGACTCCGAGTTTCCCTTGGGAATACTCATTTCACCATCCAGTAAGTTTTGACATTGAAGATGGCTCTACCACACAGGGCTCTACTTGATTAAGGTTACACTTGATTAATTACTGCCAATTGAATGCATTAAGGCTTTATCATACAAGTTGAAATTCAAACCCTAATTCTTTTCTAACAAGAGTATATGTATAACAACTTCAAAAGATATAAAACATTTGAGATATAAATCTTAATCACATTACCACATCTATCATTCATTGCAAATTAACAGACAACACTTATCACCATACTATTGCAAGATACCAAAATCTTATCACAAGTTCCAGGGTTTTAACCCTTATTGGAACATGAAGAGGATTTCACCTCAATCATGGCTTCAAACATGCCGAAAGGTCTTTAAGACCATCACATTATTCATAAGGTTATCATCATCATTACATGCCTTAAACAAGGCTCAAAAGATCATTAGCACATGTATGTCCATAGATTCTAACATGACAAGGCACTATGATATTCAAATAATACTACATTGTAGTTTCAACATAAGAAGAGTGTAATTCATTATCACATTAATCATTCAAGAGGTCTGATTATAACCAATCAACATCATATAATTACATCAAGGTTAGGTATAATAGGCTAGATCACATGGGAGTTACACATCCACTCATTACATTGATTTATCAAATATAACTATATAATGGCAAAGGTTAGACTACCAATTAATGGTATTGAACCATTGAATTATCTTCACTATGACCCACGTATAATAACATGTGATTTATTCTAATCCATTGGATGTTAAAGCATCCAATAATATTCATTAGATCAGGTTCATTGTTCAAGGTTATCAATTGAAGTATAGGTCTAACCATTAGATCAATTGAACCAAGGAACCATTGGTTCAACGTATAGTCAAATCTACAATTACATTACTAATTCATCATATATGGTGATGACCTGATACACCATTAATTGTGATCATTAGGTCACCATTGGTTGCTAGATCAGTAAAACATTCAGTTAACATCATCAAATAATAAACCAATATCATCATCGATTGATAACATCATTAGAATACTTAGTGGATGATAATTAAATGTCTAATTCAGTCAAAACCTGACCTAAGGTGGTGACCATAGGTTGTCACCATAAATTGGACACCCTTGATCACGGACATCAGTTGCCAAGATAGCAACACTATTGGTTGTTGAATGGTATGACAATCAGTTATGTGATAGGGAAGGAAATAACTTGAAAATCCTAATTTGAACCATCATTTGTTTTGGACATAGCACCATAGGTTATTGCTATCAACCTGTCCCAGATCATGTTACACCTTATAAAGGATGTACACATGTTTACAGGTTCATATAGAACTGGAATAAAATAGGAAACACCACAAAATTCGTTATTCTAATCTAGCATGATTTCTGTATGCTTAGATCATCACAGTCAAGCATAATAATGAACCAACAAGCTTCTAGTAAGCAATATAAGTGAAGAATGTTATATAACTCACCTCTATAGAGTAGGTCAAATATCCAACAGCAAGAATCTCGAGCAAATATGGCAAAGAAACCTTGGATTCAGATCTGAACTTGGCCAACTATGCAATTCTCTCCACAAACAAGAAAAACCCTAGAAAAGAAATAAGAAGGAAGGAGTTTTGAGTTCTAGGGCCACTTTCACCATGGAAAACCATGGTTACGACCTGGAGAGATGTAGGAGGAAGAGGAGCAAAGAATTAAACAGAGGAAATAAGGAAAAACTTACACTTTTAGGTCAATATAACTAGTGGGAAGCTTTATAGACCCAAAAAGAGAATCAATTTCAAACCTAGAATTTTTTTCCAAGAGAATCCCCACTTTCTTCTTCCTTGGGCAGAAAAATTTGCAGCTGAACAGAAAGAGTACGAAGCTAGGAGAAGGAGAGAGATAATGGAGACGAAATGGCTCATTTGGGGGCTTTTGGATAAGTATATGACACTTTAATATTAAGAAAAAGAAAAAGTTGCAATTCTAGTATATATCCAAGTGTCCATGGCTTGAAATTATTAAAAATACATAAGCATACACACAAGAAGCAATTGTTGGGTTTTAGGGGAGGCAGAGAAGGCAGTGGAAACAAAAAAAAATTTCTCCTCCCCAAACCCAGAACAAGGAAACGCGTCAACATCTATACAATAGGAAAGCATGGTTTGTGGAATCATACCTTATCCCGAGGCTTGCTCGGTGACAATACCTTGCACCTTGTACGGTCTTCACCTCCAGTCTTGGACAGTGTCTGTGCAGCTCCTGGTCGCACTGGAACTGATGACTCCTGGTCACACCGGACTATCGGGTTGACAGTTGTCCTCCTGAGCGGCAGAAACCTCCCTCCTCTGAAGTAGTCCACACGGACCACCTGGAACTCCAATCTCCTTGTCCCACAAGGAATTGGAAGGAGTCGCACCCTCCTATTGGTGTACTAGTCGCCAACACACTCTCCTTCTAACAGTTGCAACTGCAGTTGTCTTTCCCTTGTTGTGCCTCCCTTTTCGGGTAGCACTTGCTCAGGTTCTCTCTCGTTTACCAAAACCAGAGAGAATGAAAACTTTGCAGAGCAACTGGTTGCAGTGAGTTGTACATTGAGAAGCCCCCAATACCCCTATATATATAGGAGGGTCATGGGACAGGGTTCTCCATCCTGGGAAATGCGAGACTAAAAGCAGGAGTAGAAGGGTTCGAGATTTTCCACAAAAACAACCAACTCGCAACCTGAACCGATCATTTCACAACTGAAACGGTCGGTTGGGGACCTGAACCAGTCGGTTAACACCTCAACCGATCGGTTGGGACCCATGAGTCGGTCGGTTCACTTCTGAACCGGTCGGTTCGTGGTCCTGATCAGTTCCCGATTGACTTTCCTTCTTTTGTTGGTATCGAATACCAATCTTATTTCCCAATCAAATTGGGAAATTGAAACGAAAGGAAAATTCTCACCAATACTACTTTCCCAAGTTGCTTGGTTGCACCAGTTGAATCGATTGTTTCAACACTTGAAGCAATCGGTTCACCCTGATCTTGAGTCGATCGGCTCAACACTTGAGCCGATCGGCTCAACACTTGAGCCGACCGGTTCACAAAGCTCAGTCGACCTGTTCATCACATGAACTGATTGGTTGGGAGTGCAGATTGTGCAGAATCAGTCAATTGTGATTTCAATCAATCCAATACTCCAATCAATGTGTCCAACACCTTGAACATTATGAGATTGAGCTATCAATTGATTGAGTGTTTAATTAAACTACTAAACTCCTTTAGTAATCAATCTAAACATTGCTTGTGGACAAAACTCCTCTTCCAGGTTAAATCCTATGTGTGTGACCCTACAGGTCCATTTCACGTTGGTAGTGAAAGTCCATAACACTTATGACTTCACAAGCAAAGAGCGGTGCCTAGTCACACATTAGTGCTACCCAAGTGAAAGTAGAAAGTTGGAGAACAACTTTCAATCCTACAATTCGTGAATGGTGTTACAACGAATGTATAATTCCTTTATCACTGATATACCGAATGAACTCAAGGCATGGAACAGTCATCCTGTCAATGTTCATTCACTTTCTTGATCTCAGAGTAGATTGAACAAGATATGTATGACATCAATATCACATATTGATTCACACATGTGTGCGCACACCTATCTCAATCCTACTCATCAAGTGGCTTTGGATATCAAACTCCCTCAGGAGGGACAAATCCCATATCTATCACTCACCCCTCAAAAGCCCCATGTGTCAAAGCCACCCAATCATCACCTTTATAACAACCCATGTTTCAGGACTGCGTTGGATGATGTCAAAGTGTGCCCGATGACATGTGTTGAGTGTAGTGATTTCAGGTCAAAGAATCACACTCACCACCATCACTGTGAGTACTGACTGTGACTACCATGTCATGGTTCCATGTGTCAAACTCACAGTGGGTCTGTCCGGTACACTTGTTCTCTAACAAGTACCTATGTCTTTGGTTTGATATCTCTATATCATGACTAATGAGATTCCGTCATCAACCAACACCACAATCTAGTCTTGTGTGTCATTGTTGTCTATCTACCTTCAACAATGACATCCGACCAGGGACATAACAAGAATGTACAAACTCTTAGCATTCGTATGATCTCATCGTTCAGGTCCGGAACCTGAAGGCATACGTCATTGAGTACTGTCATTCTCTAGACATTCAATTTGTTCCATCACTATCTCATATGACTGAACCAGAAAGAATTGGAAGCTTGCCTTTGATGTTTATCAAATCAATCTTAATGTATCCCACCAATCATCCCATGATTGGCTCTCAGGGCATACATACCAACAGACTCCCACTTGCAATGTGAGCCAATCACCCTTGAATCATATTCATAGTGATCTTCAAACATGTCCCACATATTACTGTGCTCTAGTGCTAACATAGTGAGTAATGGCAACACCTTGCCAAAGTCAGTATAAATTGCATGTCTCACATCTCTTCATTGTACGTCACACGTATGAGATGGAGTTGTCGTAATATGCGATCTAGTATTCCTTAGATAACCTTTAGACACATTGCATGATCAAGGATTCCATACTTGTCATCAATGAGCGGAATATCTATAAGTTCATCTCATGAACTTCCAGATCCATATAGTATCCACTGTTGTTCTCTAACGCATAGATACTCGACATTTCCTTTTAAATGGTTTTATTGGAACACTTCCAATCATCAACAAACTTTCACTTTTATATATCCTATATATATTTTGCGATTAACTTTCTGTCCTTTTGGAAGTTCGCATCAATGTAACTCTTTACATTGAACTCTTCCTTATCTCCATAGAACTAGTACTTCCCAAGTACTTATCAAGTTCTCATGGTATTCCAGTAACCCTTACTGGAAGTAGACAAACATCCACTTGTCATGTCCCACACATGAGTTATCACGATGAGCACATCATATTTTCATGTCATACATACAAAATGATGAATGCATTTTATTCTTGCCATGTCTATACATGCAAGATAATGGGATGATTACATACATGATAGATGCATATCTATTCTTAGTGTTCCCATTCTTCATAAGAATTGGACACTTGGCCTTGGGATACTAACTCCATGTAACATGGACACGTTTTCTCCCACTGAATCTGTGCATACTGAACCCTTCAGTACAGATTGCCAATGTATGTTCTCTCTTTTCCAGGTCAAGAGGTTTTCGAGAACTATCTCTATAGATCTCTATTCCTATCACATAGGAAACATCTCTATCTTCCTTAAAGATAATTTCCACTTTTGGATTTCCATTCTAGAACATTTCCATTTCACATCAACATGTGGAATGTGAACACGCTCCCACTAAATCACAAATCCCTTCTTTATCTTTGACATATCAGTCAAACCCTTTGACTATATCATCAAAGCAAAGATCCAATTCTGAGTTGCTTGTACTCAATAAATCACATTGATTAGTCCATTATAACTTATAGACTTCATTTGCATTAGTGGATTCATAAACCTTATAGGTTGTGTCACGTACACATCCTTGTTTTATTCCTCATAGGAATGGAGTTTTAGTATCCATATGCCAAATGTCTTAGTCATTAAGTTGCAAGCATCATCCTTATCAAAATGTTATCCATGTGTCTTAACACTTAAGATTCATTTGCACTTATGGATTTCATCCAATGGGAGCTACCATCAAGGTCATACCTTATGGTTCACATGGATGTCATTTAGGATGTAATGGTCATAAACCATAACTCAAAATTAGGTTCCGCATATTCATCTAGATAGTTGACTCATCTCAGGACCAACTCATCATATAGATGATCGAGATGTATCTGTCAAGGATATAAGAACTCACAACTCCTTGTGATTCTCAATGTCCTTTATTAGTGTGGGGTATTCATTTAATAAGAAGAATTCAGTTATTTGATAATCATTCTCTAACTCCTTATAGTATGATTCCTTTCTGATTTAGACATCACCATGCCTTAATCATGAGTTCACTATGATACACTATCATAATCACTCATAAGGATCTCAAACATTTGGTCCAAGTATTTCATTCATTGATCTCATCAAGAAATAACACTTTACCAAATTTGCACTTCATCTATGATAATCTTGAACACTTCAAGATATTCATATTGGTATTTCTCTTAAACACCATTTGAAGTATTAGCATTTGTTCCAATAGGTATGTAAATACATCACATGTATCATACCTAATATGATAATCATTCTCCCACTACCATTAGTGAAGATTGATTAATCATGTCCAAGATATTTGTGTCTCTTACTGGTTCTCTAACCAAAAGAGTCTAGATTTATCCATCACATGGAAACTAGAAATGAATTTCTTATGATTGATGCTAATTTGACTGTTTGAGATATCAATAACTTTAGGTATCATTTTATCTTATACATACCATGTATCACAAGATAAATAAGGCATTGCCATAAAGATCATATCTTTAAGATTGAAACATTAACTTTATTAATTGCTATCATTGTCATACAATATGCAAAAGTAAAGTGTTTCTATCTATTGGCAATATGAAATAGCAGTTCATAACTGTATTACATGCCTTATAGGCTGAAAATAAACTAAAGTACTCCTATCTATGGCGGAAACATTTGCCCCAATTATGAGTGCTTTACACTTTACATCTTGGTAGCATATACCTCAAAAGTGTTACAAGTTTATTTTCATGACACCTTCAATTGGAGACTTTAGTTGTCTCCATCTTCTTTTCTTCTTCCAGATAGAGAGGACAATTCCTTTTCCAATGTCCTGGCTTTTGACAATGGTGGAAATTTCCTTTCTTGGTCACGCCTCCCTTGGCCTTGAGAGCTGAAGTCGACTTGGGCTCCTGGCTAGCATCAGAACCTTTCTTAGCTTTGCCCTTGCCCTTGCGCTTGGACTTGCCTTTCTTGCTTGTGATCACCATCACAGGCTTGGGCTTGTCCTTCTTCATCTGTATCTCGGCTGTCCTCAACATGCCCAACAACTCTGACAGTGGCCTATCAAAGTTGTTCATGTTGTAGTTCATCACAAACTGATTGTAGGATTCTGGCAATTATTGTAGTATCACGTCATTAGCCAACTCTTGGCTCAGTGGAAATCCCAGTCTCTATAGGTCCTCCATATACCCAATCATCTTGAGTGTGTGAGGACCAACTGGATCTCCTTCTATCATGATGCACTTTAACAGTGCCCTTGAGACATTGTATCTCTCTTGCCGTGCCTGATCTTCATACATGTTCCTGAGATGCTGAATCATCTCAATGACACCCATGTTCTCATGCTATCTCTGCAACTCATGGTTCATAGAACATAACATCAAGCACTTTGCATCAATGACATCATCAAAATACTTCTTGTAAGCATCCCTTTCTGTCTTTGGTGCATTAGGAGCGGGTTCCTCTAGAATTGGAGTATCCAGGACATAGAGCTTACACTGTTGAGTGAGAGAAATTCTCAATGTCTGATACCAGTTGTGGAAGTTTGTCCCATTTAGCTTGTCCTTTTCAAGGACCGATCGCAAAGAAAAGTGATTGTTTTTTGTCGTCATTTGTACTACAAAAAGGAAATATGCAATTTTAGTCCAAAAACTCATTTTTTGACTTATTTGATTGATTTGAAAAGTTGATGATATAATTAGGCCTTTAATTAATTATCGATCCCACTATTTTAATTCAAATTGATAGCCCTCACCATCAATTAGGAAGATTGCAGCGTACAACCTTCTAGTGGGCAAGATCCTGAAATCCTCTAAGTCATGGACCAGCTTGGGTTGTCACCCACAACTTAGATCTCTCAGGAAGGCAACTCTTGCCAATTGCATCATATGCAACTCTTGATAAGATGTCATATGCAACTCCTTGCCATGATCATCTCCATGCCTCAAGGTGCTAGATCCTATCTAGGTCACCTTGTTAAGTCCGACCCAAAGCAAACACGATGAATATGCACCCTACTTGGGCAAATCCACATATCCATCCTTCATGCTTCCACAAGATAGAGGGTGCACCACGCTTGGGCGTGCCCACACTTGGTCGATCAAGCTTTTCACGTGTGTCACATTTGGAAGGCATCTAAAACTTAATATTTAATGAGGGATTTGGTTTTTATATACATATACATATCCAATCACCACAATACATAGTATGTATCATATACATGCTATATCCCACAGAAAACATACAAAACGATAAAAGCGATGATTATGGACATCCTAATGTGATTCCCTGAGCCAAGAGGAATCACAGTCATCTAGGTCTACATCACATGCAACCTGTACAAGATGAAATCTATGCTTTTCCTTTCGAGTAGATCAACTCATCACATGATTGACTTGCTCATCCTGGCCCGGTCGTCTGGGTGCCACCAGTCGATCGGTTGGCTCCTCCAACCGATCGGTTCGCCTGGTCGTCATGCATCTCATCATGGCCGCCACCCGATCGTCTCACTCCTCGAATCGGTCATCAACTGATCGGTTCACCCCTTGAACCAATCATCTCGAACGTCAACCGATCGGTTCACGCCTTGAACCGATTGTTTCAGCTGTCGTCAGATGTCCGCCGTTCATCGACATAACAGGAAATAAAATTCTATCCTATTTTACATTATTTAAAAAGAGAAACCCCGAGTTACATTTGGGGGGAGCAAAGGTAGGAAAGAAGTCTCGAGTTATTTTGAGTTATATCAGGAATAGGAGAAGGAAGATCGGTGCGCAGACTGAGATGCAAGCAACCACAACCAACCTTACACATATAGGGTTTATTGGCCATAACAACACTATACATCCACCACAAAACTCATTTAAGGGCGACGTGTATCGAGTGCATTGATAATACATATCATATATGTAAATTGGGATTTGTGGATTTAGGATTGGACATGCATAAAACCAATTTTATTCGCATCGTATGCAATAAATAAAGGCGACAAACCAAAATCAATCATATCGATATTCCTAAAATATAGAGCAGTTGACGTGGCTCTGATACCACTGTTGGGTTTTAGGGGAGACAGAGAAGGTAGCAGAAACAAAAAAATTCTCTTCCCCAAACCCAGAACAAGGAAACGAGTCAACGTCTATACAATAGGAATGGATGGTTTGTGGAATCATACCTTGTCCCGAGGCTTGCTCGGTGACAATACCTCACGCCTTGCATGATCTTCACCTCCGGTCTTGGACGGTGTCTATGCAGCTCTTGGTCGCACCGGGACTGACGACTCCTAGTCACACCGGACTGTCGGGTTGATAGTTGTCCTCCTGAGCTGCAGAAACTTCCTGCCTCTGAAGTAGTCCACACGGACCACCTAGAACTCCAATATCCTTATCCCACAAGGAATTGGAAGGAGTCGCACCCTCCTGTTGGCATACTAGTCGCCAACACACTCTCCTGCTAACAGTCACAACTGTAGTTATCTTTCCCTTGTTGTGCCTCCTTTTTCGGGTAGCACTTGCTTGGGCTCTCTCTCGGTTACCAAAACTAGAGAGAACGACAACTTTGCAGAGCAACTGGTTGCACTGAGTTGTACATTGAGAAGCCCCCAATACCCCTATATATAGGAGGGTCATGGGACAGGATTCTCCATCCTGGGCAATGCGGGACTAAAAGCAGGAGTAGAAGGGTTCGAGATTTTCCACACAAACAACAAACTCGCAACCTGAACCGATCATTTCACAACTGAAACGGTCGGTTGGGGACCTAAATCGGTCGGTTGACACCTCAACCGATCGGTTGGGACCCATGAGCCGGTCCGTTCACTTCTGAATCGGTCGGTTCGTGGTCCTTATCAGTTCCCGAATGACTTTCCTTCTTTTGTTTCTAATTGGTATCAAATACCAATCCTATTTCCCAATCAAATTGGGCAATTGAAACGAAAGGAAAATCCTCACCAATCCTACTTTCCCAACTTGCTCGGTTGCACCAGTTGAATCGATTGTTTCAACACTTGAAGCAATCAGTTCACTCTGATCTTGAGCCGATCGGCTCAACACTTGAGCCGACCGGTTCATGAAGCTCAGCCAACCGGTTCATCACATGAACCGATCGGTTGGGAGTGCAGATTGTGCAAAATCAGTCAATTATGATTTCAATCAATCCAATACTCCAATCAATGTGTCCAACACCTTGAACATTATGAGATTGAGGTATCAATTGATTGAGTGTTTAATTGAACTACTAAACTCCTTCAGTAATCAATGTAAACATTGCTTGTGGACAAAACTCCTCTTCCAGGTTAAATCCTATGTGTGTGACCCTATAGGTCCATTTCACGTTGGTAGTGAATATCCATAACACTTATGACTTCACAAGCAAAGAGCGGTGCCTAGTCACACATCAGTGCTACCCAAGTGAAAGTAGAAAGTTGGAGAACAACTTTCAATCCTACAATCCGTGAATGGTGTTACAACGAATGTATAATTCCTTTGTCACTGATATCCCGAATGAACTCGAGGCATGGAACCATCATCCTGTCAACGTTCATTCACTTTCTTGATCTCAGAGTAGATTGAACGAAATATGTATGACATCAATATCACATATTGATTCACACATCTGTGTGCACGCCTATCTTAATCCTACTCATCAAGTGGCCTTGGATATCAAACTCCCTCAGGAGGGACAAATCCCATATCTATCACTCACCCCACAAAAGCCCCATGTGTCAAAGCCACCCAATCATCACCTTTATAACAACCCATGTTTCAGGACTGCGTTTGATGATGTCAAAGTCTGCCCAATGACATGTGTTGAGTGTAGTGATTTCAGGTCAAAGAATCACACTCACCACCATCACTGTGAGTACTGACTGTGACTACTATATCATGGTTCCATGTGTCAAACTCACGGTGGGTCTGTCCGGTACACTTGTTCTCTAACAAGTACCTATGTCTTTGGTTTGATATCTCTATATCATGACTAATGAGATTTTGTCATCAACCAACACCACAATCTAGTCTTGTGTGTCATTGCTGTCTACCTACCTTCCACAATGACATCCGACCAGGGACATAACAAGAATGTACAAACTCTTAGCATTCATATGATCTCATTGTTCATGTCCTAAACCTGAAGGCATATGTCATTGAGTACTATCATTCTCTAGATGTTCAATATGTTCCATCACTATCTCATATGACTGAAATAGAAAGAATTGGAAGCTTGCCTTTGATGTTTATCAAATCAATCTTAATGTATCCCACCAATCATCCCATGATTGGCTCTAAGGGCATACATACCAATAGCAATCCCACCGTCCCACTAGACCTGCTTAGCTTTCCTTTGGCGAAATTCCCAGCCAATCACATTATTCCTTAGTTGATAGCTACTAAAGGTAGCTCATCCATGAAGGGAAAAACCCTAAAATACCCTTGATAAAAACACCTTCAAATTATGGCTCAACTAGGAGCCCCATGGATCAAAAATCTCAAATATTATAATATAAAAACTAAGGAACATAATTTATATGACAAATTGCAAAGAAAACCCCTACATATTTAATTTCCCCAACATGTCTAAGACGTTCAAATGTCTTCCCGACACCTGGGGACTCCACATTGGAGGTGGCTACCCTAGCTTGAGGTGCTGGCGCTCTATCAGCAATATGTGTAATTCTGGCCATCATCTGTCTAAACATAGACTGAAACTCAGGATTGGCCATCATTGTCGGGTCTAGATGAGGCATTGCGGGCTTCTCTGGCCCTACTTTTGGCTCTCTCTCATCGTGTGCCTACCTCCCTACACCTCCTCTTGGTGCAACATAGCTACTCTCAACGTGTTCTTCATGTCCTCCAGACATATCTGCATAAGCATAAACTATGATCAGATATGTTGGATACATAAGAACAAACTGAAACCTAAGTCCTATGTCCCTGTAGACTCGGTAAACCTAGAGCTCTGATACCAACTTAACTGTGACACCTCGTCACGCTAAACGAGATTACTCAAAACTCAAAACACATCAACTACTAATTAATCACATAGTCAAAAATGTGAAACAATTAAAACTGATTCCAACAATGTATATAAACTCTAGAACATTTATAAAAGGTCCATCATTCCATTCCCATATACTTTAACAAGCATTTGCATATGGGTCCAAAGACCTCAGTCACATCCTGCATATAAAAGATATTTCACATGTACATGACATATATTTACAAACATTGGCATAATACCAAAATCTCATGTCGATACAAATATATCATCTAGAACACACATCCCATACCAGGACCTGAGAGTACAAAGATGACAGTAGGACTCTACTACTAACATCTACAACTAACCAACCTTCTGAAACTATTGATCACTAGGTTGGTTTTATTTCACAGCATGGCCTCGACCTCGTTTCCCGCAACCTAAAAAAATGTGGTGACCCACGGGTAAAACCCAGTCCCAGTGAGAGATATAACTCTCTCCAACATATATTGATTATAACATTAATTAGCAGTAAATACATTGAGCAGTTAGGATATTGAATAAACAATATGAATAGATTGAACAGTTTAAGCATACTAAGCAGTTAAGAAAATAAGTTGTAACATCAAATAGAATTGTACAATTGTCATAAGTTTGCATCATGTAAGAACTATGTAGTGTAAAGATAAGACAAGGGTTAAACAATCAATGTGATATGTATTAAACCTTAGCAATTATACTACACAGTTGGTATAATATCTTTTATTATTATGCCCTGGGGATTTTGAGTCGTGCCACTCAAAGTCCAAATAATCACTACTAAGTGCTATTCAGTTCCGTATAAGATCTAAGAGTGCTGATATCCTAAGATCTCTTCCCCTCGGTCAGTACGAATAAACTACAGTGACATACCAGTCAAACTACCAATAGTGACATATAGTCATCTGATAACAACTAGTCTGTACTTGGTACAAGTTACAACACTAGAAAACAGGGTATACAAAACCCTCTAATCTGAGGTACAACCGTAGTTATCCTCAATCACATTAAATATCTGAGGCATGACCATAGCCATCCTCCATAACCTGCAATTGTGGATGACAAGGATATATCCTCAACTTGCCACCCCCACATACTCAATAGTATGCGCTCCGAGTTTCCCTTGGGAATACTCGTTTCACCATCCAATAAGTTCTGACACTAAGGATGGCTATACGGCACAGGGCTCTACATGATTAAGGTTACACTTGATTAATTACAGCCAATTGAATGCATTAAGGCTTTATCATACAAGTGGACATTCAAACCCTAATTCATTTCTACAAAGATTATATGTATAACAACTTCAAAAGATATAAAACATTTGAGATAGAAATCTTAATCACATTACCACATCTATCATTCATTACAAATTAACAGACCACACTTATCATCATACTATTGAAAGATACCAATTTCTTATCACAAGTTCCAGGGTTTTAACCCTTATTGGAACATGAAGAGGGTTTCACCTCAATCATGGCTTCAAACATGCCCAAAGGTCTTTAATACCATCAAATTATTCATAAGGTTATCATCATCATTACATGCCTTAAACAAGGCTCAAAAGATCATTAGCACATGTATGTCCATAGATTCTAACATGGCAAGACACTATGATATTAAAATAATACTACATTGTGGTTTCAACATAAGAAGAGTGTAATTCATTATCACATTAATCATTCAAGAGGTCTGATTATAACCAATCAACATCATATAATTACATCAAGGTTAGGTATAATAGGCTAGATCACATGGGAGTTATGCATCCACTCATTGCATTGATTTATCAAATATAACTATATAATGGCAAAGGTAAGACTACCAATTAATGGTATTGAAACATTGAATTATCTTCACTATGACCCACGTATAATAACATGTGATTTATTCTAATCCATTGGATGTTAAAGCATCCAATAATATTCATTGGATCAGGTTCATTGTTCAAGGTTATCAATTGAAGTATAGGTCTAACCATTAGATCAATTGAACCAAGGAACCATTGGTTCAAGGTATAGTCAAATATACAATTAAATTACTAATTCATCATATATGGTGATGACCAGATCCAACATTAATTGTGATCATTAGGTCACCATTGGTTGCTAGATCAGTAATACATTCAGTTAACATCATCAAATAATAAGCCAATATCATCATTGATTCATAACATCATTAGAATACTTAGTGGATGATAATTAAATTTCTAATTGAGTCAAAACCTAACCTAAGGTGGTGACCATAGGTTGTAACCATAAATTGGACACCCTTGATCACGAACATCAGTTGCTAAGATAGCAACACTATTGGTTGTCGAATGGTATGACAATCAGTTATGTGATAGGGAAGGAAATAGCTTGAAAACCCTAATATGAACCATCATTTGTTTTGTACATAGAACCATAGGTTATTGCTATCAAACTGCCCCAGATCATGTTACACCTTATAAAGGATGTACGCATGTTTACAGGTTCATATATAACTAGAATAATATAGGAAACACCACAAAAGTCGTAATTCTAAACAAGCATGATTTCTCTATCCTTAGATCATCACATTCAAGCATAATCATGAACCAACAAGCTTCTAGTAAGCAATATAAGTGAAGAATGTTATATAACTCACCTCTATAGAGTAGGACAGATATCCAACAGCAAGAATCTCGAGCAAATAGGGCAAAGAAACCTTGGATTCAGATCTGAACTTGGCCAACTATGCAATTCTCTCCACAAACAAGCCAAACCCTAGAAAAGAAACAAGAAGGAAGCATTTTTGAGTTCTAGGGCCACTTTCACCATGGAAAACCATGGTTCCGACATGGAGAGATGTAGGAGGAAAAGGAACAAAGAATTAAATGGAGTAAATAAGGAAAAACTTACACTTTTAGGTCAATATCACTAGGGGGAAGCTTTATAGACCCAAAAAGAGAATCAATTTCAACCCTAGAATTTTTTTCCAAGAGAATCCCCACTTTCTTCTTCCTTGGGCATCAAAAATCGCAGCTGAACAGAAGGAGTACGAAGCTGGGAGAAGGAGAGATATAATGGAGATGAAATGGCTCGTTTGGGGGATTTTGGATAAGTATATGACACTTTATTATTAATAAAAAGAAAAGGTTGCAATTCTAGTATATATCCAAGTGTCCATGGCTTTAAATTATTAAATATACATAAGCACACACACAAGAAGCTCTCCCACCATCCCTCTAGACCTTCTTAGATTTCCTTTGGCGAAATTCCCAGCCAATCACATAATTCCTTAGTTGATAGCTACTAAAGGTAGCTCATCCATGAAGGGAAAAACCCTAAAATACCCTTGATAAAAACACCTTCAAACCATGGCTCAACTAGGAGCCCCATGGCTCAAAAATCTCAAGAATGATAATATAAAAACTAAGGAACATAATTTATGTGACAAATTGAAAATAAAACCCCTATATTGGGTAAATTGCAGAAAAGTCCAAAATGTACAGAAAATTGCATAACTTGCTCAAACAGTGTCTAAATTGGACCAAATTTGAAACGTAAGCTTGTCTTATGATTTAAAAACATATAAAAAGGTTATATTAGGGTTCTAAACATTAAATTATGGTAATTAAGATCATTCAACTCATTAAGTAAGTTCAAGGGCCTTACAGTTTCATGCTCCTCTGTCATATATTTTTTTGACAGCAAGGTCTTGAGATATTTGGACCAGGCTGGGATTTCAGATAAGGCATTGAGAAAAGGAATATCAACATAAAGTTTCTTCATTGCCTCTTTGAATTACTAGAATCTAGAGTCTAGTCTGGTTTCCTTTAGCCTTCCAGGATAGGGTATCCTTGGCTTATATTATGGAACCTCTGGTTCTTTGTGACCTTGTTCCTTTTCTTTTCTCTCTTTAGCATCTTGACCTAATTCTTCCATTGGGATGATTTCAGTTATGTCCATGTCTTCTTGATTAACTGAGATGGCTTCTGTGAGAACACGACCAGACCTTGTTGTAACAACATTTAATTGTTCTGGTCTATGTTGGTCGTGTCTTGGATTTGCTTCTGGTTGGCCAGCGAAAGTGCCTACTGGAGGTTTCAGCTGATCTTATATCTATGCTAACTGAGTTTCCACAACTTTTTGTTGGGCCTGCTAGTTAGCCAGCATGGTTTGCTGTGATTGCAGCATTTGCCTTATCAAGGACAGTTCATCAGTCTGTTGCGGAGGGGCATTCTTTTGTTGAAATTGAGTGAGTTGTTGCCGCCCTTGAAGTGGTTGTTATTGAGGTGGGGACAACTGAGGTTGGTGCGGATGTTGTAGCTGAGTTTGTTGTAATTGCAGGTGTAGAGGAGGGTGAGTATATTGGTAGTATGCAGAGGAATTTCTTTGTTAGTTGGATCTCTGGAAATTGTTCCTAAGATTCCCTTTATTTTGGTTGTAGTTACTTTGAAATCCAGGTGGTAGTTTGTTGGAAGATCCGCCTTGTGTTTTATGTTGCGGGTTAGCAGTCCCTACAGGATTTCCATATTGAAAACTAGGATGATTTCTTGGTTGATTCATATTATAGTAAGCTTGTCCTGGTATGGAATGAATAGAATTTACTTGTTCTGGCATTTGATCCTCAGGGTGTTCAATGATTGGCTCATACTGTGGTTGGGGTGGTTGAAAATCTATCATTACATTATATAGGAGACCACATGACAATGTGGGATGATCTAATGCATGACATGCCTAGCAAGTTCCTATGGCTGCTTTGGCTTGTTGGGGGTTCTTGTTTCTATCATACTCCCCAAATGATGCTTCGAGGGCTTGTTGTTTGTTGGCTATGGTTTTCAAAGCTTCGGTTATAGCTTTCATTTTTGTAGATTCTTCAGCTTTACAAACCTTTATAACTCCTCCTATGGTCGTCCTTCCTGAATTGGATTGATTTTCTTCTCTGAGAGTGATGGATCTCTAGGCATCTTCATAGTTTTGTCTCATTAAGTTTCCTCCATATGAGCAATCTAAGAACTTTTTAATTTCATCACTTACTCCCCTATAAAAAGTTTCTATGAGTTGATTTTGTGAGATTCCATGATGAGGGCATTTACTCAAGAGTTCTTTGAACCTTTCCCATGAGTCAGCCAGTGACTCTCCCAATAGTTGAAGGAATTGGTTGATTTGCCCTCTGATTTGGTAGGTTAGTGAAGGTGGGAAGAATTTCTCCAAGAACTTTTCTTCTAAGGGAGCCCAGGTGGTGATTGGCTCCCCATCCAAAGAATTATACCAACTTAGTACTCTTCCAAACAAGGTGAAATTGAAGAGTCTAAGCATGACTGCGTCCATGGTTGTTCCAGCTTGTGGTAACATCCTGCAAAGAGCCTTAAACCTCTTCAAATGGTCCATGCAGTCATCTCTGACACTTCTAGAGAATGAGATGCCCTGCATTATTTGGATCCATTGTGTCCTAATCTCAAAATTAGGTGTGTCAATGAGTGCTGGTTGGACTGGATGGTTGTCTTCATAGTTCTTGGGAATATCATAGTCCCTTAGTTGCTTGCTCCTTATCAACAGTTGTGCAGTAGCCTTGGCTACTTCATTCTCAGCACAAATGTGGGCTTGCTCTTCAGCCCGAACTTCAGCCTGAACTTGGGCGCACATGTCGGTGATGAGTTGCGTTCGCTGGGCAGCTATGGAAGTGTTGACCCTTTCCATCACTAGTGCATCTTGACGTTGATCTTCGACCATTTGTCTGGCTCTTTGATGATTAAGTCTAATGCTGTGGTGGAAACTTCTCTCTACCTCAGAGTCGTACTCGGGATCAGGAGAGAATCTGACATTATGCGTTGGTTGCATACACGTCTTCTACCTGAGCAGAGGAAGAAACACACTTTTCAGATGATGCGGGAGATATGATGAAATCAAGAGAGTATGGAGTAATATAAAAGAAAAAGTGTAAAACCCTAACCAACTAGCAAGATGATAAATGAAATTAAAACGTTCTGTTGTCCCCGGCAACGACGCCAATTTTTGATGGAGCTTCCACTTACATGGAATTGCGTGCACCACTAAAAATCCTAAAGATAGTAAATCTTTTAGGTTTAGCCTTGCTTATAGTAGATTAAAAACTCCACCCCACGTATGCTAGGATATGTGGAAATCTTATCGTAGTATAGTTAAGGGTCAAATCCACAGGACAACAGTCTTGTTGAGATCAACAAGATAGAAAATGTTAGAATTTCACTTAACTCCTTAACAGTTGGTATTTAGATCAACGAGTTGGTTTAGTTGTTTAAACTAAGTGCAAGTAAAGTAAAAGCAAGAAAGTAAGAAGGAAGGTAAATTTAAGGTTGTAAACAATATTAAGGAACCAATAGAGTGTTATCAGGTTTCCCCACCACTACACATGGATCAAAACATGCAATCATAGTAGCATAACCTGCAATAAGAGTCTAAACAGTTAGTATCTTTGTTGATTTAGTTTCCTTTCAGAGAACTAACTACGAGAAGTGTGGGAATGTTGCAATGTCAGCCATCCTCAAATGAATGGTCACTTACTTTACATCATTCCCTTCACAAAGTGTGTTCCTCGACTTATCAATGTTGTACTTTCATACGTTAACTGGTTCCATTTCATAGTATGAAAGTACAACGATGGAAGTCATTTTACTCCACTTCTTGAAAAACACTCCTAGATACCGAAACAGATGCATGGTGGCTACATGCATCAGGAACCAACATTCAATTTGGATTTGAATCTAATAGTAAAAATGTAGACAATTCATACTAAAAGATAACAAGTAACACAAGTTGGTGATCAAGCAATAAGCATTCATTAAATGATTGGTGTTGAAATGAAAAGAAAGTATATATCTATTGCAAACTTATGAATTACATTGCATGAAATGAAAACATGGGTAGAGGGGCTACTCCCCACACCCTAGTGTATAAGACTACTCTCTCATGGCAAGCACAAGGAAGGGGGCGAGAAGAGAGAGAGAGAGAACGTCATCTCCATGAAGGAGGGAGGAAGGTCGACCCCTTAGAGAGAGAGAGAAATGATCTTCACACTTCGTAGCTGTCTTGATGATGAATCCTCCTCTTCCCACCTTCTTTGTTGATGAGAGAGAAAGCAGCTTGGAGATAGAGTATGTATCTCATACCGACAGCCTCAGGGTAGTGGACGAAGGATGGAATAGATTTGGAGTAATAGAGGCAGCCTTTGGATGCCTAAAAACTTGATGCTTTGTGAGGACCCCTCGGGTCTTATTTATAGGCTTTGAGTGAGACTCAAACGGTTTAGGAGGTTTGGGCCCAAATGGTCATGAAGACCGTTTTGACTCTCTCTCTGTTTAGAGACCGTTTGGACTCTCTCAGTTTGGAAATTGTTTGCCTTTTTTCTGCCTTGGGAACCGTTTGCCTTTATTCGGTCTCGGGACCGTGTATCTTCATACGGTCTTAGGACCGATTGATCTCCATTCGGCCTCAGGACCGTTTGGCTTCATATGGTCTCGGGACCGTTTGACTTTATACGGTCTTGGGACCGTTTGGCTTCATTTGGTCTTGGGACCGTTTGGTGTCCATTCGGTCTTGGGTCCGTTTGGAGCTTTTGTAATTTTTTTTGTACTTTTATGTAAGAAATAAAAGGGGAAAAGTTAGGCTAATGACATATTTACAAAAGAGTGGAAAATTAAAGATTGTGTCTAATTTATTTAAGAATGAGTATGGGAAACTAAGGAAAATTAGTAAGATAACATCACAAAATGAGAGGTTATCAGGAAGCCGCAACAGGAAGACCTATCCCTCTCGACGTCTGGCAGGGCAAATCTTCCACAGTTCCTACTGAGCCACCCACTACCCCAACACAAACGACGACAACCATTGATAGAGCTGTCGTCGCTACTCCCATACTAGTCACGGCTGCCACAACAACAACTACCACGGATGTAGAAGTGACAGCGATCGTGGTGGTCGTCGAGACAACTAGGGCTGAGACAACGATGATACCCCAAGGGAAGTTGTCGCGGGAGAGACAGTCGTAGCTCCCGAGATTCTGTTGCCCCTTTAGTGGCGGAGAAAATGGTGCAGTCAGATGCCAGCAATGGGGCGTTCACTGAGATCCTCGAGATGGAGCTCAAAGCTATGCAGCCCACGCCGCGGCCTCCGCCGGTGTCTCTAGTGGTAGTTGCAGAGGAGTTTGCCGACAACAGAGAGATGGAGCAACAGCCACCCACATTGTGCCCTTCTCCACCACCACAAACAGGTGAGGCTGAGACAGCCGCGAAAGTGCCGACGCCTCACCCCGAAGCGACACCCTCGCAAACAATCTGAATAGATACAACCCTAAGTGAGGCAACACACTCGTCGGGTCGAACTTCATGCGCGAGGAGTGTCACGAGGATGAGAGGGAGATCTGATGCCGCCCCTCCATCACTAGGACAGATGATGGGTCAAGAATTCGACCACTTACGGGAGGTAAGAGGCAGCCACTCAGCTACTCTTACTTTGCTTACCCACAAGTTTTCTATTTTACAGCATAGACTAAAAAACTAGGAGCGCAAACTGCGGACTCTAGTTGGCCTTCCCGGACAACTAGAGGCACTCAACAAGATGCTACAGCAGGCCCTCCAATGCCTTGATGTGATCGAGGAGAGGTTGAACAGAAGGGATGACCATACGCGTTCAAGGCAGCCAAGGAGGTCTCTATCACCTCCTGGCTCAGGCTCCCAACCTTCCTCGTCAGCATCCTTGCCCAAGACGTCATCCACTTCTTCCTCCAGTGGGCCATCCACAACGCCTGAGGAAGGGATGACACACAAGTCAGCCGACGGAGCTCCAGTAGGACAAGCGAGCTCCCATGACATGGAAGAAGCTGCCCCCTCAGTCTCCCTGGACGAAGCTGAAGACAACGACGAATCAATCAGTGTCGGGGAGGACTCTTCTAACGAATTAGAGGGAGAGGGGGGGACATCTATGCCTCTAACAAAAGACACCCCCACAGAGGAAGAAGCTCGACGACATATGCATTTTCTATGCCGTCAGAGATACCTTCCTTCGAGATGGCCAACTTCGATAGAAGGGCCATCAGATACCTGACGGTCAGGGACCAGAGACTGCTAAACAAGGTCTTGAGGTTGCAGGATGATGAAGAAGATGTCATCTAGAGAGACAACTACTTCTTCGTACGATGGGGAGCACTAAGAAGCATGTTCCGCTCACCAGCTGTCGTCAGAAAAAAGTTATTTGGGGTCCTGGAGGGTGCAATAGTCGAGAATATCAGCACCAGGACAGTCCGACAGACAATATACAATGCCACCCCGACCTTGGCAAGAAGGTTGATGATGGGAGCATCCAACTCCGTTTCGGTGGCCAACATGCTGCGGTAGATTGAAGAACACAACACGAACCTCATGTTGGCCCCGTACAAGCACCGCAATAACTGGTTCCTATGTGTGGTAGACCTCTGGAACCATCATATCTAGCTCTACAGCTGCTGCAACGAGGAGTTCCCACGCTCAGGACACATCTTCACTCTCCTAGAGGACAAACGACTCAGGCTTCTTCGGTCGCGTCTTCTCCGAGTTATCAAGCAAGGAGTCCAACATCATAGCGGCATTTGGAACTTCTTCTCTATCAGAGACTTCCCCGTCCAAGAAGAATCAGGAAGTGGGAATAGATCCCTTGTTGTCTTACGCACCATGGAGCTACTCAACGTCTTTGGAAACATATGACATCTCTAGTTCCAAGACTTCTTCCATCTCAGGAGCACTTACTCTTTACTACTGATCAAAGACAAGCACTATTTCCAAGACACGGGGATACCAGAAAAGTTGATGGATAGTGACCGAGAAGACGAATCCTCGCAACCCGACAGCACTCCAGAAAAAAAAACTGAGATGGACGCAGACGTTTACGGGGCCGGCAAGTGGTTAGAAATCCTACGGGAAGTATGCAGAAATGAAGACCCCACTTCGCCTGAAACCTCAGAGGAAATGATCAACAACTTCGACTGTTTCTTGTGTTCTACACTCACACATGAGTAGGTGAATGAAGTTCTCTTGAAGTTAGTTGACTCTACCCCCACAAACGTCATCTACAAGGCACGCAATGCCATAGTTCTAGTTGATGACTTAAGGGACATGGTGAAAGAAGGAGGATGTTTGGTGATACCAGTGGCAACCGCCTACATCCAGATACTACAAGGAAAGTTTGAACACGCATACATAGCCCATCCAATGTTGTTCAATGACATCTGCCTTACCGACGAGTCAGGAGTGAAACAATATTTTCTGGCAGAGTTACAGAGCAGGATGCCACATATCATCTTCGTATCTATCCTGCACTACAACCACTGGACGCTCCTAATGATGTACACTCGCCCACGAGTAGGAATCTTCTACAACAGCTCGGATAGCAACAAAGATCACACTGATCCAACCATTCCTAGAGATAGCAGCGAGAAAATGACATGAGCTTCAGTTCTGCCACCACAACCCACAACAAATCCCACTATCCAACGACTACGACATCTTCGTGCTGGAATGGATATCTAACCAGGAAATGCCTAGCCAGCTCCATCACATCGACAATCACAAGAAACACAGAGAATATGTGTGGGAGCTTCTATCTAGAAAAGGCGCGCTCACCTGCTAACCCTCACTAAGTTAACATTACCCTACCTTATCTATCTCACAACTTTGGGACAAAGTGTTGGGTAAGTTTGGGGGGTACTATGTATCAGTGAGGGAGGTACTAAAAGCTCTCCAAATTTTACCTTTTGTTCTTCTTCCTATAAATAACCTATGTACATATACATATATACATGCTTGATACAAAAAATTTTGCATAGATAAAACTTTGCCTCTATACAATTGTACAAAGACACTTTATAGTAAAAACTTGTTCTGACTTCTTTCCAGGTTGTTTTCTCTGTGTCTAAGGTGGTGCAGGTTTTTGTTATGCTTTTTCTGAAAATGTAGTCTCAATACGATAAAAGACTATGACTTTCCAAACTAAAAATTCAAAAAATAATCTCGCAACAGCTAAGAGATGTGTATGCAGAAGGAAAAAGCTGCCCAAACAACAAATTTTTCTCTTATTTTCCCTTACCCAACAAAACCCCAAAAAGAGAAAGAAGCCTTATGAGAGTGAATAAAAGCATGAGAGTTGTGCCAATTGAAAAAAAAACACTCTTGTCTTTCCAAAAGTACCCATCTTTAGGCATGGTAGATCCGGGGTAGTGGTACGTAGGATGTGAAATCAATGCTCTAAAGCCAACTGGCTTGGACTGTAGGGACCACTTGTCCGTTAACATACCAATACCTGGATGGACTGATGGGAAACAAGAAAAACCCAAAAAGCCTTAAACCTACCCAAAAACACAACTTTCTGTTGCTAAAAGTTGTTTGGTGTGAAAGCTAACTTTGAAATCATGCACCCAAGTCTCACCGAAGATGAAGAGAAAATTTTGCTTAAATAAGGAAGGAAAAATAAATTCTGTTGTTCGTGGTCGGGCCGTATTCTCTTTAAGACATCTTAATACTCGCTCAAACCCCTTGTCTGAAAACTATATCGAGTTAAGAAGAAGTATCACAAAACAAAGTTTTAAAATTGATTGAGGACAATCAAAATGCTAAGTTTCGGGGAGTTGATAACACCCACTTTTGTGGTATTTATGGCCCATATTTCATTGTCAAAACTGCCATTTTAAATTGTTTTCCTCTCCATTTTATCATGCTATTGAATAAATAAGTCACACTATGCTCTTAAGTCATTTTGATCATCTTTTATAGAGTTTTCCTCGCTTTTCCACTCAAAATCATCAAAACAGCCCGTCCCGGCCCACTTACAAAGAATCAGCCTTTTACTAGGCGCACGACACGTCCACTACCTGTCGCGGATGCTGGCCGATAGGGGTACAAACCGACACGAGTGTGTCGCACGGTGTGGTCACTGAGGGGCGATAAGCCATTTACCCAATAGAGAGCTCTGCCCGCCATGACTAATCAGCCTGTTATGGCATGTCGTGTGATACGAGCCTCTCACCAAAAGCAACCACCCGTCGTGCCCGATACCTTCGTAACACGGCACGCGATAGCCAAGCTACGTTGGATGACATGCACGCATCAATCATCCCCAAAGCCACGTATGTAGAGCTGATAAAGGGGTACGTGGCACCCGGAGATCAGCAACTTCTTCCAACCACTGCCTATAAATAGCAGGTATAGGACCCCGATGGGACATGTCAGAACCTCACAAAGGCTAACTTTGGAAAGCACCTGGAGTTAGTGTGTCGCATCCCCGAGGCGTGTCGGGCGATACTAGGTGATCACTTCTCCAACCCGAGAGGGGCGGGAGTAGTTCACTTAGAATCTGTCCCGGTAGCCGTAGCAGCCCGATATCGACTAAAGAGGCCACCTGATGTGTCGGGTTCCTAGATGAGCCCCTGCCCGAGACGGCTCGCTCACTATACCTGATACAAGGAACCCAAGAACCTAAGACCCCTCTAACCTGACATGATACTGAACCCGATACAGATCACCCATCATGATGTGTCGCCCGAGATGGTGGCATCCCGGTATGACTGTATCGGGCAGAGATGCCTTGACCGATACGCCTGCCCGTCACGACCTATCTCCCATCAAGGGTTGCCGCCCGACACAGACATATCAGGCAGAACTCTCGCCCGGTATTGGTTAGAGACACCTTAGGGGCCTGTTGTTGTATGTCGACCTCCTATATCAAGGAGGCCGATACCTATCTTCCCTTCTATAGTCATTTACTTTATTTATGCAATGTAACTAAACCCTTTTATAAAATGCTCATGCTAATGGAATTAGTGAAGTTTTAATACCTTTTGCTCTGTGTTTGGTTCCTTTTTGTTAGATGATTGCTTTTTAGCATCCGAACTCTAGCTTGTATGCTTGGATCATGTTTTGACTAGCTATCGAATCGTGTTTCCCGTTTCAACTCCCTCGAGAGAGGTGTTGTAACTCTAGCGTTTGGTCCGATCAGGGAGTATGAGAGTACCCAGGGTCGGAGTTGCTTCAGTTATCTTTCCACTCCAACCCAAATCCACCACCTTTGAGAGAGGGTGTTGGTGCTTAGTTGGAGGTACCCTCTTCGAGAGAAGGGGTACTGGATGTTTTCTGCTGCCGCTTGTTATGCCTAAGCTTTCCTCCTTCATTCCTTACCAAGGCAATAGTGTTATCTTCTCAGATTCTATACACAAAACCCCTAAAAATTAATAAATGCCAAAACCTTAATATTCCTTGTAACTCCAGTTAGAGATAGATTTTCTTTATAGCACTTTCGTGTGGCATTTCTTTTTCTTTTATTTTACCGATCTTGATCTACCGTTCCCTTGGGAACATTTTCTTACCCTTCTTTTACCAGAGTGTAGAGTGTTGATTCCGTGTTCTTAGCACGACCACCCTTGTCCCTGTGGCTTGACCCCGATCGCTACTTCGGACCCCGTCATCATTGCGGGGGCCTCAGAGTCGGGTTATTTAAAAGTCCTACTACTTCAAATCCGCTCCTTTGGACGCGTGATTTAGGCCGGTCAAGTAGTTTAGACTTCCCTCTACTTAGATCATTATATTGTATCATACATGTAAACCCTTATGGGAGATTATGATGTAGTTTTGTAATCTTTTGTAGAAATTTAATATAGTCATTTGTTTAAGTTTGCTGCTACACTTTGGTTGTTTTGAATACCATTTATTGAAATTTGAAAATTTTACATCTATTCCAACATACCTTTGAGTGTGTTTGGAATGGATGTATTACTCTTCAATTTTTTTTAGTAGGGAGTGAATCCCCTCTAGGATCCCACTCCATACAAAAAAATTGTAAGTCGGAAAAATAAAATAAAATATGTTTTAAAAACATAAAAATATAATCTAAAACATGATATGGTTTTGATAACCTAATTCATAGATAATAAAAAGGTGCTTTTCAGGGTTAATGAAATCAATGTGAAATTGACTCTAAATCTATATATATGCTTAATAGGTTCTTCGTAGAACTAGGATTGGAATTAGGTTGGACCTTAGACTATATAGATTCTCAAGTTAAGGTATGTTTGCATCACCTATTATTCATTTTGAGCAATTCACCTATTTTCTTCTTTCTCTTGGTCCTCTGGACAATAGCCTACGCAATATTCTTTCTTTTGAAAATTATGGTTCATGTGAACTACTTTATTTGGTACTGATCTTGTGATCATCTTTTAACATTCTTTTGGTCTTTCGTATGCTTTATTCATGATGGAATTCAATTGTTCATATGTGCCCACTTTGATGTGGATATTCTTATGGTCATTTTTGTGGTGACTACTTTGTGCAATCTAACTATACTTTCTACTTGCCTCTCTATTAAACATGTTATGTGATTTAGTATCACTAGAGTAGTAATTACATTGGTTTTTGGGAAGTATGCCCCTATTATTATTGGGATGGAGGTGGTGGTTCTCCATACCCATGTTTCAAGTTTGTGAGGCTTGGCTCACTTTTATATATATTGGGAGTTTGGAAGTGCACATTATCTACCAAGTTTCAACTTTGTGAGGCTTGGTCTCCTTTGTCTATATATTGTTCTAGTGTTATGCTTATCTCACATGCATGCATGTTTGATGATTATGGGGCGTGTTCCCTAATTGTTTATATGTGCTAGTATGGTACCATTTTATTTGTTTCATTATGGAAGGTATCTCTTTTATTGTGATTCATTTCTTTTATGACCTCTTTGGGTAGTCCTTTTCTTTTCTATGAGAAACATTCTTAACTTGATGTCCTTCTATTCCATAAATTGCTCAACCCTATTCTCGTATGCACATACCAGGGTTTGTTGATGTCATCTATTTTTCACTTTTTTTGGGGTATGCTTGCAACCCTAGGTGAAGGACATGGAGGACATGGCATAAAGATATTGACTTATCTTAAGGAGTTAAAGATTGGAGAGGATCTTTCTATGGTTTAGATTTCCCTCTACTTAGATCCTTAAGATGTACCTTTTTACATGTAAAATCTATGTGGGAGATCATGATGTTCTTTTGTAACCTTGTGATAAGTTGAACATAGTCAATATTTTTATTCCACTTCTATACTTTGATTGTTTTGAATGCCATTAATAATATTTGAAAATTTTGTACCCACTCCAACATATCTTTTAAGTGTGTTTCGACTCAAGGTTTTATTCTTCAAATTTTTAGTAGGGAGTGGATCCTCTATTGGGTCCTAATTCTTACAACATGGTATCATAGCTCATGGTATTTGGAATATGAATATTTCAATTTTTTCTCCCTAGTTAGAACCTTTCCCATACATAGTCACCCTTTAGGTTGGATGTTTTCCTTATAGTTTGCCTAAGTTGTCCATGAGTTGATGAAAGGTGATATGAGGTGCACATTGGAATCATATTTAGTGAACCCTTATGTGGAGATGTTTTAGGTAATCTTATCCTACCATATAGAATTATGGTGATATGTATCTTTGGATGCAATAAGGTTTTACTTGAGGATGGTATCAGATTATGAGGATGAGATACTAGTAGGACAAGGAGATCTTATTATGGAAAATTGTGACTTGGTTTCTACAATTAATTTTGAATCTGTCTTTTGTTTTATCTCGAATAGATTTTATCGCCAAAAATTACTTTCCATTATACTATTATATGTACAAAGAATTGTTTTTCTGGATTTATCAAAGTTTTCTTGAGATGAGTCACAATGAAGAGATATGTGAAGAAGAGAAACCCTAGAATCAAAATAGAATCTAAAACCTAGTTTTGTCTATGAAGAAGTGACTAGGAAAAAGTGAAATAATATAAAGGTGAAGTGGACCTACCCTTTGTACCCTATGAATTTTGTTTGATGTGAATCTTAGGGTTGTTAGGTTAGTGACACAAGGACCTAAAGATCAACCCTAGTTGGTAATGACTTTTTAGTTGGATGCATGTACAACATAAACCCCTAAAATATTCAGAATTAAAAGATGCAAAGTGATCATCACACCTTGATGTTTTGTAGCTTAGCTTGTTAGGATAAATCTTTTAGGGGGTGGAGAGTAGTTCGTTGATTATGTATGGATGATTAGATTTCAAGGATGAAATTCCCTTTGAGGGGTGGAGTGATGTAACAAACTAAAACTTGGGTATGTTCTTAGCTTAGCCTTAGTCTAAGTTTTTCATAACCCTTATATCCTTTTTGGCCTTGATGATTAATTTATGAAAATATTAATGGTTTGGAATATAATTGGACACTAATTATATTAATGTAAGGTTATATGCATAAATATCTTAGTGGATGTTTCAATGAGGGTCTAAAATACAATTTAACCACTTAAGTGGGATAATGATAAAATAAATTATACATAGAACTTTCTATGGCCTTTTGGAATAATAAAGAGAAAAAGGAATAAATAGAAAATCTATAAGCATGAAAATCTTGCATTGAATGATTTAATTTGATAAATGAAGATAATGTGAAGTAATTTGCCTAAAATTCATAAAAGGGAAACTCAAAAGATAATTCTGAGCCCAAATTCATTTCCATGGGTTAGAGTTTTCTTGAATGATAAGTTTCAAAATTTTGGAAAACATTTGATAAAAAGGTTAATTTAGGAGAGAGAAAGTGTGTAGATCCTTCGAAACATTAATTATAATAATAAACAACATCAACATGTAGAAATTAAAATAAATTCTATCTAAGACACTTAATATGACATATGGGTGATGTTTCATCAAATTTGGAGAATCCCAGAGTCACTAATGCATGAGGAAAGCAAAAAGTTGATTTTATTTAAAAGAATTAAATAATATAACAAACGTCTCCAAAAGGAAAAAATAAAGCCAAAATTGAATTCTAAATGCCTTAAATAGTCTATGCATCAACTTTGTCTTTAATGAAAACATGTTTTAGCCCTTAGTTGATTTAGGAAAGAAAAATGATCAACATCTATATTGCATTTCATTTAATATTTTGATTTGGTAAAGGTTCCAATTTAATTGGACAACACTATTATTTTGATCATCATCTCATTGCCAAATATGACTTTTGTATTAACAATTGGTTTCCCATCCAAAAATAACTCTCTTCTCTTCTACCAACCTTTCTGCATTCCGGATATAGTAAAATTTGCCTTCCTTCTTTCCCTGATTCACATCTCTCTCTCTCAAATCTCTCTCCCTCTCTGTTCACATACGACTCTTCCATCATATTCATTTAAGCCTTGGTTGAAAGATTATTCACCGCTATTTATGTCCCTCAAACTTGGCCACTGTCTTCCCCTATTATCCATATGCTCTCCTCTTCTTGCCCCTCTCCCTGCATGCCTTCATCATCGAATCCCTAGAAAAGAGGTCCCAAACTTTTGTGACGTCATCAGAAGCAGTATCTTGGTGATGGTTTGGATTCCTCTAGCACCAAGCCAATTTCCCCATATTCCAACTATTGCCACCAACAATGACCAGCCAAGCCCCTGAATCCCAAAGTTGTGTCCAAGGTGTTAGAAATCTTGGTTTTCATCCCTCAAAACTATGTATGTAAGTCATTTTCCACTATTCAAATCACCTGGTCTTTGTTATTCAGATTAATATGTTAATTGGTGTTTTTCTCGTATTTTGGTCATGTTATCCTTATGGTCAAATCCACTATGAAGTTATCCTCTTTTGTTTGCTTCACCATGATTACTTGATTTTGCTAGTCCTTCACCCGTTTCTCTTTGCTGGCCATGGTGAAAAACCATGGTGGTGGTTTTTGGTCGTGTTGAGGCCATCCTTTAGAGCTTGTTGAGACTGATAGAGACTGGTGGATCTTCCAGGGTATCCTATTACAATGTGAGTTTTTCCTCTTCTCTATTATTTAATTTATATTTTTACCTTTATGATGGTCATTCATGATCTCAGTTGACTCTTTGATCAATATAGATACCCAAAATCAAATTCTATTTGTTTTCTATGAATTTCATGTACTCTTGGGCACCATAATTAGCTTAATACACCTCTTTGTTCAAATACTTGAGTTTGACTAGTTGAATTTATCTTTTGGTCTCCAAACTTGTACACATTATTCTACACTTCATGTTGTAGATATGGTCCAAATTTGAGACCATTTGGACCTTCTTATGATTTTATACGAATTTCCTAAGATCTAGCCCTTTCCTAGCTCTTTTTAGCCCTTTTTATTTCTTTTCTCTTCGTTTCCCATGCTAGGCTCGGCCCATCTTGTTCCTTGGGGTGCCACCGGGCCAAGCTTGCCCCAATGATTGACCCAGCAGCCCTTGGATCTCAATCCAATGGCGCTGGGGTCATCCCCTACTTCACACCTGGAATGGCAAGTCCACGGTGGACCGACCACCCTGGCTCCTAACCCAACCAGCTAACCTAACCTGTTGCACCCCAAGGACTTGATCAAAGGCTCCCTTACCCTCTCTCAAATCTTCCTCATGCTTCAGTTTTACAAAATCACCTCTCGGAGGCCAAGGAAATGAGACGCCCCATAGGGTGCTCCTCCCCCCTCCTTAGACCTAACCCTAGTCCCAAAAACCTATTTAAGATCCCTACTGCCTTCGGCCCGCCCCCACGAACACGAACGACATCTCCACTTCCCACGTCGTGCTCTCTCTCTCGCCCCCTTTTTCTCCGGCCGCTGCACCACTGCGGAGCAAGCTAGCTTGTGGGTGGGTTCTGTTGTTTGGGATGATCAGCAGTGACCCTCAGATCGGAGTCCATGCTGATCCAAGTCATGATCAACGGTCCTCGCGCCCCCCCTTGCTCCTTCATCTCGCACACACTCGATCAGCAACAGACAACCTCACAGCCATTAGATCCGATCTGATCAAAGCAGACCAAGGAATCCAACAGAGGTCGTTTTTCTCGACCTAGGTATTTATTTCCCTCTCTACCCAAAAATCCAAAAAATGACTCAAACTTGCAAAAATGATATCTTGAGATTCCTAGCTCCAAACATATTGAAATTATAGTCCATTTTCATCAAAAAAATTAGCCCGGTCTAAAAAAATGGTTTCAAAACCTGTTTCATATCTATGTTCTCTATTTTGATGAAAGTACCTTTGAATAACCTTCTTGAGTATAAAATGGACAACTTTCTTAAGTTCATGATCCGAATCTAGTTCCTAATCCATCATGCAATCTTACTATGATGTTTAAGCACAAACCTATCATTATAATCTAGAAACTTGAATAATGACTCGGATATTGATGATATAACTAGGGTTATCTAATATGGTTCCTAAAAACAAAAAAGTAGATCATTCATTCTCGATATATGCTTGATGCTTGATTAAATGTTCAAATATTGATATAATGTCGATTATAAATGGATGATCTACCCTATGGTTGTATAGGAATGAAAACCCCTAATCTTGCATATTGAATACATGGTGCGGACATAATACGATATTGATCCTCAAATCTATATATTGATTGATCTAGGATCTACTTTAGACCTTGACCTTTCACTCTTAGACCTTTACTTGGTTTGCATCCAAAAAGGTACGCTATTATACAACTCCTTGTTTGTAATGATGATACTTTTAGGTATCTCTTGACTTATGCTTGGCTATTTATTTGGATGAACTATTTTTCCCTATGAGTAGTCTTCCATTTTTCTTCTATACTATATTTTGAGAAACATGAAACCCTAAATTGCAATACCCATTATGACTGCCCGTATATTGATGTTGATAATGATGTTGGAAAAGTTGATGATGTTGATATGGAATATAAGAAAAACCCCCCTTGATTGAAGGGTGGGGTTTTGTACATTGACCTCCTATCTCCTTTGGTGAGAAGGAGCTTGGTGACCTCCCCATCGCATTGGGGTAATAGAGTCACATAAACTAATATAAGCATGCTTCTTGATTACAGCATAATGGGAAATTCGTAATAAAATCCTTGTTGAACAAAATTTTGGTTTTTTTGGAAGACCGTTTGATATGATTTTGAAACATAAGTCCTACCAAGCATACTAGTTTTCTTAGAAATTGTTTTACTTGTTTTTATATAGCGTACCGTGCAATTGCATTGGCATTGTGTCTTGATTTTCTCAATTTTAGGTAATGCAAGGAACTAGAGATTTACATTCATCTACTCATTTATCCACTGCAATAAAGATTGCTACATCAATTATGGACTCTACATGGGAGCTAATTGTAAAAGGGATGTAGTTGTTGGCTAGTTTCTTATCTTTTTCTTCCATGTTGCCTACGGACCTTATGTACTAAACCTTTTGGTTCATTTTAATAAAGAAGAATGTTATTCCATTTTTGCATATTATCTGTGTGTGATTTTCAGACCACTCAGGGACGGGCGCTCTAATCCCTTTAACACTACCCTTTTGGACAGTGGGATTGGGATTAGGGTAAGAACAGATATGTGCCATTTGGTATCAGAGCCATAACACACTTCATATGCATTAGTGAAATTATGTTCTTAATCATTGAACCAAGGAATCCCTAAAATTCACTATGGTGAAAACTGAGGTGTCTAGAAAGAGCACAAAGGGGGTTCTAGCATAATTCCTCCTATCCGTCTTCACGGTGGATGAGGTTCCTCCTGCTCCACCTGGTCGTAGTTGATCTAGAAATGGATGGAAGGACTTCCTATAACCCTAGAGAGTATTCTAGCATCTTATCTCTTCTATAAGGATTTCCCAAGCCACCTATTAGAAGGAAGTAGGATGACTCCTCATCTTCTCATTCTCTTTAAGGTTTCATGACTCGATCTATGTACTCTCTCTATTTTGGGTAATTTAAGGATGAGAACAACTAAAATCTGCAAATAAATTGAGAAAACTTGTTACAATATTTCCATGATCTATCATATGTTTTTTCTTTGAAAGTTATAAATAAAAAAACTTATATCAGTTGAACTCTTGCAGATGGCCCCAAAAACTAGGAACAATAGGGATGGTGAAGGGACCTCTGGTACTAAAGATAAAGGGAAGAAGCCTCGTATGAATGATGATGAAGATGACGGTTCTGCCAATAAGACCACCGATATGGGGGAGTGGGAGTTGAAACAAAAGGCCATTATGGATGCCCTCCATGACCTATCCATTCGTACAACATCCCTTGTGCCAACCCATAACCCAAAACCCATCACTATCTAGGATTTTCTAAAACTCATCCCAGAAGCCTTCTATGGGAAAGACAAAGATGATGTCCTAGAAAAGGATGATGCCTGGTTAGTGTCCATGCAAAACACTTTTAGGGTTTTGAGGTGCCCTAAATAAGACAAGGTTAGTTTTGCTACCTACCAGTTGAATGGGGCGGCCAAGTTGTGGTGGGAGAATTATATCTGGTCACAACAGGTCATCCTTGTCAATTGGGAAGCCTTCAAACCCATTTTCACCAATCGTTTCCAACCCACATCTGTGAGAAAGGAGAAACTAAAATGATTCCTCACCCTTACCCAAGGAACTAACACACTGGCTGAATATAGCTGACAGTTCTGCCTTCTGGAGAGGCATGTCACCAACCTCATTGAAGAGCAAAAACCAGACTGTTACATTGATGGTCTCTTCCTCACCCTAAAAGCTTTTGTATCCTCATCCAAACCCACCAATTTTCAAGATTCCTATGACCATGCCTTATCCATGGAAAGAACCCTAGGGATGGGACACAGGAAACCATTACCTACCCTTGCCTATCTAGGCCTGACTGAGGCTGTACCTGCAAAACCCGAACAGAAGGGAAAACCCCATATTGGTGGCAATAAGAACAAGAACTGACAGAAGAACCAGAGAAATCCTCCTGCCCAAAACTACAATCAAGGTCAGAACCAAAATTACAACTGTGGTCCTGCACAAAACCAGAATCATGGCCAAAACAGGGGTCAAAGCCGGAATGCCAATATTCCTCGTTGCCGCAACTGTGGTAACTTCCACACTGGTCAGTGCAAGTATCCGTCCCCGGTCTGCCATTACTGCAAACAAGAGGGTCACTTCAGAGACAGCTGCCCCCACCCTCCTCCAGCATGAGCCAGGCAAGGTGAACATCGACAGGCCCATGTCTTTGTTGTGAATGCAGATGAGGCGAAGGCCAATGAAAACAAACTCATGGAAGGTACCTTTTAAATTCAAAATTATTTCCAGAACATTATATCATGATTATCTTGTACAAAATCCTTACAAAAAATATATGTATACGTAGGTATGATGCACATCTCCGACCATTTTGTTGTTACTCTATTTGACTTCGGGTCAACAAACACCTTCATGTCTAAGAATCTTGCCTTTATGTTGAATCTTGAAACAAGGGACTTAGGGTACGTACTTGATGTAACTACCCCAAGTGGGAAGATGAAAGTCTGCTACTATATTGTCGAAAAAGTCCCTCTATCTTATGATGGAAGTAGTTTTGAATTAGATTTCATAATCTTAGACATGGAAGACTTTGACCTTATTTTAGGGATGGATTGGCTCCATAAAAATCATGCTTTGATCAATTTTCATGCCAAGAAAGTCATTATTTCCAAACCCAACCTCCCTATTCTTGTAATTCCTGGAAGGAAAGATCGAAATCAAAATGTTGTTATTTCTCTGATTAAAGCCCAAAACTTAATAGCTAAAGGGTGCAAAGCATACCTAGCAACTATAACCATAGTCAATCCTGATATGAATGCCCTAGAAAACATTAATATAGTGTGAGAGTACCCGAGTGTCTTCTCTGAGGAGCTCCCTGGGCTACCACCAGATCATGATGTCGAGTTTTCTATTGATTTAGCACCTGATACCGCACCCATTTTTCAGGCACCCTATCGGATGGCTCCTGTTGAATTGATTGAGCTGAAAAAGCAGTTGCAGGAATTGCTTGACAAGGGTTTCGTCCACCCTAGTACCTCTCCTTGGGGATCCCCCATTCTATTTGTCAAGAAAAAGGATGGTTCCCTTCGCATGTGCATTGACTATCATCTGATCAATCAAGCTACTATGAAAAACAAGTATCTGCTGCCCAGAATTAATGACCTTTTCGATCAACTCCATTCTGCCAAAGTCTTTTCAAAATTTGATCTCCATTCTGGTTACCACCAACTCAAAGTTAAGGATGAAGACATTCCTAAAACAGCCTTTCGAACCCGATACGGGCATTATGTATTCCTTGTCATGCCATTTGGGTTTACCAATGCCCCTAGTGTGTTAATGAACTTGATGAATAATGTCTTCCAACCGTTCCTCGACGAGTTTGTAGTGGTATTTATTGATGACATATTGATATATTTGACTGATACTGAATCACACCACATTCACCTTTGCAAAGTTCTTGACATCCTCCAATCTCAATATTTCTATGCAAAGTTGTCAAAATGTGAATTTTGGATTTCTGAAGTCATGTTCTTGGTCCACATAATTTCTAGTGGGAAAATTTCTGTTGACCCCACCAACTTCTCGGTTGTTCTAGAGTGGCAAACCCAAAGAATGTTTCTGAGATTCACAATTTTCTGGGTCTTGCTGGCTATTATCGACGTTTTATTCATAACTTCAGTAGGACTGCTTTGCCTCTCACTAAGCTCACCAGGAAACGAGAATATTTTATCTGGTCAAAGGAGTGTGAGTCTAGTTTTCAAGAGCTAAAGACAAAGTTGACAATTGCACCTATCTTGACTCTTCCCGCGGGAAATGATGGGTTCGTCATCTTCACGGACGCATCAAAGTTCGGTCTGGGTTGTGTTCTCATGCAAGAGAGAAAAGTGGTTGCTTATGCCTCTCGACAATTGAAGCCAAATGAGGTCAACTACCCAACCCATGACCTCGAGCTTGTCGCCGTCATATATGCTTTGAAGATATGGTGACACTACTTGTATGGTGCTACCTTCGACATCCTCACTGACCACAAGAGTCTAAAATATATCCTAATACAGAAGGATCTCAATATCAAATAGAGGTGTTGGCTCGAGTACCTTAAAGAATATGACTTCACCATTGCCTACCACCCTAGTAAGGCAAATGTGGTGGCCGATGCACTCAGCAGGAAGCAAGCTAAATGTGTTGATGTCTTTACTACTGAATGGAGGAACATGGAAGTCATGTCACCTTGTCCCTCAAGGCGTATGGGAAATGTTCGTAGATTGGCCAGTGTCCATGTAAAACCAGGCCTCCATTCTGAGATCCTGTCAGCCCAAAATAATAGCAAGAGCCTTGATGAAATGACTAAGCTATTAGAGAAGCCCCAAACTCTTTTGAAAGTCGGTATGGATGGTGGAATCCGATACAAACAACGCATATGGGTCCCAGAAGATTCAGGCATGATAGAAATGGTGTTACGAGAAGCTCATGGGTCGAAATATACTGTGCATCCTGGATCGATTAAAATGTACAAGGATCTGCAAAGGCACTTCTGGTGGAGGAATATGAAGACTGACATTACTACTTTCATCTCCAAGTGTCTGACCTGCCAACATATCAAGGCCGAACATCAACGTCCACGAGGTCTTCTACAACCCCTGCCTATCCCTGAGTGGAAATGGGAAAACATCACCATGGATTTTGTGGTGGGTCTACCCAGGACCAGGAAAGGGAGTGACGCCATTTGGGTTATAGTTGATCGCCTAACTAAGTCAGCCCATTTTATTCTGATCAAGACAACAACCAAAGTCCCAGAGCTAGCAGAGTTGTACATTCAGGAGATAGTCAGGCTGCATGGAATTCCTATATCTATAGTATCAGATTGTGATGCAAAGTTCACTTCTCACTTGTGGCGACAAGTACAGGAAGAACTGGGAACTCAACTGAATTTCAACACTGCTTATCACCCACAAACTGATGGACAGTCTCAGAGGACAATCCAAGTTCTAGAAGACTTTTTGAGATCATGCATCCTCGATTAGGGCGGTTCTTGGGACCACTACCTTCCTCTCGTTGAGTTTGCCTACAACAATAGCTACCAATCCAGTATAGGCGTGCCTCCCTATGAAGCTTTGTATGGAAAACTGTGTATATCTCCACTTTACTGGGATGAAGTAGGCGAAAGATGAATTCTGAAATCTGAGGAACTACAACTCTATTCTGAAAATGTCAACCTAATCAAGCAAAGGTTAAAAAGAGCACAAGATCGTCAGAAGTCTTATGTTGATGCACATAGGACTGACACTCAGTTCTTAGTAGGTGATCATGTTTTCCTGAAAATTCGACCGATTCGGGCCATTGCAAAGAACAAAGGAAAACTTAGCCCTAGATATGTGGGTCCTTTTGAAATTTTGGATCATATTGGGGAATGTGCTTACAAGTTGGCTCTACCTCCACAGTATAGCATGATGCACAACATCTTTCATGTATCGAACCTAAAGTGGTATGTCAAAGACCCTAGCCATGTCCTCAATCATGAACCAATTGAATTAAAGGACACCCTTGTGTACCAAGAAGCTTCGATCAAGATACTTGATACTTGCACCAAGGAGCTCAGAAACAAGAAAATCGATATGGTTAACGTGTTGTGGAAGCACCATGGGAGTGATGATGCTACTTGGGAGTTGAAGTCAGACATGGAGGAATGTTTTCCTGACCTCTTCAAGGAAGTTTAGATTTTGGGGACAAAATTCCTTATAAGGAGGGAAGGACGTGACAATGTGAGTTTTTCCTCTTCTCTATTATTTAATTTATATTTTACCTATATTATGGTCATTCATGATCTCATTTGATTCTTTGATCAATATAGATACCCAAAATCAAATTCTATTTGTTTTCTATGAATTTCATGTACTCTTGGGCACCTTAATTAGATTAATACACCTCTTTGTTCAAATACTTGAGTTTGACTAGTTGACTTTATCTTTTGGTCTCCAAACTTGTACACATTATTCTACACTTCATGTTGTAGATATGATCCAAATTGGAGACCATTTGGACCTTCCTATGATTTATATGAATTTCCTAAGATCTAGCCCTTTCCTAGCTCTTTTTAGCCCTTTTTATTTCTCTTCTCTTCTTTTCCCTTGCTGGGATCGGCCCATCTTATGCCTTGGGGTGCCTTTGGGCCAGGCTTGCCCCAACGATTGACCCAACAACTCTTGGATCTCAATCCAACTGCGTTGGGGTCATCCCCTACCTCGCGCCTGGTATGGCAAGTCCATGGTGGACCGACCACCCTGGCTCCTAACCCAACCAGCTAACCTAACCTGTTGCGCCCCAACGACTTGACCAAAGGCTCACTTACCCTCTCTCGAAGCTTACTCATGCTTCAGTTTTATGAAATAACCTCTTGGAGGCCAAGGAAATGAGCCGCCTCCATAGGGTGCACCACCCCTCTCCTTAGCCCTAACCCTAGCCCCAAACACCTATTTAAGACCCCTACTACCTTCGACTCACCCCCACGGACACGAACGACATCTCCTCTTCCCACTCCATGCTCTCTTTCTCTTACCCCCTTTTCTCTAACCGTTGCACCGCCGTGGAGCAAGCGTGCTCGTGGGTGGGTTCTGCTATTTGGGATGATCAACATTGACCCTCAGATCGGAGTCCACGTTGATCCAAGCCAAGATCAACGGTCCTCGCTCCCCCCTTGCTCCTTCTCGCATACACTCGATCAGCAATGGATGACCTCACAGCCATTAGATCCAATCCGATCAAAGCAGACCAAGGAATCTAATGGCGGTCATTTTTCTCGACCCAAGTATTTATTTCCCTCTCTGCCCAAAAATCTAGAAAATGACTCAAACTTGCAAAAATGATATCTTGAGATTCCTAGCTCCAAACATATTGAAATTATAGTCCATTTTCATTAGAAAAATTATCCTGGTCTAATAAAAATGGTTTCAGAACCTGTTTCATACCTATGTTCTCTATTTTGATTCAAGTACCTTTGAATAACCTTCTTAAGTATAAAATGGACAACTTTATTAACTTCATGATCCTAATCTAGTTCCTAATCCATCATGCAATCTTACTCTGATGTTTAATAACAAACCTATCATTATGATCTACAAACTTGAATAATGAATTGGATATTGATCATATA
This sequence comes from Alisma plantago-aquatica, assembly GCA_963693085.1. Taxonomy (NCBI): domain Eukaryota; kingdom Viridiplantae; phylum Streptophyta; class Magnoliopsida; order Alismatales; family Alismataceae; genus Alisma; species Alisma plantago-aquatica. The sequence continues at coordinate 668,067,701 of OY856412.1, read as the reverse complement.
ACTAGGGTTATCTAATATGGTTCCTAAAAACACCAAAGTAGATCATTCATTCTCGATATATGCTTGATGCTTGATTAAATGTTCAAATATTGATATAATGTCGATTATCAATGGATGATCTACCCTAGGGTTGTATAGGAATGCAAAACCCTAATCTTGCATACTGAATACATGGTGCTGGCATAATATGATCTTGACCCTCAAATATGTAATTTGATTGATCTAGGATCTACTTGAAACATTGACCTTTCACTCTTGGAACTTTACTCGGTTAGCATCCAAAAAGGTATGCTATTATACAACTCCTCCTTGATTGTAATGATGATACTTTTAGGTATCTCTTGACTTATGCTTGGCTATTCATTTGGATGAACTATTGTTCCCTATGAGTAGTCTTCCATTTTTCTTCTATACTATATTTTGAGAAACATGAAACCCTAAATTGCAATACCCATTATGACTACCCATATATTGATGTTGATAATGATGTTGGAAAAGTTGATGATGTTGATATTGAATATAAGCGAAACCCCCCTTGATTAAAGGGTGGGGTTTTGTACATTGACCTCCTATCTCCTTTGGTGAGAAGGAGCTTGGTGACCTCCCCATCGCGTTGGGGTAATAGAGTCACATAAACTAATATAAGCATGCTTCTTGATTACATCATAATGGGAAATTCGTAATAAAATCCTTGTTGAACAACATTTTGGTTTTTTTGGAAGATCGTTCGATATGCTTTTAAAACATAAGTCTTTCCAAGCATACTAGTTTTCTTATCAATTGTTTTACTTGTTTTTATATAGTGTACTGTGCAATTGCATTGACATTGTGTCTTGATTTTCTCGATTTTAGGTAATGCAAGGAACTAGAGATTTGCATTCACCTACTCATTTGTCCACTGTAATAAAGACTGCTACATCAATTATGGACTCTACATGGGAGCTAATTGTAAAAGGGATGTAGTTGTTGGCTAGTTTATTATCTTTTTCTCTTTCCATGTTGCCTACGGGCCTTATGTATTAAAACTTTTGGTTCATTTTAATAAAGAAGAATGTTATTTTATTTTTGCATATTATCTGTGTGTGATTTTCAGGCCACTCAGGGACGGGCGCTCTAATCCCTTTAACACTGCCCTTTTAGACAGTGGGATTGGGATTAGGGTAAGAACGAATCTGTGACATATCCTCAGTGTCCTCCTCACATCAGAATGCGAGTTGGTTTTTGGTTAAGGCATGTGTTGCGGAAGCTAGTCGCTTTCTCTCGTGGAAAATTAAAGCGAAGAAGATGATCACTACTTTTTACGATTTTTCCCACAAGCGTGTCGCACGAGTTCTATACAATTTTTGTCTTGACAAATCATCTGGTTGTAGGCACAAATCCCCATTGGTCCACCTCAACTAGGTTTTTGAAACGAAATTGTTATATACACGACTTTATCGAATCTTCTATTTGATTGATCTTTTCAGAGTAGATTATTTATCGATCAGAAAAATAAAATAAAACTTATTTTATAACTATAAGGTCATTCCATATCCTTTGATATTAGCTTGGTCACTTAATTCTAATCCAAAAAATATATGTTTTTATAGATTTATATAAATGGCTATATTTTCCAAAATGCATAACTAATAATTTGTAAGTAAGAAAAATAAAAAAAAATATGTTTTGAAATTGTAAAAATATAATCTAAAATATGACGTGGTTTCGATAACCCAATTCATAGATAATAAAAAGGTGATTTTTATGGTTAATGAAATCAATGTGAAATTGACTCTAAATCTACATATATGCTTAATAGGCTCTTTGGAGAACTAGGCTTGGACCTAGGTTGGACTTTGGACTATTTAGATTCTCAAGTTAAGGTATGTTTGCATCCCCTATTTTTATTTTTGAGCAATTCACATATTTTCTTCTTTATCTTGGTCCTATGGACAATAGCTTACACAATATTCTTTCTTTCGAAAATTATAGTTCATGTGAACTACTTTATTTGGTACTCATCTTGTGATTACATTTGGATATTCTTTTGGTCTTTCTTATACTTTGTTCATGATGGAACTCAATTTGTTGATATGTGCCCATTTTGAGGTGGATATTCATGATGGTCATTTTTGTAGTGTCTACTTTGTATAATCTGACTATACTTTTTACTTGTCTCTCTATTAAACATGCTATGTGATTCAATAGTACTAGAGTAGTATAATTGCATTGATTTTTGGGTAGTATGCCCTTGTTATTATTGGGATGGAGGTGGTGGTGCCCCATACCTGGGTTTCAAGTTTGTGAGGCTTACCCGCCTTTGTCTTTATATTATTTTAGTGTATCCTTATATCACATGCATGCATGTTGATAATTATGGGGCGTGTGTCCTAATCCTTTATACGTTCTAGTATGGCACCATTTTATTTGATGGCACCACCATGGCCATGAGGACTTAGACAAATAAACATAAAGGGAATTCAAATTAAGGATGTCTTTATGGTTATATATGCCAGATAAGGTGTAGATAATTTCATGATAGGGGTGGGGCAGGCCCCATATACATTGTCCCATGTAGGCAAAGATAATGTTGATAGGAAAGTACACTCCTAAATCTATACATCCCATATAGAATACAAAAAAAACATAAATCTTCTATAATCACTGATTTTTACAATTCACTTAGTTTATAGCTTTTCTTGTAACCTTTTATGTGATGCGAGTTCAGTCCTCAAAGGAAGGTTGCCCCTTTAGCCTTCAATATTTACCATAACAGTGACGACTCAACCTTGATTTGTGTCATCAATTTTGGCTAGAATGCTGAAATGGTCTAGTCCCCAAAGTGATAGAGAACCCCTGAGCTGGTTGACCCTTCGCCATGAGCAACCATGCAGCTGATATGATGTTGTGATGCCGAGATGCTGCTTTCCTATTTAGAGATAGGTGGTTAAGTTGTTCTTTCGCTCCCAATAGTTTGTAAAAAGTAGAGCCCGTCCTCACGTTCTTCCAACTTTAAACATGGGTTTGATTGGCCGCCCGAGGTCAATGGTTCCGCTAACTCTGACATTTTGTTTTGTTTAGGTCATCCCTACCCTTTAGCTTTGCTGAATTGTTATTCTTTACCAGCTTGCATGTGTGGCACCTTTGGCGCTTTCCCTATATAACTGTACGCATAAGCATGCACCTTACCTCCTTTAATATGAATAGGTTATAAAAAAAACATGTACATGAACCCAATATGTAAATAAAAAAAAATAAAAGTTGATCATTGCCCGTTACTGAAGTCCACTTGACTGCCTGAACCTTTGGGGATCTTGACCGGCCGTCACGACTGGCATCTCGCCGCCGCCAGCACTGACCGCAACCAACGTGGGCAAGGTCGGAGCTCAGCTGTTACACTGCTTCGTCACGTACACCCAACAACCAGACAGGGAGGATCAACCAATACCATACCTAAAGTTTCTCTTTTTCTTGTGGCTGCACAACGTATAGCACTGAATCACCACGAAAAAGGGTGATAAAATACCAAGTTAGCCTGCTGACACGAAACAGTCGTAGCATACCCCAAATTCTATTTTAATCGGTCGAAGTTCATTATTGTCTTGTAGTACCAAATTCTAGCTGGCATATAACATTGTGAGACGCTCAAGCTCGCTCATGCCCGGTTTCAGGCGCAGGCTTCTAAACCGCCGCCACGTGGCGGATGGTATTGGGTATTTTTTTGATATTATGCAATAGTCAAATAAATTTATTTTACTTATAACTTTTGAACCGTAATGAATTTTTTTATGAAACAAAAATTATTGGTTTTGTTACGAAAAATGCAATCTAACAAACCTAATATTGAAATTAAAAATATATAAAAATAATATATATAAGTTGATTGACAACCAACTATAGTGTCTATAAATTGTTATTGACACCCAAAATGGTTCATTGACACCCAAAAATTTAAAATGACACCCAAATAAAGCGTTCGATGCTATGGTGCCCATCAATTATTATTGACACCAAAAAAATGTTTAGTCGACACACAAAATGGTTCGTTGACACCTACAAGTATAAAGATGACGCCCAAATAAAGTAATTTATGCTCAAAATAGTTCATTGACACCCAGAAATTTAAAATGACGCCATAATAAGGTAATTGACGCCTAAAATGGTTCATTGACACTCAGAAGTTTAAAATGACGCCCAAATAAGGTATTTTGGATACTATGAAGCCCATAAACAGTTATTGACACCAAAAATTGGTTAATTGACGTCCAAAATTGTGCATTGACACCCAAAAATATAAAGATGGCACCCAAACAAGGTAATTGAGGCTCAAAATAGTTCATTGACACCTAAAAGTTTAAAATGACGCCCAAATAAGACATTTTGGATGCTATGACGCTCATAAATGATTATTTACACCCAAAAATGGTTGAATTGACACCTAAAATGGTTCATTGACACTCAAAAATATAAAGATGACGCTCAAATAAGGTAATTGAAGTCCAAAATAGTTTATTGACACTCATAAGTTTAAAATGATGGCCAAAAAGGTATCGACAACCAAAACAACATAACGACACACAAATAACTTATTGGCACTCATAAATGGCTAATGACACCCAAAGATGAATAATTGACGCTCAAAATGAATCATTGATATCCAGAATAACCGATTCATATCATTTTTATATATTTTTTTTAAATATATCAATATTAGTCTTGTTGGAATGTATTTTTCATAACGAATCCAATGTTTTTATTTCGTCAAAAAATTCATCACGGTTCAAAAGTTATTAGTAAAATAAATTTATTTATATATATTACACAACATCTACCAACTTATCCAATTAAAATTCACCACATCAGCACTCTAAATCAGTCTCTCTCAACAAACCACTCGCTCCCTGCGCGTGAGGCGCGCTTGCAGCTGCCACGCGTGACATAATCATTTTCCAAGAGGTCATAGTAAGCTGACCTCAAGGAAAGGAACTCTCTTGAATGTTATCCTATAAACAGAGAAAGTGGGGGCAGATTTGAGCAGAACACCAAACTCTCAAGAAAAAAAAACCACCGGACTCCTCCTACTAACCATTCTCCCATCGTTCCATCCTTCCAAAGATCTCCGGACTCCTCCTGCTAATCATTCTCCCATCGTTCCATCCTTCCAAAGATCTGCTTGTTCGTCTGTCATTCCTTAACATGAGTCAAAAGGCCACGTCTTCTCCACTAGCCGCCGCCGCTGGCTTCTTCAGCACACGGCAAGCCTCGGGTCGGGGAACCCGGCTGGTGCCAAAGCGTGGACAGATCAAATCCAGGATAGCCGCCACTGCCGTCCACTCTATCGCCCCAGCCATCTTCAGGACGATCCCACAACAACACCATCAGGAGCATCGCCGCTAGGTGCAGCGCCTACGGCGCTGGGAATCCTTCTAGCGTGAGTGATGACAGGAATGTATGCATTCTTATGCTGTCATATCATCACCGCTGTAATTGGTTAGATCCTGCTCCCCACTGATCTTTCAGTTGAGGTGAAGCCTGACTGTCCAGCTAAAAAACTACCATGTTTGAAAAGTACTTATCTCCGGTTAGAAAAAGGTACTGTAATAAAAAAGATGTTAATTAGATAATTATAAGTACTTTTTTTTTTTGGATCTGCATGGGCCGAAGCCCACCCCCTCTCCAAACAGGTGCCAGAGCCCGGATGACCCAAGAGGTTGGTAAATACAGCTGACCCGAGCGGGGAATCGAACCAGCGACCCTTCATGAGGGGCGCGCTGGCTTGACCTCCCGGGCAGTAATTTTAATAGTAATTAGGATTCGGAGAAAATAGCGAGTGAGTTTAGAGAAGCAAACTCCAGAACTTGAGATGAAGACGTGTGAAACACTGTCTTCAAGACAGATTCCGCCGCTCCTAGTACGAGTGTCTCCGGCGGTGTATCTTCAAGATTCAACCATCCTAACTCTGGTACAGCCGCTCGGTGCAAGCGAGAGTGTTGTGTTGAACTCGTTCATTAACCCTTGGTCGCAAACAGCAAAATAGCGTCGCGAAGTAGTCGGCAGCGCAAGACAGCAACAAAGGGGTGGTATTCAAGAAGAACATGCTTAGTGCAGGTGGAGAAGAAGGCTCTCTGTATCTCGATAGTTTGTTGTGAAACGTGTTTTACAAATGAGAGCGGATGCCTCCTTATATGGAGCGTGCCTCAGCCGTCCGCGGTAACTGCCCGCACCCGTTGGTCTCTCCAATGTGTGTCTTTAACATCACGTTTAATGGCCGGCTTAATGGGTAGTCAAGAGGGGTTTTATCGCTGCGTCTTAAACGTTGTCGACCAGACTCCAAATGATGCAACACAGAAAATAAAACGTCGTTTCAAAAAGTAAAACAAAATAAAAAATATATCGTAAAAAAGATAAGTTCATACATGCACCGAACCGGACCGGACCGAACCGGGCCAGGTCGGGTGGGGCGAGGCGAGCGAGCGAATGAACGAACGTGTGCGCATGTGTGTTCTATTTTATTCCAAGAAATACACAAATCTAGTCAATCAGTCGTAAATTTCCATGCCCTTTGAGAGGTCCTGACCTCTTGGGGACCACTTGCCTTTATAAGGAGTTGTGAGGTTCCTGATGCAACCAATATGGGATAAACGTTGGCTGAAAAACTGGAATTTTGAAACAGAAAATACAACATTCCCCCACATGTTCTATAATTCCTTTGGAAATTCAATACAAATAAAAAATTTGTGACATTACTATGTTTTTCAGCATTGGTATCTTGTGGCTTTGAATCATTGCCTAGAATGACTCACTTCAATCCGGAGAGACGTGGTGATCTACGTCTTGAACTAGACTCCCTGATTTGGACTTTAGTAAATCAAACAACCATAGTGCGGGCACTAGAACGAGTTCATATCAGTGTTGCACATAAACAACCTTCGTAAGATCTTATTTCATGAGCGCTCTAGTGAGTATGCCCAACTCACATAAACCCCAGCTCTCAGGTTACACTCAAATGGTAGGGATCTCTAGGGGTATCCTGACTGGTGCATACCCTACCAATAAATGACCTTGAGCTCATTCAGAGTGAAGCTCTTCCTTTACTCAGACAGAGTTGAAGCACTGGCGCCATAGGGAGGGTCAAGGATTAAAACTCCAAAGTGTGCTTCTGCATAACACGACAACTTAGTTGTCCCTTTGAACAATTCCTCATGGGATCTCCAGTTTTGGAAAGGTAGGGTTACCACTGTAATGTTTATTCTATGGGCAGAAGACCCATCCCCCTCGACGAACTGTGTACTAGCTTTCTAGCTACACCCTCAGTAATTGGATCGGCAATGTTACTTGTAGATTTCACATACTCTATAGATATGACCCCTCAGGTGATGTGATATCTCAAATCTCCATACCTTAATCTCATAAAGTGCTTACCGGGGTTGCCTTTAGATTGCTTAGCTTTGTCTATGGCTTCTTTATTATCACATAATATACAAACAGGAGGAAATGATTTAGAAACAATCAACAGATCAATAAGTAAATTTCTAAGTCATTCATCCAGACAACAAGCTAGCCTCCATAGTGGATCTAGCTCTCATAGTTTTCTTGGATGATTTCTAAGAAACTACACATCCTCCAAGGCAAAATACATACCCACTGGTAGATTTGGTTTCATCAGAATCTGCAATACAGTTAGCATCGGTATGTCCTTCTAATATAGGTGGAAAATCAATATAATGAAGGCTATATGTAGTTGTACCTTTAAGGTACTTAAACACTCTTATCATAGCTTTCCAATGGACCTCATTAGGATAGCTAGTGTACCTACTCAACCTGCTTATAGCATAAGAAATATCAGGCCTAGTGCAATTAGCAAGGTACATTAACCTTTCTATATCTTGAGCATATCTATGTTTATCCACAAGAGTACCCTTATGTACAACAAGATGTAAACTAGCATCATAAGGTGTATTAATAGGAGGACAATCAAACATATCAAATCTATGCAAGATTTTATCAACATAATGGGTTTGATTAAGTACATAACCAGAAATAGATCTACACAACTTAATACCAAGTATTACATCAGCAAGTCCTAAATCGTTCATATTAAAATTTCTATCAAGAAAAGATTTAGTTTTAGAAATAATTTTAGAATTAAATCCAAACAATAATATATCATCTAAATATAAACACATTATTATGCAGACATCATCAGTAGTTTTAGAATAAATACAATGATCAGATTCATTCGCAATAAATCTGGCAGATAAAACCATTTTATCAAACTTTTCATTCCATTTTTAGGTGCTTGTTTCAGTCCATACAAGGACTTGACAAGTCTGCAAACTTTGTGTTCTTATCCAGGTGCTATAAAGCCTTCGGGTTGATCCATGTATATCTCTTCTTCAAGATCTCCATTTAAGAAGGTTGTCTTGACATCCATTTTATGGATTTCAAGCGTATGGATCGCAGCTAAAGTAACTAGGACACGAAAGGAAGAAATTTTGGTTACGGGTGCATATGTATCAAAGTAATCAAATCCTTCCTTTTGACTAAAGCCTTTGGCTACTAGTCTGGCCTTAAACTTATCAATGGAACCATCTGCCCTCCTCTTCTTTCTAAACACCCATTTACATCCAATAGTCTTACAGCCTAGATGGAGCTCGGTAAGAATCGAAGTATGATTGATCATAATTGATTATATTTCATTATCAACGGCTTCCTTCCAAAAGCTAGAGTGTATGGACTTCATGGCATCCTCATAGGTATGAGGGTCTTCTTCTACTATGAAGGTGTAGAAGTCGAGACCATAGTTCTTATCAAGTTTAGTCCTTTTACCCCTACCTAGATCACTCAGAGGTTCATCTACTAGGAGTTCATATTCTACTTCATAAGAAGGTGGAGCTACTAGAGGTTCAGTAGGAGAGGAAGAAGAGAGATCTTCACTAACTTGTCTAGGAACCTTTTCCTTAAGAGGAAAAATGGTTTCACAATAGACAACATCTACATGTCTAATCTCAAGTATAGAGTTAACTCTAATGTCTGAGATTTTAGATTTTATTACTAGGAATCTATTGGAATTATTGTTTTCAACATATCCTATAAAGGCAGTATCAATAGTTTAGGTCCTAGTTTTCTCTTCTTATTCTCAGGGATCTTAACCTTGGCCAAACACCCCCACACTTTAAGGTATTTCAAATAGGGTTTCTTGTTAAGCTAAAGTTCATAGGGTGTTTTTTCAAGGTATTTAAAAGGGATATGGTTGAGAATATAGTTGGCTGTAAGAAGGGCTTCCCCCCACAGTATGTGACTAAGTCCAGACTCAACTAACATTGTGTTGACCATGTCAATCAATGTTTTATTCTTCCTCTCAACTACTCCATTTGATTGAGGATTGTATGGGGCAGTGGTTCCATGAATAAGGCCATGGTCCTCACAGAACTTATTAAGTTCATTAGAAGTGTACTCACCAACTCTATCAGACCTCACTCTCTTGATGTTCTGCTCTAGTTGTTTCTCTACTTAGGTTTTATAAATTCTGAATTTTTCTAATTGTTCATCCTTAGTTTTCAACAAGAAAATAGAACAATATTTTGAAAAATCATCTATAAAGGTAACAAAGTATCTCATATCATCACGAGTAAGAACATGATCTAAATCACAAATATCGGTATGAATTAACTCAAGGGCTAGTTTGGTTGGGTGTAGTAGGGTGCAATTGTGTGAGTTTGTAATATAAAAATGTACATCAAACACGCACTTTGTCATCCGGCTACACCCTACCAAACAGGCCCCAAGCAAAGATGTATTATGATCTACTACTAATTTAAATGGCTTTTTAGGAAGCTTAGCTTGCACACAAACTTGGCATCTTTCAGAAATATCAATATGCGTCTTAGGAATAAGATCTAAGTGAATCATGTGTTTCATCATATTTTTATTCACATGATCAAGACGTGCATGCCAAACATCACTAGTTTCATAAACTAAACATTAGAAGATATTTCATTACTAGAAGAAGCATTACATGAAACATAAGATAGTTTAATCAAACCACTACAAGTGTATGCAAGAGTAGTATAAGAACCATTCTTAGAAATTACAACTCTATTTCCTTGACACAATAAGGTATAACCAGAATGTTGCAATACTACTCGACTAATCAAATTTCTATGGAAAGAAGGTACATGTTGGACATCATGTAATCTAAGGACATTCCCTGAAGTAAGCTTTATGTCAACACGTCCAAAGCCAACAATCAAGATGGTAGATGAATGATCTCCTCACTTGATCACTTTATCAGATTCGTCCTGGTAGGTATAAAAGAGGGATTGGTCAAAACAAATATGGTAAGTGGCACCAGATTCCAAGTACCAATATGAAGATATGTCAGCAAAAAGAATGGTAGAATTTTCTAACCTTTCTACATAAGAGGAAGGACGCCCCCACAGTGATCATATTTACTTCAAGATTTTTAGGAGCCTGGACTATCTTCTATCTCTGACCTTTTCTAAATTTGCACACATTCACTAAGTGGCCAGGTTTATCACACACAAAGCACACATTTTTTTCCTTGATTACTATAATTATTACTCTGATTTTCGTGGTGCTTACGACCCTTAAAGGAAGGTTTAGATTTCTTATGGAGATGGGATTGGTTGGGTTTCTTCTTAGTCTTATCATCTATAACCATGTTGACAGATGGGTTAGACTTCATGTCTTGTTCCCTATGTCTATCCTTGATTTATAGGGATTTGACTAAGGATGCCATGGACATGTTCCCTTGTCTACGTCTAAGGGTCCTAGTGAAATCCTTCCAAGAAGGAAGGAGCTTCTCTATGAGGGTTGCTACTTGAACATTTTCATCAAGGTTATAACCTTTAGCCATGGATTTAGACACTAAGTTTGGTATTCTAGAATTTGAGCCGAGATAGGTTTATCATCAACCATATTATATTTTAGCCATTCAACAAAGGCATAACGTTCAAGACCAGTGTCTTCTAGACCAAATTTAAATCTAATGCCGTCCATAGTTCAAGAGCAATTGGAATCCTATGGTATATATCATAGAGCTCATCAGATAAGGCTAATAACATCCTTCCATAACATAGGTAATCAGTCTTCTTTGAAACAGGAGTGGGGATGACAGGTTCAGGAACAACAGGATCAAGATTGTCTTCTCTAAGGTGGAGGTTAGTGGGTTTTGGTGGAGGCACAACATGAACAGACTCATCGGGTGGTAAGATGGTAGACACAAGTCCAAGAGATGTTAGCCATAATTGCATTTTCTATTGCCAATGATGGAAGTGTAAACCAGAAAAGCATTCTGGAAGAAGGGAGGCTATATCATCAAGAGAGAGCATAGTTTTCGAATCCATATTACTCAAACAGGAAGTTTAAGAGATATATCTAATTTACAACTATTTAGGAACAAATTGTTCTGTCTATACAATTGTTTATACAATCTAAAACAGAGAAGTAAATAGATATCTGTCTTGAAAATGTTAGAAAAAGGTATTGTAAGATAGAAGGAAATTAGAAAATTACAAGCACTTAATCACTAATATGCAGTAGTAATTTTAATAGTAATTCAGATTCATAGAAAACGGCGAGTGAGTTAAGAGAAGCAAACTCTAAAGCTTGAGATGAAGGCATGTGAAACATTATCTTCAAGACAGATTCCACCGCTCCTAGCACAAGCATCTCCGACGGTCTATCTCCAAGATTCAGTCACCCTAACTTTGGTAGATCCATTCGGTACAAGAGAGAGTGTTGTGTTGAACTCGTTCGTTAGCCCTTGGTTGCAAATAGAAAAACGGCATTGCGAAGTAGTCATTGGCGCAAGACAGCAACAAAGGGGTGATGTTCAGAACAAACAAGCTTAGTGTAGGTGGAGCAGTAGAGAAATTGCATTGGAGAAGAAGGCTCTTTGCATCTCGATAGTTTGTTGTGAAGCATGTTTTATAAATGAGAGCAGACACCTCCTTATATGGAGTGCGTCTCTTCCACCCGCAGTAACTATCTGCACCTGTTGGTCTCTCCAACGTGTGTTACATCTTAAACGTTGTCGACTAGACTCCAAACGACACAACACAGAAAAAAAAACGTCCTTTCAGAAAGAAAAATAAAATAAAAGATATATCATAAAAAGATAAATCCACACACGCACCAAACTGGATCGGACTGGACTGAACCGAATTGGGTCGAGTCGGGCCGGGCGGAGTGAGCAAACGAACATGTGTGTGTGTTTCATTTTATTCTGAGAAATACACAAGCTTAGTCAATAAGTCATAAATTCCCATGTCCTTTGAGAGGTCCTGACCTCTTGGGGACCACTTTCCTTTATAAGGAGCTGTGAGGTTCCTGATGCAACCAATATGGAATAAACATTGGCTCGAAAACTGGAATTCTGGAATAGGAAATACAACATCTCTTGGGTTAATGAAGTTGAATGCTCACTTTAATAAGTCATGTTTGTACGTGTTTTTCTTCTGATAATTATTACATATTGGATAGAAAGTAAATCACCACCAACTGTCGTGACTTGAAGAATATAGAAAAAAGCACCAGAAGTACAGGTAATAAATTAAATAGTTGGGTGTGTGTGTGATATAGCCCTATTTTAGGGCTCCACCTCATGCCATTTTGTACTTAAATCACATCTAAACATGTTAGATTACAAGCCAAAATTCACCTTTGCTTGGTGCGCCTGCTAGAGGTGCTACACGCTAGCCGATTTGACTTGACTAGATGCGCCCCACGAGATCGGACACACGTGAGGGAACACTTTTGAAATTTATATTGGCCCTAACCAAGTCGATCAAAAAAAAACATGTTGCCCTCAAGTGCATTGGGTATTTCTGTAGTATAGGTGATTGGTAAGAAAAGGTGATTGGATAGAGGGGGGGCACTAAATCTAGGGTAGTGTTTGCTATATTTCTAGTACAGAGATTAGGGTTTAAGAGTTTTAAAAGGGGTTTGTTTGTTGATTACTCTAAATGAACAAGAAATAAAGGAGGAATTAAACCTAAGTTATCTTGAACAACCAAAATTAGAAAACTAGATTAACAAACTAGCTAAGCAAGGGCAAGAGTAAGCTACACTATATAGACAAGCGAGAAGTAATGTAGAAGCTAAGTTAACCACTAGAAAGAGCAACAACCTAAGTTAACACTAAAGAGAAGAACTAAGCAATTAACTAGGTTAAGCAAAAGCAACTAAACTAGACTAGCATAAACAAGCAAGCAAAGCAAGTTGGGTTTTAATAAGATGATTAAGGTAGGTGGGCCATTTGGGGATGTAACTTTGATATTAGTTGGGGAAGGTTATTAGACAAGCATGGTTCTCATTTTACATCTAGATTACCAAACCAAACAATAAGACCAATGCTATTAGAATATACTTTATACTATTAGTAGAAGACTAGGGTTAGGTGTACTTCTAATAGGATTAGCCAAATCTAGGTTTCTAGGATAAGTGGTCTTGAGCAATTGAGGGTTGAGGGTAGAGATGGGAGTAGAGATGAGGATATTTGACCTCATTCCACTAGCCATTCTAGCCTTTAGAAGACTCCAGGGAATCACATCAATCCCACTTATACTAGTAACTTAGGTCTCATACCAAGTAGTAGGAGAGGGTAGGGCATGTAGAAATAAAGGAGACTAGCTAGGGATCCCCTATTGGGACCTAGGAGTCATACCTAAGATTGACACATGCATCCCAATTCCCCTAGAAACATGGTATCATCAAACACCACCAAACAAAAAATTAATAGCATAAAGTATAAATCACAAGCATGGCAATGGGATAAGAGGCACAAGCATGGAGCAATCATCATAGATAAAAATGAGTTTATTACAAGCCCAAATTCCCCCTACATGGTATCAAAGTCACATTTTATCCCCAAACAGCCCACCACTAGGGGCTTAGCTACACATAGTCAAAGAAATAGTAAAAGAGATGAGAAGAAGGGGAAGAAATGCCATGGAGTTGGGGGAAGTAGCCTTCTTCTTCACCTCCTTGATTTTGGGGACGTCCTCTCTCCTCCAAGGGTGTAGGTGAGCATGAAGATATGGGGTGTTATGGATGAACACCTAGAAAACTAGGTCTCCAAGGTGAAATGGAGGTGGAAATGGTGGATGGAGAACACAAATGCAAAGGAAATGCACTAAATTCTCAAGGAGGAGTGATGGAGGCTAGGAGCAGTTGTACGGTGGCTGACCTAGTGTTGTGGTTGCCACCCATGTATATATAGGTGGTAGTGGAAGCACTAGGATAAGTGGGGGTATTTTGGGAAAATCAATGCAAAAAGTGGTAGGTTTAGGGTGGCAACACGGTCGTGTTGAATGGTCGCAGTCGTGGTAGGGGTAGATGAGGACGGTCATGGAGAATGGACATGGGTGTGTTGTGGAAGGGTGGTGAGAGTGCTAAGTAAGGGGTGACCACAGCCGTGGCGGAGCGCCACGGTCGTGTTGGATGAGCAGCACCATGGCCGTATTGGGTAACACGACCGTTTTGGAGGAGGATGACTTGGTCGTGGGGCAGCAGCACGGGCAAGTTGATCTTCAGAGGTCACGGTCGTGGAGGTCGGCCACGGTCGTGGCGTCTTGGGGGCCAACTCCTTGTTGATTCTTCTCAATAAACAGTACGACCATGGGCATATCCCTCGGTCGTGGTATCTTCAATGGGACACGACCGTGCTGATTGCCATCGTGATATCCCTCGATGATGATGCAAGGTCGACCCGCCAAATGCAAAGGCGGTCGAATCCAAAGTTGAAAGAGGTTGTGACCCAAGAAGTTATGAAATTTCTTGATGATGGGATAATCTACCCCATTTCTGACAGTACATGGGTGAGTCCCATCCAAGTTGTACCCAAGAAGGGTGGGATCACTATTGCAGAGAATGTAGATGGTGAGCTAATGCCGATAAGAGAACAATGCAAATGGAGAATGTGTGTTGACTATCAGAAGCTCAATGAAAAGTCTAAGAAGGACCACTATCCTCTCCCATTTCATGACCAGATTTTGGAGAGGCTAGCGGGACAAAGCTTCTATTGTTTCTTTGATGGATATTTTGGATATTTCCAAATTTTCGTGCATCCTGCAGATCAAGAGAAGGCAACATTCACTTGCCCGAGTGGCACCTTTGCCTACCAGAGAATGCCATTCGGGTTGTGTAATGCCCCTTTTACTTTTCAGAGGTGTGTGACCTCAATCTTTGTGAATATGCTTGATTCGTCTTTAGAAGTGTTCATGGATGATTTCTCAGTTTTTGGTAAGACATTTGATGAGTGCTTGCTATATTTGGTTGTTGTTCTTGAGAGATGTGTGAAGGTTCGCCTAGTTCTATCTTGGGAAAAGAGTCACTTCATGGTACCCGAAGGCATAGTTTTGGGTCACCAGGTTTCAAAGGATGGGATTGAAGTTGACAAGGCTAAAGTGGGCCTCATTTCTACTCTCACCATTCCTTCCACCGTAAGACATGTTCGGTCTTTCTTGGGACATGCCGATTTATATCGCCGCTTCATCAAGGATTTCAGTAAAATCTCAAGACATCTATGTCACTTGCTTGAAAAGGATGTTGAATTTCATTTTGATGACAAGTGTATTGAAGCTTTCAATCACTTCAAGGAAAGACTCATTTCAGCTCTGATCATGCATCCCCAGGATTTCTCTTTGCCATTTGAGATTATGATCGATGCATCCGACATGGCCGTGGAGGCTGTGTTGGGCCAAAGAGTTGGCCAGATTCCTCATGCTATCTACTATGCAAGAAAAGACTTTAGACGAAGCCCAAAGAAATTACACAACAACTGAGAAAGAGTTGCTTGCAGTCATCTTTTCTCTTGAAAATTTCTGATCATATCTCTTGCAAAACAAAGTAGTGATATACACAGACCACGCTGCACTAAAGTACCTCATGTAAAAGAAAGATTCAAAGCCAAGGTTGATCAGATGGATTCTATTTCTTTAAGAGCTCGATGTGGAGATTGTAGACAAGAAAGGAGTGGAAAATGGTGTTGCTGACCATCTCTCCAGAATTGATAACCCCTTTGATGATACAAATCGAATCAAGGAAATGACGTCACATGAAAAAATCTTCCTTCTTTCATCCACTCAAAGACCATGGTATCAAAACATAGCCAATTTCTTGGCTAGTGGGAGGATACCTAGCACATGGACAAGGGAGGAAAGAAAAAGGTTATTTTCCATGGTCAAGAATTATGCTTGGGATGACCCCCACCTCTTCAAATATTACCCCGATCATCTCACAAGGAGATGTGTTCCGGAAATAGAACTACAAGATATCCTATCCATGTGCCATTCCGAAGTATGTGGAGGTCATTTTGGAGGAAAACACACAGCTGTAAAGGTTCTTCAATGTGGGTTTTATTGGCCATCCTTGTTCAAAGATTCACACGAGTTTTGCAAAAGCTGCTTGAAGTGCCAAAAAGTGGGCACTATCTCAAAAAGGGACGTGATGCCTCTATCACCCATTATTGTAGTGGAAGTATTTGATGTATGTGGGATTGACTTCATGGGTCCTTTCCCACCTTCCTTTGGGTATGTCTACATTTTGGTTTCCATGGACTACGTGTCAAAGTGGATAGAAGCTATTGCAACCCAGATGAATGACCATAAGGTGGTGTGTGACTTTGTGAAATCAAACATTTTTAGCCATTTTGGAATACCAAGGGCCATGATTAGTGACGGGGGAAGTCACTTCATTCAATGCACTTTTGAAGGGTTGCTCAAGAAACATGGAGTAAACCATCGAGCAGCCACTCCATATCATCCTCAAACTGGTGGCTAAGTTGAGTTGGCCAATCGAGAGATAAATCTCATTTTAGAGAAAATAGTGAGACCAGACTATAAGGATTGGTCACTCAATCTCAATGAAGCTTTATGGGCATACCGGACTGCATTTAAAGCCCTTATTGGCACTACACCATTCAAGCTCGTTTATGGGAAAAGTTGCCACTTGCCAGTTGAAATGCAACACAAGGCATTATGGGCTTTGAAGACTATGGATCTTGATGGAGAAAACGTTAGAATGAAGATGAAGTTTCAACTTAATGTGTTGGAGGAAATGTGCCATGAGGTATGGTTGTACAATTCAAGAATGAAGTTCTTTCCAGGGAAACTCCGGTCTATATGGGAAGGTCCTTATCTTATCAAGAAAGTGTACCCATCTGGGGCTGTTGTGATATGTAAGAAAGAAAGTGCAAAAGAGTTCACCATCAATGGACAAAGATTGAAACTAGTTGTTGAAGTAGGCCCAGACAAGGCCAATCAAAGTTTTGATATTGTTATGCTTGTAGAAGAACAATCCAATGAAGAAATGTGCTTGGAAGCGGATGAGAAAGAAATATACTACAAGGATGCCTTGAGGATCCCAAAGAAGTGAGAGAAGTCAAGGATCAATAAGCCCGACTGAAGGCATAAAATTTAGCGCTAGTGGGAGGCAACCCACGTGGTTTGAGATTCTCGAACCTTACTTTTTGATACTTTTGTTTTATTTTCCACAAATACACACACACACACTTGTGTCTAATAGTTTTTCTTTGAATTTTGATGACACAACATGTGTTAGACACTAGAGAGAGAGGATGAAAGTTGATTCATGGTTATGAAAGAAAATTTGTAGCTGAATGCCAAAGACAAAAGAAGTTCTAGTTTTTTCTTAATTAAGAAAACTGAAGGATTGCCCCCAGTACGGCCGTGGAGCTAGACCACGGAAGTGGCAGAAGAGGACATCCACAGTTGTGGCCTCACTCCATGGTCATTTTGTTTTATTTCATCAAAGTGACAAAGAATGTCAAG
Source organism: Alisma plantago-aquatica (assembly GCA_963693085.1). Lineage (NCBI taxonomy): Eukaryota > Viridiplantae > Streptophyta > Magnoliopsida > Alismatales > Alismataceae > Alisma > Alisma plantago-aquatica. The sequence goes on along the minus strand of OY856412.1, from coordinate 668,049,906 downwards.
TTCTTTTAAACGAATGTCCACAGTCGTGGAAACCCGCCACGGCCATGTTGAGGAGGCATGGCCACGACCGTGGCACCAAACCACGACCATGGCAAGGGTCAAAGGGAAATGTTCTACATCGACAACACGACCGTGGTACCCATCCATGGTATTGCTACTAAACACTCACCATGACCATGGCCACCCGCCACGGCTGTGGCCCGACCCAATCTAGGAAAAAAAATAGGTTTTAACATCAAAACCTGACCCCCTCCTTCATTTATTCTTCTTCTACATCAGTTGCATGACTGTGGCGGCACACAACTACTCCGCCCTCCACCGATCTCCACCTCCAACAACTCAAAACACCCCCAATCAACCCCAAATCAATACCAAATCATTCCCCAGCCACCCCCTTCCATTTCCACCACCTTTCTTCTCTCAATCGCCCCTCCATCTCCACTTTCATATCCATTCCGCCCTACAACCCCCTCCACTAAACCTCCACAAAAACCCTCCATTTTTCACCCAAATCTACAACAAACCCCATTTCCACCATCCAAGCATCCTTCTCCTTCCATTCTACACCCAAATCCACATCCACATCACCCTATTCACCAAAATCCGAATTTCACCCCCCTTTCCTAGCACAACCATGAAGAAAATAGGAAAGGCAATAACCAAGGGGGGTAACATTATCACCGGAAGAATGTAGCGCTCCAAGAATGCCTCCTCTGATGTTTTTTTGCCTTCACACACCCCCTCCCCAACCACCTTCGCATACCAATCCCTTCGTCGCTCACAATTAGTGAGTGCATCCTGCTCACATTCATCTGACAGCCACCACATCACCAATGTGACGTATGAGGGGGGTGAAGAAGAAAAAGAGGAGTCTAAGGAAAATTGGGATGCCTTGATCGATGAAGTTGAGATGGTGATTGCAAAGAAAGGGTTGAAATCAAAAGCAACACCGTCATCGTCAAATCGGCCACCAAGGCTTATGCCTGCACACCACTCGATGTCTCACACGGCGGCAGAGCGTAGTGGATAGCCGCAACCTACGCGGCAATTGCAACGTGATGAAGAGTAATATGCACATTGGTACAACCTCGACACAAGTTCGGGGTCCCAATCCTACATAATGGAGGAAGATGAAGATGAAAGTGATGAGGAAGAGGTGGAGCTGATGCCTGAGGAGGATGATGTTCTGGAACAGTTGGAGGAAGATAGGTTGAAGGCCTTAGGAAAGGCCCCTGCACGAGTTTCCTATGGCAGAGGACACAGGCAAAGAAAGATCGCTCTCACCTACCCAGAATGCATGGCAAGGAGAGTCGTCTCCACTAGATATGGGTGTGAGAAGGTCATTGATGATCTAGGAATCAAAGAAGCGGTGGAAGGAAGTTTGAAGGCAATGGGGTTGTGGAACGTCCTTTTCAAACCCCAAACAACTTGCCTCGCTTTGACTCAGGAGTTCTTTGCCACACTGGAGAAGACAAAGGTGAGAGGTAGTGAAGCTATAAAGTTTTCCATGATGGGAAACATGCACACCCTCACATCTACTGAGTTGAATTGTGTTTTTGCTGCAACTCATGAAGAGGCCAAGAAGATGAATGACGGCCTACTAGAAAAGGAGGTAGATTTTGATTATGCACATTTTTGGAAGACATTGACAGGCAATAGTGATTACAATGAAGGGAGATCCAAAACCACCGCTATAAGCAACCCCTTAATCTGTTATGTGCAGAAGGTCTTAGAAAATACCATTGTGGGATGGTATGATAACTAAGGCTCCATCTCTCAAAAAGATATGTTTGTCTTGATGGAAATAAACCACAAACGGTATATAGACCTTGGAGTAATACTGATTGATCACATGAGGTCCATACCCTTCAAGAGCGTAAAACCTTTTGTTATGGGAGAGTTTGTAACCTCAATTGCACCCGCTTTGGGGTATGATATTTCTGGGTTAGAAGACGCATATGAGGGAGAGTTTGTTGACCTAGACTACCTTATGCGCTCACACACTATCAAGATGAATGACAAAAGGATGATATATCTCACAACTAGTGTTCCCGACATTGAACTCGAGCTTCCATACCACGTGGTGCCACTTCTATCTGTGTTGGGGGTCTTCTATAGATTGAAGGAAATATTGTTGAAGTGGCAACAAGAAAACCCATGAGAGACATACACTAGGGGGGGCACTGCCACACATGAAGATATAGAAGAATCAAATGTGCAACGACAGGAACAAGAAGATGAAGGACAAAGGCAACCCCAAAGGACAAGAAGGAGGGATGAATGAACATCCCAACTGCAACAGCCCTCAGTGAACGCCTACGACATGTCCACCGTCTAGGCACAACTCGAGGGTATTCAGAAGATGCATGGTGATATGCAGCTGATCCAACAAAACATGTGGCAAGACTAAAAACAAATGCACCACCAGGTCAACCACTTGTATCACTACCACCATGCCCAAGTAGAAAGAAACCCCGAATGGGGTGGAGATTTTTGGGGTGGCATAGCTGGATATCCAGAGACAAACCCTCCACCCCAGGACGACTACTGGGGACATTACTACCAGCATCCTGCTACAGGCCCAGCTCCTCCCTCAGCACCTCCTCCAGATCCTCCTCACTTGTCAGACCAGCAGCCACAACAGTCATGACACCTCCCCTATCTACCCTAAGCCATAGTTTCATGTTGAGGACAACATGATTCTAAACTTTGGGGTGGGTAGGGCGGAACGCACCACCCTCTATCTTTCTATGATTTTGTTCCACCTGTGATATCTAGATTAGTTTTTATTGCTCATGTTATTGATTGCATCGTTGCATAGCATGCAATTTCTTTCTTGCATTTTTTCTTAATTTTTCAAAATTTTTGCTTCTCTTTGCCATGCATTGCATATCATGTAGATTTTGTGTAATTTTTGCATGTTTTAGCTAGGACTTATTTGCTTTACTATTTTAAGTTCAATAATGTAGGTTAAGATTTGATTGAAGGCAAATTGGCACCATTTTGGCCAATTTTTCCCAAGCTTGAATGTTCTTGCCCAAAATGTATGTTTTGACTTAATCTCTACTATGGAAATGAAATTTTTAATCCATTGACAAATGCATGCTATTTTCTTAGATTTTATTGCTATATGGTCTTGTTTGATGACTCTTTACATGTACACCACCTTTCTTAAGTTTGTGAATGTTTTGGTTGTTTTTTTAATTGAGCAAGCTACAAACATTTAAAGCCTATGGAATCACTCTGTAGAAATGTGAATGTCATGTTGCTCTATCATGTGGCGTGATATCATTTGATGAAGTGTTGGATTAGCTTTCATGCAGGAGATCTTATGTCGAACCTTACTTTTTGATACTTTTGTTTTATTTTCCACAAATACACACACACACACTTGTGTCTAATAGTTTTTCTTTGAATTTTGATGACACAACATGTGTTAGACACTAGAGAGAGAGGATGAAAGTTGATTCATGGTTATGAAAGAAAATTTGTAGCTGAATGCCAAAGACAAAAGAAGTTCTAGTTTTTTCTTAATTAAGAAAACTGAAGGATTGCCCCCAGTACGGCCGTGGAGCTAGACCACGGAAGTGGCAGAAGAGGACATCCACAGTTGTGGCCTCACTCCATGGTCATTTTGTTTTATTTCATCAAAGTGACAAAGAATGACAAGTTCTTTTAAACGAATGTCCACAGTCGTGGAAACCCGCCACGGCCATGTTGAGGAGGCATGGCCACGACCGTGGCACCAAACCACGACCATGGCAAGGGTCAAAGGGAAATGTTCTACATCGACAACACGACCGTGGTACCCATCCATGGTATTGCTACTAAACACTCACCATGACCATGGCCACCCGCCACGGCTGTGGCCCGACCCAATCTAGGAAAAAAAATAGGTTTTAACATCAAAACCTGACCCCCTCCTTCATTTATTCTTCTTCTACATCAGTTGCATGACTGTGGCGGCACACAACTACTCCGCCCTCCACCGATCTCCACCTCCAACAACTCAAAACACCCCCAATCAACCCCAAATCAATACCAAATCATTCCCCAGCCACCCCCTTCCATTTCCACCACCTTTCTTCTCTCAATCGCCCCTCCATCTCCACTTTCATATCCATTCCACCCTACAACCCCCTCCACTAAACCTCCACAAAAACCCTCCATTTTTCACCCAAATCTACAACAAACCCCATTTCCACCATCCAAGCATCCTTCTCCTTCCATTCTACACCCAAATCCACATCCACATCACCCTATTCACCAAAATCCGAATTTCACCCCCCTTTCCTAGCACAACCATGAAGAAAATAGGAAAGGCAATAACCAAGGGGGGTAACATTATCACCGGAAGAATGTAGCGCTCCAAGAATGCCTCCTCTGATGTTTTTGTGCCTTCACACACCCCCTCCCCAACCACCTTCGCATACCAATCCCTTCGTCGCTCACAATTAGTGAGTGCATCCTACTCACATTCATCTGACAGCCACCACATCACCAATGTGACGTATGAGGGGGGTGAAGAAGAAAAAGAGGAGTCTAAGGAAAATTGGGATGCCTTGATCGATGAAGTTGAGATGGTGATTGCAAAGAAAGGGTTGAAATCAAAAGCAACACCGTCATCGTCAAATCGGCCACCAAGGCTTATGCCTGCACACCACTCGATGTCTCACACGGCGGCAGAGCGTAGTGGATAGCCGCAACCTACGCGGCAATTGCAACGTGATGAAGAGTAATATGCACATTGGTACAACCTCGACACAAGTTCGGGGTCCCAATCCTACATAATGGAGGAAGATGAAGATGAAAGTGATGAGGAAGAGGTGGAGCTGATGCCTGAGGAGGATGATGTTCTGGAACAGTTGGAGGAAGATAGGTTGAAGGCCTTAGGAAAGGCCCCTGCATGAGTTTCCTATGGCAGAGGACACAGGCAAAGAAAGATCGCTCTCACCTACCCAGAATGCATGGCAAGGAGAGTCGTCTCCACTAGATATGGGTGTGAGAAGGTCATTGATGATCTAGGAATCAAAGAAGCGGTGGAAGGAAGTTTGAAGGCAATGGGGTTGTGGAACGTCCTTTTCAAACCCCAAACAACTTGCCTCGCTTTGACTCAGGAGTTCTTTGCCACACTGGAGAAGACAAAGGTGAGAGGTAGTGAAGCTATAAAGTTTTCCATGATGGGAAACATGCACACCCTCACATATACTGAGTTGAATTGTGTTTTTGCTGCAACTCATGAAGAGGCCAAGAAGATGAATGACGGCCTACTAGAAAAGGAGGTAGATTTTGATTATGCACATTTTTGGAAGACATTGACAGGCAATAGTGATTACAATGAAGGGAGATCCAAAACCACCGCTATAAGCAACCCCTTAATCTGTTATGTGCAGAAGGTCTTAGAAAATACCATTGTGGGATGGTATGATAACTAAGGCTCCATCTCTCAAAAAGATATGTTTGTCTTGATGGAAATAAACCACAAACGGTATATAGACCTTGGAGTAATACTGATTGATCACATGAGGTCCATACCCTTCAAGAGCGTAAAACCTTTTGTTATGGGAGAGTTTGTAACCTCAATTGCACCCGCTTTGGGGTATGATATTTCTGGGTTAGAAGACGCATATGAGGGAGAGTTTGTTGACCTAGACTACCTTATGCGCTCACACACTATCAAGATGAATGACAAAAGGATGATATATCTCACAACTAGTGTGCCCGACATTGAACTCGAGCTTCCATACCACGTGGTGCCACTTCTATCTGTGTTGGGGGTCTTCTATAGATTGAAGGAAATATTGTTGAAGTGGCAACAAGAAAACCCACGAGAGACATACACTAGGGGGGGCACTGCCACACATGAAGATATAGAAGAATCAAATGTGCAACGACAGGAACAAGAAGATGAAGGACAAAGGCAACCCCAAAGGACAAGAAGGAGGGATGAATGAACATCCCAACTGCAACAGCCCTCAGTGAACGCCTACGACATGTCCACCGTCTAGGCACAACTCGAGGGTATTCAGAAGATGCATGGTGATATGCAGCTGATCCAACAAAACATGTGGCAAGACTAACAACAAATGCACCACCAGGTCAACCACTTGTATCACTACCACCATGCCCAAGTAGAAAGAAACCCCGAATGGGGTGGAGATTTTTGGGGTGGCATAGCTGGATATCCAGAGACAAACCCTCCACCCCAGGACGACTACTGGGGACATTACTACCAGCATCCTGCTACAGGCCCAGCTCCTCCCTCAGCACCTCCTCCAGATCCTCCTCACTTGTCAGACCAGCAGCCACAACAGTCATGACACCTCCCCTATCTACCCTAAGCCATAGTTTCATGTTGAGGACAACATGATTCTAAACTTTGGGGTGGGTAGGGCGGAACGCACCACCCTCTATCTTTCTATGATTTTGTTCCACCTGTGATATCTAGATTAGTTTTTATTGCTCATGTTATTGATTGCATCGTTGCATAGCATGCAATTTCTTTCTTGCATTTTTTCTTAATTTTTCAAAATTTTTGCTTCTCTTTGCCATGCATTGCATATCATGTAGATTTTGTGTAATTTTTGCATGTTTTAGCTAGGACTTATTTGCTTTACTATTTTAAGTTCAATAATGTAGGTTAAGATTTGATTGAAGGCAAATTGGCACCATTTTGGCCAATTTTTCCCAAGCTTGAATGTTCTTGCCCAAAATGTATGTTTTGACTTAATCTCTACTATGGAAATGAAATTTTTAATCCATTGACAAATGCATGCTATTTTCTTAGATTTTATTGCTATATGGTCTTGTTTGATGACTCTTTACATGTACACCACCTTTCTTAAGTTTGTGAATGTTTTGGTTGTTTTTTGAATTGAGCAAGCTACAAACATTTAAAGCCTATGGAATCACTCTGTAGAAATGTGAATGTCATGTTGCTCTATCATGTGGCGTGATATCATTTGATGAAGTGTTGGATTAGCTTTCATGCAGGAGATCTTATGTTGAAGACTACACTAATGACCCCCCTATGGATCTGACTATTCTTTCACCATCTTCATACCTCTTTGCCTCATGAAAAGATGTCAAAGTGCACATAGCAGCCGTGGCCACCCCCAAAATTTTGGGGTGGCCACATCTCAACCTCCCTGCTTCCCTCTATCCAACATTTGCCCTATCTACACCAAGGGCAAAGAAAAAGAAAAAAAGCAAAAATAAAATAAAAGGATGCTCCTATTTAAGAGCATTCAAATAAAGAAAAGATGATTGGATAAAAGCACTCCAAAATCTTACCGCAATCCTTTCTTCCTCTTTTACACCCATTGAGCTAGAAAACATCGAATGTAGCTCACTTTACCCTTTCTACAGCCAAGTGGGTCATCTAGTGTGGTTTGAAGCATAAGAGTGAATGCATTAAAGCGAAAGAATACTCCTAGTCATCTTTGATTAACACCAACATGAAACCGTTTACCCGAAATGACATGAAGGACATATGGAAAACATGTGTTTCTATTCTTTATATTTAAAGTTTGTATGCTCAGTGCTTAGTTCATCAATGGTTTGTGAAAGAGGAAAGGAGAGAGGTGGAATACATGAACTTAGTCACTTCCAAGACCATGTAGTCAATAATTTTTTGTTGCTATGCATTTTCCATGCTTTTGTATTGAATGAAAATGGAAAAGTGAGATTAAGTTAGAGCATACTTGAGGACAAGTATGTTTTAAGTTTGGGGTGGTGATGTAGCCCTATTTTAGGGCTCCATATCATGCCATTTTGTACTTAAATCACATCTAAACATGTTAGATTACAAGCTATTTCCCCTAATATGTTTATCATTGCCAAATGCACTTATGGATGTTCTTTGCATCATTTTCAGGTACATGGACCATGATTAGGGTGAATGAGAGAGAAGGAGGGGTCAAAATAAGGCCCCAAAGCTCCATCAAACTACCTTCAATGGCCAGGGATCGACATCAAGCAAAGAAACCCATGAATGATGAAGTTTAAAGTTAATTTTCCTACTGCAGACCCCAACACGACAGTGGGAATAACCCCACAGATGTAATGTTTATTATGAAGAATTAATAGAGCCAACAGGGATCTTGCACCCAAATGGCCACGACCATGGCCAGCCAACACGCTCGTGGCCAGGAGAGCTAAAGATGGTCGTGGCCATAACCCCACGGTCATAATGTTTATTATGAAAAATCAACAGAGTCAACAGAGATTTTGCACAGTGGCAATCCTACTAAAGTAAGATCAAAGAGTGTCCAACAAAGACTAAGAGAATTCACTACAACATGTCGATACTCATAAGGGTTTGAATCATAATTATAAAGCATAAAAGCATTGTCACATAGGTGATCACGTGGGTGATGAGCAATCAGCCATCATCATGTATTCATGTAGACCAATCGGGAACAATGCACCTCCCACTTATTCAGGTCCTAAGAAGAAATAAAAAAAGAAGAAAACTCTAATGACTTTTGAGGATCCCGATCTATGTCAGGTTGGTCCATGTAACAAGTAACAGACCCTACAGTCTGAGCCAATTGACCCAAAGTAGTGAGATGAACTCCTTGTACTGCACTCGAACCAATCCTTCTACTAGGATGATCTCATAGGCCACCTAGGGGTTCCTAGTGACTCTCTAATGAGCCTTAGGATGGCCCTACCAGGCATGACATACCCGCATTCATGAGAGCAATCATACACTAGTTGTGCACCATCCTCAACTCTCCTAAAAGAGAAAACAATGCTAATTTTTTCACACTCATGATTTTATTCTCTACATTCTAATTGAAAGGCTTGGGTGAGAACTATTTTGATATTTTTGGGATTTTTGGGTGGCCAAGTCTCTCTGTCAATTTTTTTTTAATGTTTCATCTTTTTGACTCAATCTAAAGTGAGAGGGCACACAAACCATCAAGGAAAAACACTTTAACTTGATCATAGCTCAAAACTCAGCCATATCTGCTTGATAACTATGTGAAAAGAAGTAATTATGATTCAAGGATCCTTAGAGTAGAGGCAAGTTCATAAAAAATACAGCTTGGACTTTTGATCAAACTATAGCTCTTTCCAACGGTCCTATATCCTGGATTTGTCGTTCACAACATTGATCAAGGGAATAATGTTTTAAACTATGCAAAAGGCACATAACCTTATATTTTTCACCAAACTTAATAAAAGAGTCAATGAGCAAGCCAAGCAAACGATCAAGAAGTTTAAGATGAAAATTTTGCATTTAGGCATAAAGATAAGCATTTAGTTCCAAGATTGGCTTCACATAGCCTTAAATTCAAAGCTACAAATTGGAGAACAAAGTCCTACAAAACAATAAGACTAAATTTAAATTTACACCTAAATGTAACAAGGAAACATGCATGCATGAAAAATGAAGAGATAGAAGGGAAACTAGCCCTACTACCCCAGGCTTAAAACTTTTCTCATCCTCGAGCAAGCCTTAAACTTAGTATAGCAGGGAAGGAATGCATGGATGTATGGGAAAGACTTTTATTGATGTCCTAGTATGATGCATGTATTCTAGTATATATAAAATCAGTTAGAAGAAAGAAAGTATCTAAGAAAAAAAGAATTTATTTTAACAAAAGGAAAAACAAAGGGAGTAAGAGAATGGGGGTGGTTGCCCCACGATACTAACATTGGGATCCCAAATCCTATGTTTTTGGATCAGTGTCTCCTATGTCTTGTCGATGTGGTCTGCTATGTAAGAGAACAAGGGGCAGAGATTTGGACCCTTTTGAGTCTGAAGTAGAGGAATAGAATCTGATGAGTCAGTGAATTCATCCTTGTGTTGGAATGGTCTTGAACTACACTGAGATGAATTCTTCAACAAATCATCTTCAAGGTACCTTTCAAGATATGAATCCAAACAAGAAGGCCCTAGGATGTCAACACAGGATGAGACGGAGGGGAGAGGCTGAATTTTTTCTAGATGGCTCATCGATTCTCTCTCCACCTCTAAACTTGTATATGAATGCTCAGATAAATTTTCATGTACAGTTTGAGTCATCCAATCATCTTCTGTATAAGAAGTTCCCCTAGGTGAATCGGTTTGTGGTTCTACTACCCCAATCTTATCAGACTCCATGGGGTCTAGGGTATCTTCATGCTCAACATCCATGTTGTGATGGATTGTCCATCCTGCTCCCTTGATGTCAACTATTCCTTGAAAATGAATAGTAGACAACATCAGCTCATGTTCATCCAATTTGATGTCATCGGTATACTCACACCGCTGAGATGAATAGTCATCATCACTTTCATGAACAAATTGTTCCATACCATGAATGGCTGACTGCTCAAAGTGAAGTGACAAGTTTCAATATGAGAGGTATCACTTTGGTCTAGATCCAGGTCTGATTTAGGTTCCTCAAACTGACATTCATGTTGTGAGGTTGTTTGACTACCCTGATCATCTTCATCGTAGAACCATTCATGCATGTGGCTTGTATCTCCCATTAGTTGATCAACTGAATCATCTGGATAGAATGAAGGGCTTCCCAAGTTGGGTTGGTCTTCACAAAAAATCTGGGTGAATCCAGTTCATGGTCTGAATAGGATGGTAGGACAAACTCCACATAAGGCCCAATGGAATGGTATCGATGATTGTAATCTTCATGGTTGTGTGATGGAATTTACAATTGAATGGTAAACAAATTTATGAGCTTTTGAAGTCTATTGCCCCATTCAACATCCTTATCATTAAGTTTATGTACTTGAGCAGCAATGCTTACAAGATCCGTCAATTCTGCCATACACTTCTATTGGGAATCCGTCGTATCAAACTACTACACTTGGACAAATCCTCATTCAACAGTCTAAAGTATACTTCTACTGTGGTCTACATTAGCATTGGCTAGTTGGAGATGATAATCCTATTTTTCTAGTAGCTACTGGAGCAGATCGACATGTTCTTGGAGATGAGGTGATAAGGAGGAGGTGAGTGAATTGACACTTTCTCTGGCTAGCTCCACTACTCTAATCAACTCTTGATCCCACATTAACGCAAAAGTCGAGGGCTGATCTGCCATCTCCTTTGTTGGAATTTCAACATATGACGATGTTGGGGGTGAGTATAGCTCGACTAGCTATAGAGCACGAACTTCAATTATTTTCCAATAGTCAGAACTATGGAAAAATTCGGGAGGACATGTAGACAAGATAACCTATCTTGCAGAAGTAAGGTCCATGGCTGAAAAGTATAAGAAAGAAAACTATTCAATATATATGGACAAGTATGTGCAAAGAAAAATAAAAACTATGCATACATATGCATGCTTATGGATGACATAACACAATCTTTTAGGCATGTAAATGTAGAAAACCACATCCCTGGAAACGATGCCAAAAGTTGATCAGCTCCAAAGGAGGGTCAGACTTTAAATTTATAATATGAAACCTTCAAGGACCCCCACAACTTTTTACGAGGTCAAAGTAGATATACGGAGTCAAACACATGGACATGGGGACGTTTAGGATGCTTAAGACCTCACTCTTACCAAACTGATAGTCGATAAAAGTATGGAGCTAGAACTGGTCTAGTGAGTTTTCATGAAGTAAAACAAAACAAAGAAAAGAAAAACAAGATAGTTTGTAGCATTCTACTAATCAGAGAGAAGGAGTTCCTGGCTATGTAACCACAAGTTGGGCAATCTATGCACCCATTCTCAGGAGTAGACAACCCTCAAACACCTTAGCAATCAACCTACATCCAAACATAGCATGTATTGTGGTATCTATTCCTGTGGGGTCATCCCACTCACTTTCACGCAGCGTGACTAAAACCCATCAATGACATGAAACCTCTCTCAAGGATGAAAAATAAGCACCCTAGAATATTCTAGATATCCTCTCAGGTCTAGAATGTTCTGAGGTTCTATTAATAGGTGTGATCTGGGAAGAACCATGTAATGGGCTCGACCGTACTGGGTTGGACCCGGCCTTGCACAGGTCTATAGTTCGGTAGAGATCACCTTAAACTGTCCTCCTTTCAGATTTCAATCAAAATTACCTTCTCTTATCTATTTCTACGACAAATCTCTCGATATAGGAAGAAATAGAAGTTCAAGCAAGAAAGAGATCAACCAAACTAGCAATCATAACCAGAAAGAGAAAATAGAATAGAAAATGTACTAGATCTAAATTAAAATTGCTTGCTTAAGGTAAAAGTACATAAACATTCCCAAAACGGGCTACATATCCCAGAAGGAGCTCCACTAGCCATGGAAAAGCATAGTTAACACCGAATAAAGATGGAAGAACATCATTTTTACATAAAAAAAGGAGAACAGTAGAAGAAAGGAGAAGAAGAATAGATTTTTCCATAGAGGAGAGGTGGCTCTCACTCCTTAGCCTCTGTATAGGTTGGATCTCATCTTTGGGTCATCCTCCTTGGTCTTTTGGAGTCCTTGGCCTCCTTTCTCTTTGATTCCACCCCAAACAATAGCTTGGTGGATGTATGGAGGTGGAAGATGGTTGAGAATGGTAAGATATGGGTGAATGGTGGTCGAAAATGGCGGTGGATGGAAGCAAACTGGAGGGATGGATGTAGGATGAGTGCTTTAGCCTTTTTAGAACTCTAAACTCTCCCACAGGGCTCTGGGAACTAAGAATGTATGGAACCACAAGGTGAAACCTCCCAAAATATGGAACCCCTCTCCAAGTCATGAGGGGTGGATATTTATAGGCGAAGGCAGAAGATGGTTGTGGCACCTGCCTCAGTCGCGGCCCTGGTCTTAGCCTGACCATTCCAGGATGGGCACGGTCATGTCGGGGTTGAGGTCGAGGCAGACCCGCGATCGTTTTCATGCCACGGTCAAGGTAGACCCCGCGGTCGCAGTTGTGTCACTGTCGAGGTAGATCCAGTGGTCACGGTCATGCCACGATTGAGGTTGATGTGCCACCATCGCTATCGCACCGGTGTACCACAGTCGCGACCTTGGCCTCGGGCCAACCGTGCCGAGTGTCGGTCGACACAACATCTTGGTTGCAGTCGTGGCATTGTCTTCATGGCCGCAGTCACGACATCCTTTTTGTCTGCGGTCGTGGCATGATGGACTAAACCCACCCCCACAGGGGGGGTAGCTATTACTGGTGGTCGAGAGGCCCACGTTGGTGAACCTTCTGATCGGTGAGGATGCATTCTGATAAAGGACTGGCCATAAAAAATAGGGTCTAAGATATCAAAAGTTTCTTGGGCATGCTAGTCAGTTAATAGGACCACCATCTCCTAAGCTGGTGTACATACTGTGATGCTTAGTCCACTACGGTTGTGATAGATGGAAGTCTAGCTGCTGTAAAAACCACGTGTTGTGGAGAAATCTTGGAGAATAGATGTCTTCTCAGGTTCGATGCCTACAAGTCCCAAAATTGGCTAGTTGAGCAACTTTATCTAGTAAAAGATATAAATTACTAAAAGATATAAATTACTAAAAGATAAGGATCTAAGGTTATTTTGGGCATATTAAGGCTATAATGACACAAAACCATAAATAAATGCGTAGCATAAATGCCTAAATTTGATTGTTATCAATAAGGTGTGAACTTGTCACACTATCACCATATAACATCTCTACACTATGATTCACAAGACCATAATCAATGTCACACCTCACAATTGGATCACAATCCCTTAGTCACATCACTTTGAGGATATCACCTCTCAATAGGCATCAAGCCATCACCAGGTCATAGGACCCATTCACATCATACTCCTCATAGCATGCACTATATATGACATCCAAGTTCATATCATCTGCATGGTTAGAAATTGATAATCATGAGAGAGAAAACATCCTAAATCCATGTGTCACGTCATTATCTCCACATGCCTCATTTACACACAACCATCACCATGGCATTCCCAAGCATTCATCATGCAAGGTAAGAGGTTCACAATAAGAGAACGACATCCTCATAATATAACATCCATTGCAAGAAAGAGAAGCAACCATGTCACCATACTCATCATTAGGGTTAGGGTTTTCCACCCCTAACCGAATAAGGTTTTGAAGCTAAGTTCAATCACCAATCCTAGGTACACCATCTCCTACAATCTTGGAGTGTATCAGGGTTAAGGAACATCATTAGGATTGATTAGACATTATTTTGAAAGCCAATCTAAATGGATTATACATTACACTTGCAAGAGTATAATAAAGTGTCCAAGCATACCTTTAAACCATTATCATCAACATGTCTCTCAACCACTATCATCATCATATGTCTAGCCACTCGAGAAATTAGGTTGCTCTAAAAAAAAAGGTTGCGACCACTCAACCCACAACATGTCGGACTGTGACATGTAGGTTGTTTAGGTTAAGACACCCCTCAATCTTGACCACCTACACCCTCATGTCTTGACCCATGTAGGGTTAGGGTTCCAACCACTCATAAGGTTGTTGTGACCCCAAGGAACATGGTTATCTTGACCTCAAGCCATGGCAACATGTCGTGACCCAAGACCCACATGTCACGTTCTCTATCAAGGACATGACACGACTATGATAAGAGCAATACTATACTCCAAAACTAGGGAAACAACCCAAACAAAATAGGGGTTCAACTTGACCTTCAACACCAAGTGTTGCAACCTCTATCAACACTAGGTCCAACTCATCCAAAGGGAAGTGTTACAACCCCAAATTTTGGGTTCTTTTGGTGAGAAATGTAATTTCTCCTATTAAAGATACTTGAACAAATAATGATATAATTTGTTTTGAATAAATGGATTTCGTTTACAATAGCCTTGTTGATTGTTTTGTGGGCTTTATTGGCTATTGGGCCCAATAACAAGGAAAAGACGAAAGAAACTCCATTATTAATAAGAAATGGAGAAAAGAAAGAGATAGAAACCTCTAGAAGGCAAAAGAATATAATCCAAAAGTGTATTTAGTGCCTTTTGGGTTCCTTGGGCTCTAAGGAGTCCAAATTCCAAAGATAATACAATAAGAAAGAGAAAGGATTAATTAAATATTGCTTTATTTAGAAGAAATGTGAGATAATAACAATATTACAAGAAATATGTGGAAATATGGATAATGAATCCATCTTTGATGAGGGTTCGTGTCCACATAGTTTCTAATAGAAAAAAGGAATCAAAATCAAAGAAAATAAAAGATTAAGGGAGAGAAAATATGCATAAAATATGCCTTAATAAGAGATAACTTCCATATAAAGAAAAGTATCTCATACTTTTAATTTTGTGTCCCAAATTTGGTACACAAGTAGATAAAGCCAAGATAAAGGTTTCCCTATATTTTGGTTGAAAAACAATGCACAGTTTCCGAGTTATGCAATTTACAAATTATCCTAAAGCATGGACATTAATTGCATAATAATCATATGTCACGACTAGATTGGGAATATAATCCCGATTTTTGGATTTTTGGATTAATGGTGACCGTTGGATCGCCGATCCAATGATTGGGGTTAAATCCCAGTGGCGTGAGGAGTCTGGCATAGAGCAGACTTGGCGAGATCCAAGTTTGGGTACTTTCTCATAAAGGAAAGCTCCTTTGATTGTGAGAAGGAGTCTGTTGCCTTCGGGAAATGTTTCCGGTGAGAACCAACCCTATTTGTGAGGGATTTCATCACCGATGGAGGGAATCCCCAACTTGTCAGACACATGTGGTTGACCCTATATATAGGGATAGCCCAGGGCATTGTGATCCATCCCACTTCTTTTGCTCTCGAGATCTGGGTGCGATGACGCTCGCTTTGGCACATTCAATTCGATGATTGGCCCTGTTCTTCCTCATTTACGACCTGCAACTCTCGCTGGAGGAGAGCTTCTTTGGTTTAGTGACTCAGGCATGCACATAGGAAATTGAGCACTCGAACAAGTCTGGTGATGCTTGGTGGAGTTTCTGGACCAATCGTCTTGATCACATAAGCACGAACAACCGAAGTCAACCCCTGAGTTGACTCGGCTAGGCTGCTTGCGGGAGGCGAGAGCTCATGAGGTTGAAGATGAACATGTGCCAAAAAGAAAAACATGCCCTCAGATGTCTGTAGATTGGGATCAACAAAGAAGGGCAAAGATGTCCTTTTATCTATAATCCCATTCGGCCACAATGTGAATTTAAAAGGGGTAAGTTGCTGACGTGTCAATTAGTAATTGGTTAAGATATACTTTTCTTGCAAAAATCATAACTTTTGATAGGAAGATCCGATGAATAAAGTTAAAGCATGAAAGTTGCTTAGAAAAATATGAGGAACACTATAAAATTGGTTGAGAACCGAAATCTATTCCTATTTGCAAAAGTGTGTTAATCTAATGAAAAATGCTTATGTATTAGATTAAGAAACCCTAAATGGGCATACTGGTGAAGTTCATGTTGTTTAGTTAATGAAATTGAGTGATTGCAACCTGTTGAATAGTTAATGATGAACTTGAATTGGATCTAGATCTTTCTTTCATGATTTAGGGTTTTACCTCATATGAGAACAATTAAGCATTTAGAAACCCTAATTTAGGGTAAAAGAGGAGAAGATCATATTTAATTTGAAAATTGTGAAGATATTTTGTTAAATGATGGTTCTAAGCTATTTTGATTATAAAAGTTCCTAATTGTGGATAAATACCCTTAATATGAAAATTAGGGTTTTCTAATGGATAAAGGTGGAATTAATGATAAATAGAGTTTGTATGTGAATTATATCATAATGAACTATGAATTGTTAATTTGAAAGGAACCAAAGATGATAATTGGGCCTAAGGATCTTGTCATGAATTAAAAATATAAAAAAATGGTAGTTTTAATGAAAAAGGGGCAAAATAGACTTAATGGACATTTAATTGTGCCTTTAATCCAAAATTAAGGTTATATGTTGTCATAAGGTAACCTTAATATCTTTCATGAAGAGTAGATGAGATAATTAGGGTTTGAGAGTAATTGCATAAAATTAGGGTTTAAAATAGTAAAAATGAAGTGAAAACCTAAATGCAATGGAAACCCTAAAAGTGGACTAGAAATCCTAGGAAGCGAGCTAGGTTTAATATATCTTGATGGCATGATCAATAATAGGGAAATTGTATGCATATTTCAGGATCTCTTTGTGTGCTTTCTTTCTTATTCGATTTCTTGCATTGATTGGATTAACTCTGTCTCACATCAGCCTGATAGTATGTGGTTAATTATGGTTAATCACATTAGTTTTCCCAAAGGTTTTCTAGATGATTAATCACATTGAATGCAACCTATCCGTTTGGATGTTCATATTTGCAAATTAGAAGTCATTATGATTATCACAATTGTAAAATAAGTGTGTATTCTCACACCTACATGTCACCCTGATGGATGATGCAAAAAGGTCAAGCCCAGGAGGGAAGACCGATGGGAACCATGAGAGGTGACCCCAGACACCAATCTCGGGAATGAGAAGGTGGTCTATGTTGCATGACTAATGGGCACCATGAGAGGTGACCCTAAGCAGCAAGCTCGGGATTGAGAAGGTGGCCTTAAGTGAATGGCAAAAGAGAAACCCTAAAGGGGGTATTCCAGGGTTAGGGAAAAAGTGGTGGAGAATGTCACATTGAAAGCGTAAATTAGCTTGTTAATTAATTTGATTGAGATATTTAAATGGTTAGCCATATTTGTGGAATTTTTGGTTGTCCCCACATACCGACATATTTCGATATGTTGACCGACATTTTGTTTGTCGATGTTTTAGGTGGAAGATTGAAAAGTATAAATAGTAAAGTGGAATATGTGGAATTAAATAAGAATTAAAGTACAAATGAGTATTAGTTAGACTAGACTCTAGATGTGGATAGAAGTAGATATCCAAGTTTTTGAAAAAGGTATGCAATGTTTTATTTTATACCAGATTTCAATTTAGTTTGGTAGAATTTCATAATTATTATTGATTATTTGTTGAACCTTTGATCCTGTAATTGGGATAATGGCTCAGACCTGCGGATCACCCTTAATTGGGGGTTACCGGGAGGCGGGGTCATTACAGGAAGCATCTCAACCAAGACTAAACATGGTCGTGACCAACATAGAGTAGGTGTCTCGTGTTGGGTTTTAGGGGAGACAGAGAAGGCAGCGAAAACAAAAAAAAATTCTTCTCCCAAACCCAGAATAAAGGAATCACGTCAACGTCTATATAATAGGAAGGATGGTTTGTAGAGGCGTACCTTATCCCGAGGCTTGCTCGGCGACATTACCTCACGGCTTGTGCGGTCATCACCTCCAGTCTTGGATGGTGTCTGTGCAGCTCCTGGTCTCACCGGGACTGTCGGGATTGACAGCTGTCCTCCGAGCGACAGAAGTCTCCCACCTCTGAAGTAGTCCACACGGACCACCTATAACTCTTATCTCCTTGTCCCATAAGGAATCGGAAGGAGTTGTACCCTCCTGTTAGTGTACTAGTCACCAACACACTCTTCTGTAACCAGTTGCCTTTCTACAGTTGTCTTTCTCTTGTTGTGCCTCCCTTATCGGGTAGCACTTGCTCGGGCTCTCTCGGTTACCACAACCAGAGAGAACGACAACTTTGAAGAGAAACTGGTGTTTTGAGTTGTTCTTTGAGAATCCCCCAATACCCCTATATATAGGAGGGTCATGGGATAGGGTTCTCTACCCTGGGCAATGCAAGACTAAATAGGAGTAGAAGGGTTCGAGATTTTCCAAAAAACAACTAATCGCGTCAGCTGAACCGATCGTTTCAACCCTAAAACGGTCAGTTGGTGACCTCAACCAATCAGTTCACACCTGAAACGATTGTTTGGGACCACTGAGCCAATCGATTCACTTCTAAGCCAATCGGTTTGTGGTCCTTGTCCAACTCAAATTGACTTTCGTATTTGTTTCTGCTTAATCAAAAAATAATCATTGTCCACATCGAATTTGTACAAGTGAAACAAATTGTATTTGGAAAATAGTCTTCTGACTTTCCAAACGATCTTGGTTGGTCACATGAAACGACCGGTTCAAAAATTGAGTCGATCGTCTCATTGATACATGAGTCGATTATCTCACCAGTTGAGTCGATCGGTTCACCAACCTGAGCTGGTCGGTTGGGGCAGTAGACTTGTACAAATAAGTCAATTGTAGTTTCAATCATTCTGATACTCTAATCAATCGATCCAACACCTTGAACATGATGATATTGATCTATCAATTGATTGAGTGTTTAATTGAACTACTAAACTCCTTTAGTAATCAATCTAAACATCATTTGTGGATAAACACCTATTCCAGGTTAAATCCTATGTGTGTGACCCTGCAGGTCCATTTCACATTGGCAGTGAAAGTCCATAACACTTATGACTTCACAGGCAAAGACCGGTGCCTAGTCGCACATTAGTGCTATCCAAGTGAACTAGAAGGTTGGAGAACAACTTTCAATCCTACAATCCGTGAATGGTGCTACAGTGAATGTATAATTCCTTTGTTACTGATATCTCGAATGAACTCAAGGCATGGAACAGTCATCCTGTCAATGTTCATTCACTTTCTTGATCTCATAGTAGATTGGAGGAGATATGTATGACATCAATATCACATACCGATTCACACATGCGTGCACACACCTATCTCAATCCTACTCATCAATTTGCCATGGATATCAAACTCCCTCAGGAGGGACAAATCCCATATCTATCACTCACCCCTCAAAAGCCCCATGTGTCAAAGACACCCAATCATCACCTTTATAACAACTCATGTTTCAGGATTACATTTGATGATGTCAAAGTGTACCCAACGACATGTGTTGAGTGTAGTGATTTCAGGTCAAAGAATCACACTCATCACCATCACTATGAGAACTGACTGTGACTACCTTGTCATGGTTCCAAGTGTCAAACTCACGGTGGGTCTGTCCGGTAAACTTGTTCTCTAACAAGTACCTATGTGTTTGGTTTGATATCTCCATATCATGACTAATGAGATTCTGTCATCAACCAACACCATAATCTAGTCTTGTGTGTCATTGTTGTCTATCTACTTTCCACAATGACATCCGAATAGGGACATAACAAGAATGTACAAACTCTTAGCATCTGTATGATTTCATCGTTTAGGTCCTCAACCTGAAAGCATACGTCACTGAGTATTGTCATTCTCTAGACATTCAATCTATTCTATCATTATCTAATATGACTGAACCAGAAAGAATTGGAAGCTTGCCTTTTATGTTTATCAAATCAATCATAATGTATCCCACCAATCATCCCATGATTGGCTCTCAGGGCATACATACCAATAGAATCCCACTTGCACTGTGAGCCAATCACCATTGAATCATATTCATAGTGATCTTCAGACATGTCTGACATGTTACTATGCTCTAGTGCTAACATAGTGAGTTATGGAAACACCTTGCCAAAGTCAGTATTAACTGCATGTCTCTCATCTCTTCACTGTATGTCACATGTATGAGATGGAGTAGCTGTAATATGTGATTTAGTATTCCTTTGCTAACCTTTATCCACATTGCATGACCAAGTGCTCCTAACTTGTCATCAATGACAGGAATAACTATAAGTTCATCTCATGAACTTCCAGATCCATATAGTATCCGCTAATGTTCTCTAACACACATATACTCAACATTTCCTTTTGAAACAACTTAAATGGAGCATTTCCGTTTTTTTTGGTTGGTCAAAAAGTGTGTTACTATATTACCAAAAAAACTTTGGGCACAAAGTACCCCATTACAGCAAGAACAAAAGAACCTTGATACAAACAAGCTAGTAATCAAGGCCAAGGGAACAAAAAACTTGAAACTATACATAAGGCTTAGATCCTAAAATGACTTGACCTGTGACATGAAGCCTTAAGAAAAACCAAGCACTCAAAAGCATGAAACCACCCACAAATTATGAGTATAAAGACTCTACAAACAGACCACATCCCAACAGACCCAGGAATATAGGGTCACAACACCAACACACAGAAACAGGCCTTCGAATAACCTGAACTCAGACTAGGTCCAAGTCATCATCAACTGGAAGAGAGAAAACATCGAGCTAAGCACCCATACGCCAAACAACTACCCAAGCTCCTTGGTTAGCTCCAGCCTAATGCACAAAATGATGTTGTTTGCACAACATCACCACCTCAGCACCTGAAGGGTGAACCGCCTGCTGCAGCAGCAACCATCACCCGTTGGAAGCGAATCCAATCATCTTAACAAGGTAGCTAGATAGCATCAGCAGAGGATGCCTACTATCAGAAGAAGATCATTTGCCTTCATAGATGAGTTGTATTTTAGAAACAAGAAAGAAAGGGGACACTGCCACCCATGGACAAAAGCAGCCAACCACACCCAAACTGACCAACTAGCATTAACCCAATCTCTGAAGATGTGGCGGAAAGGGAATAGAGCTAGGTTTTGTTGTCAGGGTTGTAGAAGCGACCTGTAATTCTGTGCCATAACACTGGACATCACCAAATGAGCCTTTGACCATAGGGCAAACCGTCGAACACATCACGGTCATCCTGCGAACAAGCAGCAACTGTGTTGGCTAAGAGAACCGGCTATGAAAACCCAAGCAGACAAAGCCGCATCAGCAGGAGTCAGGGCAACTTCTTGCCCGACGACAACACTCGGGTAAGCCACCCTTCCGCATCTAGATGCCGAGAAGTAGTAGGTACAACCACCACATGGCATCTCGCCACCCTTCCAAGGCACCACACCTCCTCATCCACCCACTGTCCAGCAGTGAACCACCCAGTGAGACAACAGAGGACGTGCCCTATACTCTTGTCGGAGAACCCAAGACTTGATGGGATGCCAAGAAGGAAGCGATGTCGTTGGACAGGGTGAAGCAGATACAGTCAAATCGGCCACCGTTGCACATCCGGTATGGGATAAGAAGGGCGAGGTCAGAAAGGGAATCAGGGGACTCCCTAACTAGACCTGTGACGACAGAGCAGCCAAGCGTGAGACCAGACCAGCAGGATAC
Source organism: Alisma plantago-aquatica (assembly GCA_963693085.1). NCBI lineage: Eukaryota > Viridiplantae > Streptophyta > Magnoliopsida > Alismatales > Alismataceae > Alisma > Alisma plantago-aquatica. Next base: position 668,027,960 of record OY856412.1, on the reverse strand, counting down.
AACACTACTCCATCCATCCCTCTTAATGGAAAGGAGTTGACAAGGTCGATGTAGCCAGAATCGCTTGGGTCCAGACCAGCGCAGCGCATCGTGTTTCCCCTCGATCCGTTCCAGATCGGCCCCAGGCAACCGCATCTAGCACCCTGCTTTGAGGGACCCTTTCTCCAGAGCTCGCTCCTGCTTTCAGTCAAAGAACACCGAGGCTGATGAAGGCCAGGGGGAGGAAGGCACAGAAGAGCACTCCCTCCCCCCAGCAGTGGTCGTCGGGGAGACTAGAGAGAAGTGGGAGTGAAAACCCTAGAGAGAGAGGGCAGGAAGAGGGCATTTCCATTTATCAACAAACATTCACTTATATATATATATATTACAATTAATTTTTCTATCCTTTTTGGAAGTTCACATTAGTGCAACTCTTTATAGTGAACCCTTCCTTATTTCCATAGAACTAGTACTTCTCAAGTACTTATCAAGTTCTCATGGTATTCCAGTAACCCTTACTGGAACTAGACAGACATCCACTCATCATGTCCCACATATGAGTTATCAGGATGAGCACATCATATTGTCATGTCCTACATACAAGATGAATGTCTTTTATTCTTGCCATATCCATACATGCAAGATAATGGGATGATTACATACATGATAGATCCATATCTATTCTTAGTGTTCCCATTCTTCATAAGAATTGGACATTTGGCCTTGGGATACTAACTCCATGTAACATGGATAAGTTTTCTCCCACTGAATCTGTGCACACTGAACCTTTTAGTATAGATCGCCAATGTATGCACTATGTTTTCAGGTCAAGAGGTTTTTGAGAACTATCTCTATAGATTTCTATTCCTATCACATAGGAAACGTCTCTATCTTCCTTAAATATAGTTTCCACTTTGGATTTCCATTCTAGAACATCTCATTCCACATCGACATGTGGAATGCAAATACACTCCCACTAAATCACATATCCCCTCTTTATCGTTGTCATATCAGTCAAACCTTTGACTATATCATCAAAGTAAAGATCCAGCTCTGAGTTTCTTGTACTCAATCAATCACATTGATTAGTCCATTGTAACTTATAGACTTCATTTGCATTAATGGATTCATAAACCTTATAGGTTGTGTCACATACACATCCTTGTTTTATTCCTCATAGGAATGCAGTTTTAGTATCTGTATGCCAAATTTCTTAGTCATTAAGTTGCAATCAACAAGCATCATCCTTCTCAAAATGTTATCCATGTGTCTTAATGCTTAAGACTCATTCACACTTATGGATTTCATCCCAATAGGTGCTACCATCAAGGTCATACCTTATGGTTCACATGGAAGTCATTTAGGATGTAATGGTCATAAACCATAACTCAAAATATGGATCCTCATAGTTATCTAGATAGTTGACTCATCACATGACCAACTCATCACATAGATAATCGAGGTGTATCTGTCAAGGATATAAGAAGTCACAACTCCTTGTGATTCTTTATGTCCTTTATTAGAGTGGGGTATTCTTTTATTAAGAAGAAATTAGTTATTTGATAATCATCCTCTAACTCCTTAGAGTATGACTCCTTTTGATTTAGACATCACCATGCCTTAATCATGAGTTTACTATGATACACTATCATAATCACTCACAAGGTTCTCAAACATTTGGTCCAAGTATTTCATTCATTGATCTCATCAAGAATTAACACTTTACCAAATTCATACTTCATCCTTGATATTCTTGAACACTTCAAGATATTCATATTGGTATTTCTCTAAACAACGTTTGAAGTATTAGCATTTGCTCCAATAGGTATGTAAATACATCATATGTATTATACCTAATAGGATAATCATTCTCCCACTATCACTAGTGAAGATCGATTTATCATATTCAAGAGATTCATGTCTCTTACTGGTTCTCTAACCAAAAGAGTCTAGATTTATCCATCATACGGAACTAGAAATGAATTTCTCACGATGATGCTAATTCGTTGTTTGAGTTATCAATAACTTTTAGATGTCATTTTATCTTATGCATACCAATTACCACAAGATAAACAAAGCATTGCCACAAATATCATATCTTTGAAGCATCAACTATATTAATAGCCATCTTGTCACTACAAGATGCAACAATAAAGTGTTTCTATTGGAAAATTGAAATAGCAATTCTCAACTCTATTTCGTGTCCTTTAGGCTGAAATAAACTAAAAGGTATACCTGTCTATGGAAGCAACACTTGCTCCAATGATGGATAATCCTTTCTTGGTCCTTTCGTAAAGGCCATCACTTCTTTGTAGATCTTACATATCATATATGTCAGATCTTCATCTTGGTATCATATACCTCAGAAGTGGTTCATTTCATGATACCTTAGGTGGAGATCTCCATCCCCTCCTTCTTCTTCTTTTGTTCTTTCAGATATAGAGGGAAATTCCCTCATTCACCCTCCCATGTTCCTTGAGGCTAAAGATGGCTCAGATTGCTAGCTAGCATCAGAACACTTCTTTGCTTTGCACTTGTCCTTGCCTTTAAGACTTACCCCTCATCGATCAAAGATTAGGGTTTTGTCTTTCTTCATCTTTGTCTCTACTGTCCTCAACATGTCCAACAACTTAGTCAATGCTTGTCAAAGTTGTTCATGTCATAGTTCATCATGAACTATATGATTCTCGCAACATTTGCAGTATCATACTAGTAGCCAACTCTTGGATTAGAGGAAATCATTCTTAGTTAGGTTTTTCCACATACCCAATCACATTGAGTGTGTGAATACCTTACTGGATCTCCTTCTGTCATGACATACTAGGACAGTGTCTTGGAGACATCATATGTCTCATGTTGTCTCTGCAACTCATAGTTCAGAGAGCACAACATCAAGCACTCCACATCAATGGCATCTTCGGTATGCGTCCATAAGCATCCTTTAAGCCATTGGTGTGGTGGGATTGAGTTCATCTGGTTATGGTATAACTAGGACTTAGAGATTTCACTCTTCGATTGAGAACACTTCTCAACATCCTAACCAGTCGTGGAATTATTCCCATTTAATTTGTCCATCTTAAGGACTCATCGCAAGTAAAGTGATTATTGTTGATTAACCATTTATTGTACAAAAGGAAATATATGCAATTTAGTCCAAAAACTCCTTTTTGACTTGATTGATTTGAAAAGGTTTTATGATATAATTAGTACATTAATTAATTATCACTCCCACTATTTTTGTTCAAATTGACAACCCTCAACATCAATTTGGAAGATTGCAACGTACAATCTTCTAGTGGGTTAAGATCCACATTTCATCAAGTCATGAGTCAACTTTGGTTGATCGCCCATAATCTTGACTATTTACATAGGCCATCATGCCAACTGCATCATATGGAACTCTTGATGAATGAACATGCGTAACACCTTGCCATGAACATTCCGTGCCTCTGGGCTTAGACGTTCTAAGAATCACTAGTTAAGTCTAACCCAAAAGCTGACACAGTAAACATGCACCCTACTTTGTTAGAACCTACATGTTTACCCTTCACACTTTCGCGAGATAGACAGTGCACCATGCTTTGGCGTAACCTACGGTTGGTTGATCAAGTTTTTCATGTGTGCCGCTAATGGAAGGCATATAAGACTTAATATTTAGATGAGGGATTTGGTTTTTATAGGTAGATATACATATCCAATCACCACAATATATAGTACATATCATATACATGCTATATCCCATAGAAAACTTGTGAAATGATAAAAGCGATGATTATGGCCATCCTAACGTGATTCCTTGATCCAAGAGGAATCACGGTCATCTAGGTCCACATCACATGTAACCTGTACAAGATGAACTTTGTGCTTTGCCTTTACTGGGTTCGATCAACTCATCTCCATGATTGATCGGCTCGCCATCAGGCCGGTCGGTTGGGTGCCACCAGCCGATCGGTTGGCTCCTCCAACCGATCGGTTCGCCTGGTCATCATGCATCTCCTCATGGCCGCCACCCGCTCATCTCGCTCCTCGAATTGGTCATCTGGATCACCAACCGATCGGTTCACGCCTTGAATCGATCATTTCAGTTGTCGTCAGATTGTCCACCGTTCTTTGACATAACAGGAAATATAAAAAGATCTATCCTATTTACATTTAAATTGGGAAAACCCGAGTTACATTCAGGGGGAGCAAAGGTAGGAAAGAAATCTCGAGTTATCTCGAGTTACATCAGGAACAAGGAGGTAGGGAATCAGTGTGCAGACCAAGATGCAAGCAACCACATACAACCAAGCACACACATAGGGTTTAATGGCCATAACCACGCTATACATCCACCACAAAACTCATTTAAGGGCGACGCGTATCAAGTGCATTCATATTACATATCATATATGTATATTGGGATTTGTGGATTTAGGATTGGACATGCATAAAGCCATTATTATTCATATCGTATGCAATAAATAAAGGCGAAAAACCAAAATTGATCACATCGATAATCCTAAAGTATAGAGCAGTTGACATGGCTCTGATACCACTGTTGGGTTTTAGGGGAGATAGAGAAGGAAGCGGAAACAAAAAAATTCTTCTACCAAACCCAGAATAAAGGAATCGTGTCAACGTCTGTATAATAGGAAGGATGGTTTGTAGAGGCGTACCATGTCCCGAGGCTTGCTCGGTGACATTACCTCGTGGCTTGCGCGGTCTTCACCTCCTGTCTTGGACGGTGTCTGTGCAGCTCCTGGTTTCACCGGGACTATTGGGATTGATAGTTGTACTCTGAGTGGCAGAAGTCTCCCGCCTCTGAAGTAGTCCACACAGACCACCTGGAACTCCGATCTCCTTGTCCCACAAGGAATCAGAAGGAGTCGTACCCTCCTATCGGTGTACTAGTCACCAACACACTCTCTTACAACCAGTTGCCTTTCTACAGTTGTATTTCCCTTGTTGTGCCTCCCTTATCGGGTAGCACTTGCTCAGGCTCTCTCAGTTACCACAACTAGAGAGAACAACAACTTTGTAGAGAAACTGGTGTTCTGAGTTGTTCATTGAGAAGCCCCCAATACCCCTATATATATAGGAGGGTCATGGGACAGGGTTCTCTACCCTGAGCAATGCGGGACTAAACAGGAGTAGAAGGATTTGAGATTTTCCACAAAACAACTAACCACGTCAGCTGAACCAATCGTTTCATCCTTGAAATGGTCAGTTGGCGACCTCAACCGATCGTTTCACACCTGAACCGATCGTTTGGGACCCCTGAGATGATCGGTTCACTTCTGAGCTGATCGATTCATGGTCTTGGTCCAACTCAAATTGACTTTCGTATTTGTTTCTGATTAATCAAATATTAATCATTGTCCAAATTGAATTTGTACAAGTGAAACAAATTGTATTTGCAAAATAGTCTTCTAGCTTTCCAAACGATCTCAGTTGGTCACATGAATCGACCGCTTCAACAATTGAGCCGATCATCTCATTGATAAATGAGTCGATCATCTCACCAGTTGAGTCGATCGGTTCACCAACCTGAGCTAATCGGTTCATCCCATGAGCTGATCGGTTGAGGCAGTAGACTTGTGCAAATTAGTCAATTGTAGTTTCAATCAATCTGATACTCTAATCAATCGGTCCAACACCTTGAACACTATGATATTGAACTATAAATTGATTGAGTGTTTAATTGAACTACTAAACTCCTTTAGTAATCAATCTAAACATCATTTGTGGATAAACTCCTCTTCCAGGTTTAATCCTATGTGTGTGACCCTGCAGGTCCATTTCACGTTGGCAATGAAAGTCCATAACACTTATGACTTCACAAGCAAAGAGCGGTGCCTAGTCGCACATCAATGCTACCCAAGTAAAATAGAAAGTTGGATAACAACTTTCAATCCTACAATCCGTGAATGGTGTTATAGTGAATGTATAATTCCTTTGTCATTGATATCCCAAATGAACTCAAGGCATGGAACAGTCATACTGTCAACGTTCATTCACTTTCTTGATCTCAGAGTAGATTGGAGGAGATATGTATGACATCAATATCACATACTAATTCACACATGCATGTGCATGCCTATATCAATCCTACTCATCAAGTGGACATGGATATCAAACTCCCTCAGGAGGGACAAATCCCATATCTATCACTCACCCCTCAAAAGCCCCATGTTTCAAAGCCACCCAATCATTACCTTTATAACAACCCATGTTTCATGACTGTGTTTGATGATGTCAAAGTGTATCCAATGACATGTGTTGAGTGTAGTGATTTCAGGTCAAAGAATCACACTCACCACCATCACTGTGAGAACTGACTGTGACTACCATGTCATGGTTCCATGTGTCAAACTCACAGTGGGTCTTTCTGGTAAACTTGTTCTCTAACAAGTACCTATGTGTTTGGTTTGATATCTCCATATCATGACTAATGAGATTTTGTCATCAACCAACACCACAATCTAGTCTTGTGTGTCATTGTTGTCTATCTACTTTCCATAATGACATCTGACTAGGGACATAACAAGAATGCACAAACTCTTAGCATCAGTACGATCTCATCGTTCAGGTCCTCAACCTGAAAGCATACGTCATTGAGTATTGTCATTCTCTAGACATTTAATATGTTCTATCATTATCTCATATGACAGAACCAGAAAGAATTAGATGCTTGTCTTTTATGTTTATCAAATCAATCTTAATGTATCCCACCAATCATCCCATTATTGGCTCTCAGGGCATACATACCAACATGTCGACCATTGTAAGGAATGATATCTTTGTCTTAAAATAGAAAAAAAGGCTAAGGGGAAACCATGATTATTGTTAAGGAAAATGCTCATGCAAAATGATCACCATAAATAATAGGTCATACATCATGAAACCACATGAAAGGATCTCATTGAAGAGAGAGAAAACATGATTAAGGTATCCAAAACAAAAACTAAACTCTCTTCAACATCTAGGTACTCGAACATCATGCATGTGAGTAAAAGCAAGGTGAAAAGGTAAAAGAAAGATCACCATAATACCACAATCACCAAAATTAGGTATATGAAAATTACAGTTCGGATTTCTACCAAACCAAGAATCATTTAAACATCAACCAAGTCCTATAGTTTAGCATCATCTACTAGCATGCTAAGGGAGCATTTTAGAGAAAGAAAATAGTATCTTGCATATATGAAACAATGCAAGTAATAGAGAGGGCAAAGACTTATATAACCCACCTTAACAAGATCACCATCAAGGACTCCAAGCGTACGATCCAATGGTTGAAGAAACTCCATAAAAGGATCCACTTTTGGCCACAAGATCACCTCAAGAACAAGAAGGAACCAGGGTAAGATTAAGCCCAAGAAAAAAGAGCAAAATCTCTATGCCAAAACAAAAGGAAAAGAGATAAAGAGAGGAGAAACATTCCTCTCACTTGGGTCTACCTTGTCAAAACATGGTCTATGACCCTTGTGATTAGGATTTTCTTTCCCAAAACAACCATCATAGATGAACCATGATATAGGGCTAAGAAAAAGAGAAGAATATTGAGGTAGGAGATCTAAGGAAATTTCATTAAGGAAAGGTAAGCACTTACCAAGGTTGAAGATGAACCATGGTCACCACAAGCACCACATGCAAGAGGAGTTCGGTCACCTAGCTCCAAGGTTGGATCTCCTTGCTCCATCAAGCTCCAAGAACTAGAAAAAGAGAAGGAATAAGATGGAGGTCTGAAAGGGTTACAAACATGGAGCAATAAGGGGTTATATAGGTGGAAGATGAGAGAGTAGGAAAGGGACGATGTGCCAACACTCCTAGGTACTAAAGGCACACTTGTCCACTCAAAAGACAGTCATGCATCCCCATGCAACCACCCTATCCAAACATGGAAGACATGGTGACACACTCTAGGTTGGGTCTCAACCACCTTGGTCCCCCACATGGTCACGGTCTGACACTCCCATGGTTCACCATCCATGGTCGTGACATACACACCAACCATCAACACTTGGTCGAGACAAGAGACCAACTCCAATCCTAGGTCAAAACATCCTATAAGAGGGCAACCATCTCGACCCAAGACCATCCAAGACCACCTTGGTCATAACCTCAACACCAAGAGGGAGTGTGTCAACTGTGACTCCCACCAAATCAGCCCTAGGTTACGAACTAGGTCAAGACACCACACTAGGTACACATAGGTCAAGACACACATCACCCATATAAACCCTAATCACCATTAAGGGTTTTACTCCTCAACTAAGGCTAAAATAAGGAACCCACCTCTTTCTATTTCCTATAGATGATACCATGAAAGAGAAGGAACACTCTAGAGGTGTAAAATGCACATTAACCCCCTACTTTGGGTAAATTGCAATTTGCACCAAAACTAGCACAAAGCATGAACATAATCTAAACAAGCTCAAACTTGAAACTTAAGCTATCCACAAGCCATAATTACATATAAATAGATTAGAGAAAGGTTCTAATCAGCATACTTAAGCTAAACAAACACAGTTACACCAAAACCTAGGTCAGGGGTCTTATGGAAGATATCATAATCACTCTTTCAATCTCAACTGACGCACAAGTCATAGCACGACTATACATCATACACATGATAGAAAACCTTTCTGCACCATATAAGTCTAGTCCCATGTCGTTCTACTATGGAATCTACAAAGAAAACTTACCCATAATGAGAAGCTAAAATTGGGCGGCTATGTTGTCGACTACTTGCTTGAAGGAATGTCCAACTACAAGGAAAATTATCGTAACAGAATACATGTGGGTGATATGCACATAATTTTAGTAAGAGATTGGTCTACAAATTACTCTAATTTTTCACATTCAACTTTGATTTTATCGAACACATTAAGCTGGATCATTTGAAAGTTAATAGTGGTCCATGTAAACTAGATTACACATAAATTTAGGTTCTGTGTTTGTTCTAAAAATGGTTCCATACAAGTTTAATGTTGGTTCTCCTCAATCTGAATGTTGGTATCATACATGATAAGTTAATGTCTATAAAAATGATATTCTATTTATTGTAGGTACACTACATAGAAATTTTTTGTGGTGAGGAAAAGTTTGCACCTCACCCAATATAACGTCCCAGGATTTGAGGCCTTGGATAACATGCTCTTAAAAGGAATGATTGGAATATCCTATTGGCTAAATTGGACGTTATTATAATCCACTTGTTTTGAAAATGACAAATATTTCATTCTTGTGGATCTAACATGCTACTTGAGTGTTGCAGGAATAAGGTGGATGCCAAACCTTTAGAATATCTATATTCTCAAAATACTTTAATTTCATGATTGTAATCAAATGTAAAAACTTGTATAAGTATATAATGTACAAGTACTTAGATATCATGTAAATCAAGCGTTTAGATCTTTCCTAGGCATTCACAACACTTAGATAGGTCATCACCTGTAATAGTGTCATAACTACACACTCATACACACACTTAGCATTCATCTAAAATGACCAAAACAGAGACACTCTCGGTCAAACTCTTTGTCAACCGAGACAAGCTGGTTCGAACAACTTCTCGACTGAGAGTCTCCTGGGTTATTTCTTCTAATAGGTTCTATAGTTATTAGACATAGCAGACAAGGTAGTTGGGAGTTGGAATCGAACGTTATATACACTTGCTCTAGACCGTCCCTCGGTCGATAAAAACTTCAACCGACGGACTCTCAGACGAAAAACTTCTCGACCGAGATTGTCTCTGTCTGCACTTTTTAGAATTAATAAACTAGCTGTTGCTAAAGCAATTAGTGGACAACTAATGGCTAGTTGAGCACTTAGAACCCCCTAGAAAGTGTCTAGCTAGAACATCCTTAAGCATTCATAGGCCATTCCTATAAATAGGACATGCCTTAGGACACCCAAAACACACTTGTGCAATACTTGAGCATACATACTTGCAATTGGCAATCCTTTCTTGTGAGCAATTGAGCAACTTCTACACTTGCTAATCTTTCCCATTGCTACAAGCTCGTGTCCTATAGGCTAGAATCTCCTTTCCACCATACTTACACTTTCACACACTTTGGTTAGGAGATCAGAATGCTTGATATAGGAAATCAAGCCTGGTGCTACAACAGTAATTGTAATTTCCATTTTCCCTTCTTATTCCTTTTTTATTACTTGTACTCTCCTTGCTACTCCTAGGGTTGGAGGCTACGGATTGGAGAGGGTGTTATCTTCTCAGGTGTAGAAGGGTCTTCTCGGAAGAGAAGGTGGACTTTGGACTACTTCTAGAAGGTCTCAACGGGAAGTTACTTCAAGGAGGAAAGCTACTTCAAGGGGGAGCTTGAAGTTACTTCAAGTGAAGGAAGCTTTAAAGTTGGTGAGCCAACTTCGGGGTGAAGGCTGTCTAAAGGGTTTGGGAAGGTAGTTTTATTTTATGTAATATCTGTGTGAGTTAACAAAATATAGGTGTTTTCAAAATCCCAATTGGAAACAATTGTGTAGTGGATTGACTCCCTTAGTATTTGCTAAGGGTGGAACCACTCTAAACCATGTGTCTCCTTCTTCAACATCTTTGTGGTTGATTGTTTGAATTATTATTTTTAAATCTTCATAAAAACCCTATTCACCCCCCCCCTCTAGTGGTTTTTCAATTGGTATTAGAGCAGGCTTCAAGGAGCTCTAATCGAGTCTTGAAGAATGGAGGGTGGTGGTGTCTACAACTGCAAGCAAAGGAGAAGCTTGGACCAATCTTCAACAAGTTGTAATTGGTGCTTAGGAACAAGACACACAACACCTAGCTGTCCATGGAGATTAAAGCAGGAAGATGTGCGTAAAGAATGTCTTATTGCTACAACAAGTGAAGAAGAAGAAGAAGAGGTAAGCCATTTTTATTTATCAAAAGAAGATTTAGTTGCTAGCCTTCAAGAAACACATGATAAGTATATTGAGTGCAAGAAGAAATTAAAGAAATCTAATAAAGAAAATGATGAGTTACATGCTAAACTTCTTGCTCTCACATATGAAAATGAAGATCTTAAGAAGACATTAAACTTAACTATTAAAGACCATGATATTAAGCTGAAATCAATAGAGGCAAACTGTAATCTTCTCTCTCTAGAAAAGATAAACTTGCAAGCCCAAATTAATGATCTTCAAAAACAACCAATTTTATGTACTCATCTAGATTATGATGCTATTGTTAAGCAAAGAGATGATTTATCATCTAATATAGATCAAGCAAAGTTAGATATCAAAAAGAGAATGGATGAGATTGCTAAGTTACAACAAGAAGTTAGTATCTTAAGAAACAATGATGTTCTTGATACGATTTTAAATGATTCTCATTGTCAAATTGGAAGGAGAGGACTAGGTTACAAGGCTAAAGGAAAATCCTATCAAAAACCTAGTGGGGGAAGGACACAAGTGCCAAAGACTCAATCTATGTATGTACCTAAAGGCAAGTATACATATGTACCTAAGAACAAACTAGATCAAACTCATAAAACAAGAAATGAGATTGATTCTATATGTTGTCATTATTGTTTGCATCTTGGACATTATTCTTTCTCATGTCCTTACAAGAAAAAGGATGTTGAGTTGGTATGGGTTCCAAAACCCCCACACTAAATAAATTAAATTATGTTGAGATATGACCAAAGACTCTAAATTGTATATCTTTTTGTCTATCTCAACTTAACATAATGAGATAACAAATTGATTCAAGTAATTAAAATTTCTAACTTGAAAATACACATTTTTAAATAAACCTATAGAGACACATCTTTAATAATTTGTTTTAGTTTGGGTTCCTAAAACCTAGAGATTTGAATATGATTAGTTGAGATTTGACTTAAATGTTACTTTGATACTTCAATGCTTTATCTCAACTAAACTGAGTTTTAAATTGCTTAATTGAATTGGAAGTGATCTATGTTTTAATTGGAAATAACTACTGAAAACAGTACAGAAACAATCTCGGCCGACGAAATCTTCGACCGAGACAATGTCGGTCGAGAAATTGGTCAACCGATAGGATTTCTACCTTAAATATGTATTTTTTTTTGGAGAAACAGTAACATTCTCGGTCGAGAAAGTTGTTGACCGAGACAATGTTGGTCGAGAACTTTGTCGACCGAGTAAAACTCTGACATAACTGTTTAATAAAAACAAGACACTTAAATTGCAATCAACTTAAGTATGTAATGAACTTTACATATTCGTGTGCCTTAAATATTTGAATGATCCTAATCAAAAGGAAGAATATATGAGCTTCAAAACTTAATACTTTTCATGATTAAATTGTATCTATCAAATATACAACAGAAAAAATTGATTTTACTAAATTGTTACTGAAATGATTAAGAAATGTTCATTGCTTGTCTTAAATTTAAAAATTCATGAACCATGATGGTTTAATCAAGGAAATTACTATTTTATCATAATACACATGGTTTGTCCTAAGTATTCCTCGATCTATCTATATGAAAACCATGTGTCTTGAAATTTGCTTTTAAATGATCATAATCATTGTATTTCATGAAATTATGGATATGCTTCTATTGTTCTATCATGATTCAGCTCATTACATACAAAGATGATGTTATCATTGAAAATTCCATTTTGCATAACAGTAAAACTCTATGGCACAAATTCATCTTGACATGATAGATAATGATTATCGTGTGCATGTCTTGTATCATCCCGTGTAATAAATGAATGGTTTTTGCTATATGACATAATGGCAAGCTAAATAATTTGTTTCTTAGAACAGGAATATTAATGTCTTATCTAGTTGTTTATTCTAAGTAATAAAAAGAAAAATCTTGATTTTAAGAACTTGAGTTCTATGAGATATAAAACTTGTTCTTAATTTATACTCAAGGACGAGTGATTCTAAAGAATTAATAAAAATAAGTTTAAAATAAGAGATTTGTTTAGAATAAAGAACTATTTCAATGTTACATTTAAAATCTATTATAACCAAATCAAGAGCAAGGTACTAAATTCATATATTGCTTAAAATTCTACATAGGATTGCTTTTAGGATATAATTTTGCATCATGGTGGCAACATGACTTATGGAAATTTCTATTGATGCAAATAATCTTGCTTATAAATAAATAATTGAAAGCTACATTCTTTCTATGATTAAACATGATGTAGATAAATTGCCTTTTTGTAAGAAGAACAATCATTGTGGATATCAAAATTCCTTATTTCATGAAGAACATACATTTTGAAAATTTGCTTAGGATATAACTTGCTCTAAGAAAATTGAGAACAAAGACTTCATTATGATGCCTATATTAAGTTTTCAATTGATAAAACTTCTTCAAAATAGGTATCACTCAAAGTGCTTCAAATTGATATACATTTGATCATAAAGACTTTATGTTTCACATATTTTAACATTAATGTGTAACTCAATGAGAGTGCTTAAACTGTAAATCTACAGAAAATGCCTCTCGGTCGAAATAAAGTTCGACCGGGGGGCGCTCTGGTCAAAGTCAAGGTCGACCTAAAATAAGCTTGACCAAATTCTTATTTGTAAATCATTTTCTTGCAATCAATCTTAGTATATTGAAAACAATATTTTTGTGCATAGCTCTCATAAAAGGTTAACTTATTATGATCTAATGCTTATTGTGACCTTAGAATCCTTAAATTATCTTGATTATAAGATTAATGGGGAGCTCACAAAATCTATCTTGACTATAAGATTAAGGAGGAGCCCACAAAACTTTGTAAAAATTATAAAGAAAATTTGAAACTAGTTATAACCTTAGTATCTTTAAAGTAATCTTGGAGCCTACAATATTTATGAATATAATGGAATTCTCTAAACAAATTAGGGCTTAACATCCCGTGCATTTGGTTACAGATACATTCATTGATTCTACTATAAGCTTAAAAGAATCTCATATCATCTCATGGCGTAACATCCCATTGCAAATGATAGAGAAATAAATTGTGGATAAATTTGACATAAGTGGTTTGATTTGAGTATCAAATTATCAAATTAAGGGGGAGTAATAAAAGTCATACTTAATGATTATCTTGGTTATCTTTTTGAAATGACAAAGGGGGAGAAATAATATAAAATAAAAAATATAAAATAAAATGAGTTTCATAATCTCTTGACCAGCACACATTTGCAAACAAGAGCATGGCTACAAAAGGTAAACTTCACGTATGAAACTCATATGATTTATATTTCCTTATTTTATATTTTGGAAATGTTTGTCATCTTCAAAAAGGAGGACATTGTTGGATAAATTAGACATTATTATAATCCATTTGTTTTGAAAATGACAAACATTTCATTCTTGTGGATCTAACGTGCTACTTGAGTGTAGTAGGAACAAGGTGGATGACGAATCTTTGGAAGATCTATATGCTCAAAATGTTTTAATTTCATGATTGTAATCAAATGTAAAAACTTGTACAAGTATATAATGTACAAGTACTTAGATATCATGTAAATCAAACGTTTAGATCTTCCCTAGCCATTCACAACACTTAGATAGGTTGTGGCGACCGAATCGATAAATCACGATGTAAACTCAGTGGAAGTGATTAACTAGCAGCGGAATTATCAAAATCACTAAAAATTTAAAACTTTTTGGAAAGAGATCTTTAAACCATAAAACTCTTTTATAAGAAAATAAGATGAACTGTTTACAACATGGTTTAACATTACATCTCTGTGAATTCACATCTCGAGTGATTACATACATCCATTTCCCTGTTACCTGTATAGGCAAGATACAAAAATCTCGAGGCATTAAGCCAAAAACCTCAGATCTACTGACTCCTAGGACCTGAGAGTACAGAGACGACACATAGGACCTACTATCTACAAGACTTGACAGTCAGTATATCCACCTGAGATTCACTGTTGCCCCTGGTGTTGCTGTTGCTGTTGTTGCTCATCTCTAGATGGATTCCTTCGTCCTCGACGTCTACCTAAAAAGTCAAATCCCACGGGTGTGAGACAATTGAATAATTGTCCCAGCGAGAGTTATAACTCTCCGCTAGAAGCTTTGTTATTGCAATAAGGAATGACAATAAGCAGTATAATTATTAACATTTAACAGAAGGTTTAATGTCAAGTAAAGCAACATTTCAATTACAACTTAATTGGATATCAAAGCATATCTCATTAAAGAATATGAAGAACATGTATACTAGTTATTTAACTAGATCATTATAAACAATGTAACATCAATCATTGTTTCTCATAGTTCAACCTAAGCAGTTATGCTACACGGCTGATTATGTTTTCCAAACATTATTTTGCCCTGCGGAGATGAGGTATATTGCTCATACTCCAATCGACCATTACGAAATCGTGTCGGTACCATACATAGGTCATCAAAAGAGATGGATTCTTATGACCTCATCTTCCTCAGACTGTGTGAGGATTTACATGTAGGACATCTTGTGTCCTTGCTATGATAGCTATCCAGGGTATTCTGCCAACTTCGCTATTAGAGTCATAGTGGCATTCTGTACTCTCTTCATCATCGAGGGATCTCTTATTTATCTCTCATTGATGCGGCATTAATGATTCCCTCGGGAGATTAATGATACATCATCCTGGCATAGACATGTAATGAAGGATTGATGGGTTAAAGATACATCCTACATCAATTCCTACATTAGGACGTAAGGATATTCGCATCCATAATCCCCCATATACTCAAAAGTATATGTTCCAGGAGTTCCCTTAGGAAAACCTATTTCACCATCATTTGGTCTCTGACAATGATGGATCTATGGTCAGGGCCCTACATGATATGATCATACTTGATTATTTAAGTACATTTTAGCATTCTTTTAGCATCAAGCATATTTTCAAACATAAACAATTAAAACATCTGCTATAGAAGAAGAATACTAAATGTATCAAGTTTATTTCACATCAGTTATCATTTCTTAACCATCTCATCATTATGGTTCAAGAATATGGGTGTTCAAACCCTTTAATCATCATAAGTCATCTAATCAGCATGACCTTGATGTTGCTCATGGCTCTTACAGCCCATCAATCTCATATGTTGTCCCTTAAACTAGGCAACATAATAAATCACTAGTCATAAAGCTTATGACATGCTTTCAATGAATATGATATCATAACCCTTACCTGGCTATGATCTCTTCTTTATAAGAACCTGCATGATTAATTTAATTGATAATAATAAACAATCCATCTCCAAATCAGTAATTTATAAAGCAGAAATAACCTTTCAATTCAAGGTTTGTACCATCATGCCTTCACTAAGGCTAGGTTCCCTTATTTAAATCAATTAGGGTTATTCAATCCCTTTATTTTAATCAGGAATAGTGATTCCTCATTTCATACTTCATTCATGAAGATTCATGCATAAAAGCATAACCTGGAATTAGGGTTTATTGTTCATTTCATCATATCACCCTCAATTAGGGTTTACTATTCACTCTACATGTTATTACCCTAGAATTAGGGTTTACTATTCACTTCATAGTGAATTGAGCTCATAGCATCATCATGTATAAAGATTATTATCATTGATCACCATAATTAGGGTTTCTATGATCTTACTATGAAGGATCATGCCCTAATCATGTGCATTCATGCATATTGAAGGTATTTTACTTAATTTCCTTCCATATTAGGAGTCTTCTCTCTCCTCCCACTATTAGATGATGTTTACATCACTCTAGATTAAGTTAGAACAAATCAACTTTGATTAACATAGGTCAAGTCATCACCATTATGGTCATTAGGGTTTGCTTGATCAAGGGGTGTTGATTGTTTAAACCCTTCAAGGGTACTTTAGTAAGTTCACCTTTGATCACAACATACATCAACCAACTCATTACTTGTTCCCTTAACATCTTTAGGTATCATTAGGGTTTAGGTTAATCAACCATTGAACCATCTAAGACCTTAAAGCATTAAGCATACTTGACCTTAAAAGACCCCAAACGGTTTTACACGTTCAACCTCCAAACGGTTTTGAAACCAGATGGAATGGTTGACCGTTTGGACCCTTTGACTTTCAAGACCGCATGTCCAAGTATACCATCAAAACCGTTTGCCCTAGGTGAGGTGAAGACCGTTTAGTCTCGTTGACCATTTGGCCAACATTGACTTTTGAAACCGCATGGACAAATCAGCCTTGAAACTGCATGACCAACTTGATCTTGAAACTGCATGGCCACCAAACAGTTTGGGATCGTTTGGTCCCAAAAGGTCTTGAGACCGTTTGGTCCAAACACCCTCAAAACCGCATGGACCAAAAAGTGTATCAACACTTCCAATTGAAATAGGGTTTTCAATGTTGAACCCCTCAATCGTTCATGCCATGGTTAACCACTTATCAATTGAGCCAATTAAGTTAATACTCAACTGATGTGACCCTCAATTGATCCTTAATTGATCACCAATTAGGGGTTGGATTGATTGGATTAGGCTTGGAAATCGATCATCCTTCAACATGTATCAACATGAGCCTAATTGATGTTGAACCCATTGAACCATCACTCAATTGGGTCATGACCTGACCCAAAACGGTCTTGGGATCATTTGGACATCCTCCAAACGGTCTTGAGACCGTTTGCCCAAGGTCTCATCAAAAACTAAGTCGATTACTTAAGGGTTGAACCCTAATTAGGTCACTAAATCAACACTTTGATTACACTTTAACTTAGTATCATTAGATCATCAATTTCTTAACCATACTCACCCCTAGACCTCCAAATGGTCTTGAGACCATTTGGATGAGTTCCAAATGGTCCAAACGGTCTCGATACCGTTTGGCTCATCCAACCCTTGGATTCTAGTGAAAAATCATTAGGGTTTGAGCTATTGAGTTGATCATCGAATCAGCACTTGATTGCATTTCAATTTGGTATCTTTAGACGTCCAATTACTCAACCATACTTGAACCCAGACCTCCAAATGGTCTTGGGTGACCTCCAAACGGTCTTGAGACCGTTTGGGTAATCGCCAAATGGTTTTGAAACCGTTTGGGCTAATTAACCCAAAAAGTCAAATCAGCCAAGTTGAAAATCAGCACTTAATCCAATTAGGGTTTACCTAATTGATTAGCCTTCAACTCATGATTCCTTTGGAATTAATCCATAAAATTTGGTGGGTCATCAACCAAAATAATTAGGAACAGTATTATCAAACGGTCAACCCTTGGTCAACTCTTTCAAATGGTTTTGAAACCTTTTGCCCAAAAAGGCAACTAAATCAAGTTGAAAATCAGCACTTAATCCAATTAGGCTTTGCCTAATTGATTGGCCTTCAACTCATGATTCCTTTGGAATTAATCCATAAAATTTGGTGAGTCATTAATAAACATAATTAGGAACAGTAATATCAAACGATCAACCCTTGGTCAATGCTATCAAACGGTTTTGAAACCGTTTTCCGAAAAGTCGAATTAATCAAGATGAAAAATCAGCACTTAATCCAATTAGGTTTCCCTATTTGATTAGCCTTCAACTCACGATTACTTGAGAATTAACCCCTAAAATTTGGTGAGTCATTAACCAACATAATTATGAACAGGAATCTCAAATGTTAAACCCTTGGTCAACGCTATCAAACGGTTTTGAAACCGTTTTCCCTAAAAGGTCAAGTTAATCAGGTTGGAAATCAGCACTTAATCCAATTAGGTTTACCTAATTGATTAGCCTTCAACTCATGATTCCTTGGGAGTTAACCTATCAAATTTGGTTAGTTATTAACCAACATTATTATGAACAGGAATATCAAACGGTCAACCCTTGTTCAACTCTAACAAACGGTTTTGGAGACCGTTTTCTCCAACCGACCTTGCGAAACCGTTTGCCGTTCAAACGGTTTTGAAACCGTTTTCCCCAAACAGTTTTGCAAACCGTTTGGCCAAGGGGTGCAAGACCGTTTGCTAAATTAGCATTGGTATTCACTCCCCTTTCTTCTACCTCCAGATCAAGGCTTGTTCTCCATGGTTTTGCTTGCAAGAGTGCAAAGAAGGATGGAGGGAAGAAGAACAAGCAACATTTGCAAGAAAGAAAGATGCATAACAAAGTTTAAGGGTTTAGAGTTATAAAACCCACCTTAGGATCAGATCTAGAGCTCCAAGCTTCATAGATTTAATGGTGGCTTGAGCTCCATAGGTCGTCCAAGGTTTCTTCTTCAAGAATTGGTTGGAAAGGATGGCTAGAAAGAAGAACTAAGTAAGAAAAACTAGCAAACCAACCTTGTATCATGATTTCCTCCATGAATCCAAGCTAGAAGATAACCAAAGCTTACCCAAACCTACTTGGCCATTCTCCTCTGCTCCTGAGCTCCTTCCTTAGTCGGTCCAAGCAAGAGATAAGTGAAGAGAGGAAGGGAAATGATCCTTTGGTTGTAAAAGAAAGGTGTATATATACTTTGGGCATGTTTTCAAGATAAGGACAATCTTTTCTTCTATTTCTCATATGGGCCCTTCTCTCCTTCTTTGCCACGCCCCTCCTTTCTATACTTAAGAAAAACTCTTTTCTTAACCAAAGTCTAGTGAAAAGGAAGCCAAACAACCTACTAAGTTGCACACATATAAAAGGGTCATTATGCTTACAACTTGGTTATTTAGTTACAAGGGTTATCCTTCTTATTTGATTATTCACATGAAGCGCCCCCTTCATCATTTTTACTCTAATTGATGACAAGAGTCATAAACGATACTCTAGGAGGTATATTTTACATGTTTCACCCCATGTTTTGGGTAAATTGCACTTTACACAAAAACTAGGGTTTAAAGCACAAGGATTGCTCCACAAGCTACATTTTGGTGCCCAAGCTTGGAGAATCCATAATACTTCATCAAATTCATTCTTATGATGTCTTACCATCAGAGGAACATATAAACATGTGCAATTTGCAAGTTAACCCCTCTAATTGGGTAATTTGCACATAAGTCAACTTTTAACAAAACAATATTACAATATTGTTTAAAAAGGACAAAAAGGGAAATATATGTTCCTCAGGAGCTTTAATTACATTATCAACAGATAACCACAAGAATTTAATCACATGATTAAGAAAACACCTAGGGTTAGTTCATAACCCAGGTCAGGGAAGTTACATAGGTCATCCCCTATAATAGTGTCACAAATGCACACTCATACACAAACTTATTATTCATCTAGAACCACCAAAATAGAGACACTCTTGGTCAATTTCTTTTTCGACCAAGACAAGCTCGGTCGAACAACTTCTCGACCGAGAGTCTCCTGGGTTATTTCTTCTAATAGGTTCTATAGTCGTTAGACATAGCAGACAAGGTAGTTGGGAGTTGGAATCGAACATTATATACACTTGCTCCAGACCGTCCCTTGGTCGACAAAAACATCGACCGACAGACTCTCGATCGACAAACTTCTCGACTGAGATTGTCTCTGTCTGCACTTTTCAGAATTAATAAACTAGTTGTTGCTAAAGTAATTAGTGGGAAACTAATGGCTAGTTGAGCACTTAGAAACCCCTAGAAAGTTTCTAGAACGTCCTTAAGCATTCATAGGTGATTCCTATAAATAGGACATGCCTTAGGACACCCAAAACACACTTGTGCAATACTTGAGCATACATTCTTGCAATTGGCAATCCTTTCTTGTGAGCAATTGAGCAACTTCTACACTTGCTAATCTTTCCCATTACTACAAGCTTGTGTCCTATAGGCTAGAATCTCCTTTCCATCGTACTTACACTTTCACACACTTTGTTTAGGAGATCAAAATGCTTGATATAGGAAATCAAGCCTTATGCTACAATGGTAATTGTAATTTCAATTTTCCCTTCTTGTTCCTTTTTTATTACTTGTACTCTCCTTGCTACCCCTAGGGTTGGAGGCTGTGGATTGGAGATGGTGTTATCTTCTCAGGTGGAGAAGGGTCTTCTCAGAAGAGAAGGTGGACTTTGGACTACTTCTAGAAGGTCTCAACGGGAAGCTACTTCAAGGGGGAGCTTGAAGTTACTTCAAGTGAAGTCTGCTTCAAAGTTGGTGAGATGACTTCGGGGTGAAGGTTGTCCAAAGGGTTTGGGAAGGTAGTTGTATTTTATGTAACATCCTTGCGAGGTAATAAAATACAGGTGCTTTCAAAATCCCAATTGGAAACAATTAGGTAGTAGACTGACTCCCTTAGTATTTGCTAAGGGTGGAACCACTGTAAACCATGTGTCTCCTTCTTCAACATCTTTATGGTTGATTGTTTGAATTATTATTTTTAAATCTTCACAAAAACCCTATTCACCCCCCTCTAGTGGTTTTTCATATCCATATCACCAAGGTTCTCCTCCTTTTTCAGGATCCCATCACTAAAGAACCCCATAGTTAAGCGTGCTCAACTTGGAGTAGTACTAGGATGGGTGACTAGTTGGGAAGTTGATCTTGGCTTGTGTGTGAGTGAGGATAAAGTGCGTAGTTAAGGCTAGTGGTGGTCTGTGGGGCTAGTCGTTATTCCTGAAACTCTACTAGAGACTAGGGTAGTGGGCCCGGGTGTTACAAAATGGTATTGAATCCAATTCCCCTCCTGTAGGTGGGGCCCATATGGGCCTGTGGCATTCTAGTCTTTGAGCTGTGTGGTCCATGCATTGGTAGTTGTAATCGGGAGCTGAATGTGCATGGGTCATTTGGCTCTACACTAAAATGGGTAAATGATTATGTGGCGATATAGTTGAGCCTTGATGAGGACGTCAAGAGTCTAAGTGGGGGTTATTGTAATGTCCTAGGATTTTAGGCCTTGGATAACATGATCTTAAAAGGAATGATTGGACTATCCATATCACCAAGGTGCACCTCATTTTTAGGAGCCCATCACTAAAGAACCCCATAGTTAAGCGTGCTCAGCTTGGAGTAGTACTAGGATGGGTGACCAGTCAGGAAGTTGATCCTGGCTTGCATGTGAGTGAGGATAAAGCATGTGGTTAATGCTAGTGTTGTCTGTGGGGCCAGTCGTCATTCCTGAAACTCTACTAGAGACTAGGGAAGTGGGCATGGGCATTACACCCAACATGTTGTATGTGGGATCATGTTATGGATATTCCAATATAAAAAGCACTAATGGATGGAAGAGATCTTATTGTCCTTAATGAAGTGAGTAAGGATTATGTTGATGAAGTGGGTCTATTCTCAGATCTCCTTGTGTTAGAAGATGACCGAGACAAAAATGAAGTCAATCGAGAAATAAGGATTACCAAGTTGCAAACCTATATTCGAGGGAGATTGTAACGTCCCAAGATTTGAGGCCTTAGATAACATGATCTTAAAAGGAATGATTGGATTGCCCATATCACCAAGGTGCACCTCCTGTTTAGGGAGCCCATCACTGAAGAACCCCATAGTTAAGCATGCTCATGTTAGAGTAGTACTAGGATGGGTGACCAGTCAGAAAGTTGATCTTGGCTTGCGCGTGAGTGAGGATAAAGTGTGTATTTAAGACTAGTGTGGTCTGTGGGACCGGTCGCCATTCATGAAACTCTACTAGAGACTAGGGCAATGGGCTCGGGCGTTACACCCAACATGTTGTATGTGGGCTCATGTTATTGATATTCCAACACCAAAAGCACTAAGCTTGTTGTCCTTAATGAAGGGAGTAAGGATTATGTTGATGAAGTGGGGTTATTCTCATATCTCCTTGCATCAGAAGATGACCGAGAGAAAAATTAATTTAATCAAGAAATAAGGATTGCCAAGTTGCAAACTGATATCTAGAGTACAATGGAATGGCTAATTACTACAAGAAGAAGCTCAATGCAGTGGATAAGGAGATAACAAATGTGCTTTCCCAACAAAAGAGAATCAACCTAGGCTTGCCTACAAAGATTGTGGATGGCGCCTCATCATTGGAGGTGTCTTCTAATAGGAGGAGTAAGAGGAACACAACTTCCAACAAGAAGCCAGCTAGCCATATAAAGATGATCTCCTAGAAGTGGACATCCCATAAAAAGACCTTTAAAAGAACATCTCAAAGGAAGGCATCCATTAAAATGGTGCATGTTATAGGCACTCACAATTAGGGTTTGTCAATGGTAAGTAATCATTGATGTCTGATATTACTCATGGTGCCACATACATTGATTATTCTAATGGGGTAATGTACATTGGATCTCAACTTTTAGATGACACTAATAACAACAATGATGACATTTTGATTGATGAATAGGTTTAGGATACAATGAAAGACTATGAGACAATATACATCACATGATTTAACATTGAGGGAGGAGGCAAGGAGGATTGTTAGTCTAACAAAGGGACAAAGAAGACAAGGATGGTGAATTTGAGGAGCAGGATGGGAGAATATTTAGGAGGAATATGAGGGAATCAAGGAGGATAAAGTGAGATCCAAAGGAGGGAGGTTGTTGAGGATAAGAAGAGGAATAAGCCAGGTCAAGAGGAGGGAAGCTATTGACGATAAAGAGAAGGAAGAAGCCAAGACCAAGAGGAGGGAGGAAGCTAAGGCAAATAGGATGGAGGAAGAGAGAATGGGATGAAGCTGAGGCCAAGTATAAGGTTGAAGTTGAGATTAAGAGGAGGGAGCAAGTCGAGGCAAAGAGTATGGAGGAAGTGAGGATGGATAAAGCTAAGGCCAATAAGAAGGTTGAAGTTGAGACAAAGATGAAGAAAGACATTGAAGCCAAGAGGAAGATAGACAGACGATGTTTCTAAGAGGAAGGAGGTTGTTGTTGCCAAGATTAAGGAGGATACTAAGGCTAAGAGGAAGTTGGATAATGATGAAGATGATATGACATGCATGTTGATGAGGAAGTATGACAACAAGGAGGAGGAGGAGGAAAAATTCATGACATTGTAGGGGAACGTTGAACATGAGAAAATGGTTATAAAGTCCATTTTTTTCGTGTGTTTTAGGAAGGGGTGATTTGGATAAACCGTACAAAAAAATTATAAGAGCAAGCTAGGCCAGACAAATAATTCAGCTAGATGAAGATCAATATGGGTCCGTCGATTGAAGAAAAGAATGGAAACAAAGAAGTTCACATCAGTAAAAAAAGAAAGGAAATAAGATATCCTCCATATAAAACACGATTGTTAAGTTCGCTTTCAATCACCAATTTTTAGAGTGGGCATCATTATCATTTTCCATATGTGTTTGATAAATAATATATGAACCTGCTACTCATAATGACATATCATGTCATAGTGGGTACCATATGTATAAAAATGACACTATTATCTTAAAAACACTTGATTTCAAGATGATGGATGGAACTTAGTGGCTGGCAGACAACACTATAGAAGCCTACATCCATGATATTAACATAAAAGAACTGTCAGTCACCATGGGTAAAGTGACACAACAATGCTTCTCATTCATGGTGTGTAAACTATTTTAGAATTTCTTTAAATGACAGTTTAGTGTGGTTTGAGTGATGATTTAGTGTGGTCTGAATGATAGTTTAGTGGTCTGAATGTCGTTGTCTCATAACAATAATTATACACAAAAAGGTTGTCATTTCAATTATGATGCATATTTCTATTGATGTTGATACATAATTCATTTAATATCGGTTCCGCTGAACACCATTATCAATTCAAAAAATGATGTTATCATGTTGCAGACCTTAAAAATCCCACTTATGAATCAAAGCGTAAACAAGCATCATGCAGAGTTGGTAGTAAAACATTTTCTATTAGAGCAAAACCATTGAAGAAAAAGTTGTAGACCATGTGTCTTCATGATTTTTTCTTATCAAAACCATGACAAGAAAGTAAGAATGTGCTTCAAGTGTAATAAAGAAACAACCCAATTTGATTATATTAGAACATTTTTTTATTTATATATAACTAATATCATCATTTGTTGCAACCATGTTTGATTTATTATTCTATCTCCCATCACAATGCATCTATCAGATAATGATTGAATATTCTGTAATTACATGTAATGAATGATGTACAGTCTAAAATTCTATAATTTTGTTATGGAAATGCAATTTATAAAGTAAAATAAAAACATATTGCATTATGAAATTAAACAAAGACAATTCCATTGTATATTATAAAAAAGTGTGTCCATCATTATATGTAATTATAAGTCATTGTGGGATATGTACTTCATACACATCACATGCATGTCACCAGGAGCAATGGGGAAAGTTTTCATTAGTCACAATTACCAAAATGGGTGTGGGTTCCCCTTAGGACACCCACATGAGTGAAAATACAACAAAAAACATAAACACGAGATGTTCAAGAGGTGTTGTTGCCGCTAGTTGAAGCCATGTCTACATCTTCGACAAATTCAACATCGACTTCAATGTTTACAAACCTTGGTGTTAAAGATTTTTTTGTCATCATCATCATCATCATCATTGTCATACTCATCGTAGTCATCATCATTAGGTATGGCTATCTTGATGTGGAGGTCTAAGGATGTACAAATTGACAGTGTTAATGTTTCCCATACCTCATCAATCTTCTATTGTCCTTTTAGACCAGCTCCTATGCTTCATCGACCTTTTCATCTTCTTTACCAATCACTGCTGGTTTGGTAATATCCTCCCCTTTGATTTATTCCTTGGCTAGTATGAGCACATTGTCGGTCATGGCTATGAGGTCCAAGATTTGTAACTTTTTCTAGAAGGTCCTCAGACCGAGGTCTCCAAATGTAGATGGTGAAATGATATATGTATCATCACTGTTGAGATAAGGAGGGTGGTACATAGCCATGTCCAGCTTCACCGAAGAGGCCCATTAAGATCTTGCTATTATTTGTGGGAGTTAGTGAGAAGAGGTGTTCTCCTTCATATTTAGGTCTTTGATAAGCTATTTCCAACCCCAAAAAGGCAGCAGATGGTCATTAAAGTGCCAAAGGAACAACACATACCTAGGACATTGTCCAATGCTCAACAAAACTCAACTTGAACCAATCTCTAGTCCATGTCTTTGTTAAATGCAAGGAAGAAAAACATTTCTTCTGTCAGTTCTTTCAAGTTCATACTAAAAATAAAAGAGCAACATGAAACATTGCTTAGATATTATTTGGTCTAGGGTTTATTTCTATGTTTATTCCCATTTCAAGCTTGTTGTTATATAGCTCCTTACATGAATTATGATGAGTCATTTGGGTAGATCTTTTTAGGTAGGAAAATGGCACACCGAGAAAAAATTACGTCTTGGAGTTTGAGCATTATTTAATATTGATATATCAAATCATCAAAAATTGGAGTAGAACAAAGTCACGAGGAAAGATTAGAGGGAGTTAAAGAAGCAACCCCCACACAGAGGTCCATCCAATATTAAGACTAACCTATGAATGAAAATGAATATCGAAATATATTGGTAGGAGTCCAAACTTCAGCTGTTAACCTATGATAGTCAACAATGGTTTAAAAATATTAGAAAATATTCACGACTGTGTATACTAGGTAAATTACTTGTATGGCCAGTATACAATTGAAATATCATCTTCAATACATGTTAACATATTGTGGAGATACTCAATAATGATGAATGCCTATACTTGGTTATATACACATATAGATATCCAGTATGAACTTTCAAGGATGACCAATACCAATATGTAAATCTAATATGAACCATTATTAGCAACAATATCATAATATATTTAAGACCTGCAAATCTAATATGTATAATATAATGCATAAGGATCATCATAAGTGCATATATATATATATATATATATATATTGCAAATCTAATATGTACAATATAATGTATAAGGATCATCATAAGTGCATATATATATATATATATATATATATATATATATATATATATATATATATATATATATAGAGTCAGGCTAGTGTACACTCGAGTGTACCGGAGGCACCGTACACCTCAGTCATTTTTGAAGATGCAATATTTTTTTGAAAAATCTAAATCGTTGATCTTCTTAATTATCATAAGAACATACTATATAATAAATTTTAGCTCATTTGGACACTTATAGGTCGTGCATCTAAAGGATGCGAAAATCATGTATTTCAAATTAGTTTTGTGCGTCGATTTTGTTGTGCTTGGATGAGTGACTTACACTCATCCAAATGAGTTCAAATTTTATATGTGACTTATTATTATTGTAACAATGAAGATCAATGGATTAGATTTTGGAAAAACATGGTCTAGATAGGCAAACACCATTGAGGTGTACGGCGGGATCTGTACACTCGAGTGTATTCTAGCCTGACTCTCTCTCTCTATATATATATATATATCTGTGTGTGTGTGTGTGTGTGTGTGTACGTTTCATATGGGAAAATTGTAGCTACAAAATAGCAATATAGGGGTGGGTTCCCCTTAAAACATCCTGCATGATTAAAAAAGAGCAACATGAGTACGA
This sequence comes from Alisma plantago-aquatica, assembly GCA_963693085.1. Taxonomy (NCBI): domain Eukaryota; kingdom Viridiplantae; phylum Streptophyta; class Magnoliopsida; order Alismatales; family Alismataceae; genus Alisma; species Alisma plantago-aquatica. The sequence continues at coordinate 668,000,652 of OY856412.1, read as the reverse complement.
GTTGTTTCTCGGGCAGGCCATGTCTGCATCATTACAAGGTTTGAAGACTTTGTCATTGTTGTCATCTTTGTCATCATCACATATGGATGATTCTGGCATGAGGAGAACCAAGGAGGGTTCGCTTGCTACTACCGCTAATATTAGTCTGACTTGGTCAAATTTTCTTTTTCCCTTTGACTTGTCATTCCCTCTGATGTCAGTTACTACAAACTCATTTTGATTCATGGCAATTAGGCCCAGGTTTCTTAACCCTTTCAACAAGGGCGTCAGATTGGAACCTCCACATATAGGTTGTGAATCAATATCCATATCATCATTGTTGGGATTTGAAGGGGTGCCATAGCCATGTCCAACTTTGTTGAAGAGGTGCATCAAGATTTTGTTGTTATTAGTGAGATTCAAGGAGAAGTCGTGTTCCTCTTACATCTTCAGGTTTTTGATAGGTTGTTTCCAATCCCAGACAAATACCATATGGTGGTTATAGTGCCAAGTGAACAACATATACATGTGGCATTTTCCAATGCCGATCTGAGCCCAACCTACTACATGTGGTCCAAGGCTTAAGGAAGGGAGAAAACTATGAACACAAATCAACATGCAATATTTCTTCATTTAGAAAATACATACTAGGTTTAGAGTTTCTCTCTATGGCTCTCCACCAGTTGTCATGCTTGTTTTTATATAATAGTGGTTAGGCATTAATGATAGCACACTTGAAATGGATAGGTGGAAAATAATTGACCAATCTATTTTTAAAGTTTGTGTGATATTTAAGACCCAAGACAACCAATATTGGAACTCAGTCGTGCTAATAATGAGTTTCTAAATATACAAATACCAATTATGAAGAAAATAATTGTTAACTACTAACTGTTACGTATATATAACAATGAAGAGGACAAGAAAAATATTCATACTTCAACTTTTACATAGAAAAAGTGCAAAGTACCTTTCTTACACTAAGACTAGAATGTGGCGTCTGTTTTGGCGACCGATTAGATATCAGAACTCCTCAGAGATGAGGTCAAAAAATTGTCTAAGATTCTTTTATTTGGGTCTCATCAGAGGTCAGGATGTTCTTTACGACCTACAAATTTGACTTTACAATCACCGATAGTGGGGAAGTTATTTATGAGCCGGAGCTCTGGAACCTATTTATGACCTAAAAAGCTGACCTTCCAGTTGTTAGAATTGACGAAGCTATCTATGATCTAAAAATATGACCTTGGAGGTAAGCTTTATAGGAATATGATACTTGGACCAAAAGTGGCACCCATTTTGAGACCAATTTTGTTCTATTGCATGCATGAGAACAAAATTAAAGAATGAAGGGACTTACTTTCCTTCTTAGTTTTGTTCTCATGCATGTAAGAAGACAAAAATAGTCTCAATATCGATGACATTTATGGTTCATATATCCTTTGGTGAAGACATTTTATTCTAACATGCTATAAAAAAAACACCAACACAAGAGCAACGGCTATCTACAAATCCTCGTGTACCCAACAATCAGACTGCTGATTTAGAAAGTAATAAATCGAAACAACCATAATGTTCTCGGGAGGTCATAAGACCCAGTCTGGATCTTTCCGCTGTCTTGTCAAGGGCATTTTACGCGCCTTGTCAACATTGCATCAGATATAGACTATTAGACTTCCATGTCCCGCCCAACATCGTCATTTGACGCTTGTTCAGTTGATCACTGCCAGGTACTCCAGTCAACTTGATTAGTTGACTGCCTGAACCTATTTGGATCCACCCTGTTCAGCGTTGGCAGGTGGCGGCCCAGGCTGAAAGTCCAGGACCGGGAATACGAGTCTGTGACCCTCACGAGGACTTCGGGGATCTTGACCGACCGTCACGACTGGCATGTCGCCGCCTTTGGTGACCGCGACCAAAGTAGCAGGGGCGGAGCCAGGGGGCAAGTATGGGTCATGGCCCCCCCAAATTTTTTTTTTTAGTATATATATATATATGTATATATATACATATGTCTATGATATGGTATAATAATATATATAATTACAATGTGTATACAACACTAAGTTTACAGTTGGTTATGTGGCTAGTGGAGCTTCTCCCTTGGATGAGGTTGTGGGTTCAATACCCCATGTGCACATACGTGTTTTATTTTTCCAACAAATGTGCAAACGATGTGTTTATATTACGGTTATAATACAAACTCATCAACATGTGAATGTAGTGCAATGGATTCAGATGTCGTTTACTTTCAAAGGGTCTTTGGATCGATTCTTGGTTACTATTATTTTGGCCCCCCCACATATCAAGGTCTGGCTCCGCCCCTGCAACGTAGGACTAAACATCAGGGCGAGGTCGGAGTTCGAATGTTGTTCTGTTTTGTCAGTCGTCACTCACACCCAACAACCAGACATAGAGGAAAGAAGTTTGCTATCTAAATTTATTTTGAAACCTATAACGGAATCTTATTCATTCTCCAACACATATTTGAGGATATAATAAATAAAATATATTTTTTATTTATTATACTTTTAAACACGTGATGGAGAATGAATAACCATTCATTTTGACTTTCAAAATGATGTCTACCTAGCATATTTCAAAAACCAATAACTATCCCAAATTTCAAAGTTTTCTCTTTCTTGTGGCTTTGTACGAAAGTATAGTACTGAATCACCACGAAAAGGGTGATATGAAAACCATTAACATGTTGACACAACACCATCATAGCATACGCCAAATTTTGCTTTAATTGCTATAAGTGCATGTTTGTCTTGAAGCATTACATAGTCAGCGGTTAGAGGCCTATGAAGAATCTCCCTAGCATGCAATATAAATGGTCTAGCCGGCATGTCCTCTTTGCTATCGAAACCGAAGAGGTCTGAGGGGTATTTGTGAAATATGGACCATTTTTCGATTTGTGTGTGTCATCCTTGTGTAGGGGTCATGCTAATCTTCTCTGTATCATTCCAATTTTATCGGATGTCTCCGAAGAGAGGGTCCTTGTGAAATATAGCAAGCTGACTAGAACGAAATGAACTCTCTTGACAGTTAGCCTATAAATATTTTCTGTTTTATTCAGTTTGAACCAGAAATCCAAGAACCACGAGAGCATTTTAAAAAATATTACAATTTGCCTAATTATTGATTATTACCAAGTATAATAAAAAAATTCAATGTCAAAAACATACTATTGTGCTTAAAAGTCATGTATAAAGCATATTGTAGTTTGCTCATAAATTAATTTGTATAATAAATTACACAAACTAATATAAATTATATAGAATTATCAAAATAAATTATATTGGATGTCTTATATTTTAATATTTATAATTTTATCTAAATATAAAAATGTGAATTTCTAATTAATCAGATCAATTAAGATCTAATGTCTAAATCTGGTCTCGACCATTAAATAATTTTGGGTCTTCGGGTTCAGTTCAATTTCCAATTGTGTAAAAAGACTTTACATCCTAACGGCTCAAAAAATTCAAATTCGGATGGGATTATTGGGTCGGGCCTTGTTATACCAGCCTTGGTGATTGTTCAGTTGGTCATTGTCGGTTACTATAATCCACTTGACAACCTGAGAACCTGAGTGGATTAGGTTAAAATCTTCTATGCCCAGACAATGTGCCAACACATCCAGACCGCACAGGGGGCCACAAGTCTATAGATGAGATGTTGTGGGTACAGAAGTGGACACAGAAGTTGGGTACAGAAGATTTTGACCTGTGTGGATCTACCCTATTCATCATTGGCAGGTGGTGGCATAGACGGTCGAGGATCCGGACTACGGCCATATGAGTCTCCAGGCCCCCACAAGGACTTTAGGGAACTTGACCGACCTTCTCGTCCCCGCCTGCACACTACTTCATCAATCACACCCAACAACCTCACAGAGAGCATCAACAAATAATTATCCAAGATTACAAAATTTATCGGTTTCTTAAGGGTGATAAGAAAACCATTAACCTGTTGACACAATTCAATCATATCATACTCCAAAAGAAAGAGAAGGAAGAGAAAAAGAAAAAAACAATTGGTCGAAGTGCATTATTGTCTTATAGCATTTTTTGGTCAGAGGTTGGAGCTTTATGAAGAATCTCTCCGGCATGTACTACTAGCTGGATGTCCTCTTTGTTGTCGACATGAAAGAAGTTCGAGAGTCCTTGTGAAACGTAGTAAGCCGACCATCAGAAAACTAGGAAAGCAAATCCTCTTGACCGTCGTCATATAAATAGAGAATGGCGCGGCAGATTTAAGCAGAACACCAACTCCCATCAGACTTCTCCTCCTGACCTTTCTTCCATCGTTCCATCCTTTCATCCTTCCAACTCTGTTAGTTCCTCCAGTCTCGCTTACCATGAGTCAAAGCGCCACCACCTCATCTCCAGTAGCCGCTGCTGCTGGCTTCTTCAGTACACGGCGAGCCTCGGCACAGGGAGCCCGACTGGTGCCGAAGCGTGGACAGATCAAATCCAAGATAGCCGCCACGGCCATCAACTCTATCACCTCTGCCGTCTTTAGGACGATCCCACGACAAATCCGCTGGCAGCATCACCACTAGCTGCGAATCAGCCTCGCCTCCTGACGCCGGGAATCGTTCTAACGTCTATTCTGGAGCTTGGTGGCAAGAAGTTCACTGTTACTAAGAAGAATTCTTGTGCTCCGTCATACCTTTCCTGTTGTAATTGATTGGATCATGCTCCCCGCCGAGAGTTCGGTTGAGGTGAATCCTTATTGTACATCTAAAGGACTTACATGTTTGGAGACTTATTTCTTGGGTTACTTGATTAATTTGATGGCTCATTTTAGATTATGCATGTATGTGTGCTCCTTATGGCCCAAGTAGTACATCAGTTCAAGAGTACAAACCAAGGTAAAATCATATGAATTCGCATAAGAGGTGGGATCAAAGACCGGACCTAATAGGGACAGCCATCTTGGACCGTGCCAAATCAATAGAAATAGGATAGGTTGTAATGTTACAATGGACATTTCATTATGTTCTCGAAATTTGTTTGTGCTACCTGGACTGCTGGACATCTATATCACATGCCTGCCTCCACTATAATACTTTCTTAACTCTTAACCCTCCCGAAGACGGACTGCGGGCCGTATCTGTCATCTACATAAAACGAACATATTAATTGCAAAGAGCTATAGCAATTGATAGGGTAATAGAGAAACCGACTTTTGCCACCATGAAAGCTGCATAGACGAAATATTAGGGAGAAATATCTGACATGATTAGTATGAATGTTATAAAAGAATGACCCATCTCTAATCCTATCCTTTAAACAAACCCATAGAACTCTGGTTTTCTATAAAAAGAAATTGAGTAAAAGTCACCTTTTGGTTGACAAGTAATACTGTGATCAACTATGAAGTAACCAAGACCACATGAAAAAGAATAGAATGGTAACACACTACTACAGAAACTCCATTTGGCGTCGGTCTTTTAACCCCATTTGGCGTCGGTTTCCGACCGACGCCTATGTGGACGCCGCTAAAGGTCGAATATTTCGGCGTCGGTTTTTTAACCGACGCCTATTTAACCTATAGGCATCGGTCTTTTAGTATATAACCGACGCCAAAATGGTTCGCGCCACAGAAAACGGCGTCATCTAGGGCACTTTCTGCATCGGTGATTTACTAAAAGACCGACGCCTATATTCCATGTAGCGTCGGTCTTTTAGTTGATAACCGACGCATAAAGTGTCCTAGATGACGCCGTTTTCTGTGGCGCGAACCCTTTTGGCGTCGGTTATATACCAAACGACCGACGTTTTGTTGTTTAAATAGGCGTCGGTTCGATACGAATATCCGACGCCATTTCCAGGACTGCTTTGGCCACATCAGGCGTCGGTTATCTATACATAACCGACACTGTAGGTCTTTGCTGACGGTTTTCTATAAATAACCGACGCCTATTTATATTTTTTTTTTCATATCAGTTTGCAGGCCTGCTGTGGCTGGTCAGCAGGATGAGAACCTGCAGTTCAATTTTCTGAACTGCAGGTTTACGACATCCATTGATATCAGCCTATAAACAGGCCGCAAACCTGCAAAAGTCACAAAGAAAATTTCACACAAGTACATACATTCAGACATCAATTCAATTCTCACATTCACACATATAGAAACATTCAAATACATATATTAACATTCAGAAATATTCATTTACAAAGTATCATTCATTATCGCTATCAACATCCCAATTATATCTTACAGTTGCCACTGCTTGTATGGCTTTTGCCCATTCTTCTCTTACTTCATTTAATGCTTCCATCGTATATGGAGCATGTATATTTTTTAAGCGTTTACCTGTAGTGTTGTCAGTTTTAAACACCTGCAAAGAGAATGATGTATATATATAAGTAATAATATAAAAATAAGATAAGATTGATATATTGCATACTAACTAATGAGACTATATATAATACCTCATGTATGGTATCGATGTCCAATGCGGCATATTTGATAATCATCTGTATAAATCGCATCACATAGTATGCGCATGCCCAGCCATTGTCTTGTGTAGCACACTATAAATTGAAACATACAAAATAATACAACTAAGCACAATTCACATCAATAATATATATATTCGAGTCGGGAACTTACTTGTACGTTCTGCCAATTTATTGGCTGGTTCTTTTTCCTTGGGACCATTCCTCCAGCCTTTTTGAATGCATCTAAACCCCTACATGTTAATATAACACAATAAATTGCATAAGTAAATAGTAATGTAATAAAAGATGTTAACGGATATAAAAATGAAATATTTCTCACCAGAATAATGGCATTCTCATTACGTGTCCAATTTTAGGGTTCAATGTACTCCCCGCAGGATCTAGATAATAAACAGTGAATGTCCCGGGTACAATAACTAGTAACTCCCAATGTCTACCGCTAGAGGTAAGAAGTTAACAACTAATAACTCAAAATGCAAAATAAAAATGGAATTTTCTTAAGTCCAAATTATAAATAAAGTAAACTTACTTGACATTGAATGGAGCTATTATTATCGTCTTCTTTTGCTGACAAAAAATTGTAAAAGCATCTATACAGTATTGTTGAACATTATCAGGGTCTTTAGCTACCAAACTAATCAATGATGGAATCAAAAATCCCAAATGATCAAATACAAATTGTTTGCAATGATCTTCGACTAAGTAGCTGCAAAACATATAGGCATATGCATTAATATTTAGGAAACCAGATCACCGGATCTTACACAAGGTATATGGATGTATAAACAAGATCTCACCTTATCCATGTCTCTATCATTGATGTATTCAGCCAATCATACATAAACAGCTCAATAATATCTTGTATAAATAAAGAGCTATCGTATGATTGACCTGCATAATCTGCATCTAAAGAAATAATTATAGGGCAATGTACATTATGTGCCCGTAGCCAACATGCCATTCCCCTACAAGCAGGACCTAACGGGTATGTTAGGTCAGTTGGAACCCAATCGGGTAATGCGGGAAGTGGAAGTGGAGGCCTAGGTGCTCCTGGTGTCTTCTTTTTAACCTGTACATATAATTTCAGATTAGTTGACATCATATATACACATTAACAGTCTAAATCAATGTAAATTTATCTTACAATTTCAGTCATGTAGACGACATCTGCTTTGGGCCACAATATCACCCCGCCTTCTGCATCAGCAAGTCTATCAATATCCGGGTGGGGATATGGCAATGTAGCTTCTCTCCAATCGGATAACACACGTATCGGGCTCACACGAACATAGCCCTGTGGCATTGGAGTCCCGTGAAACATTGCCCCAGGAAGGGATGGGTAAGCCTGCGCCTCTGCAACAACGTAGTCTTGCATTCTTAAGCGGCATGGCTTCAATGCCTACAAATTTACGTAAAGAATATTATACATATATACATATCATCTTGAAAACATAACAACTTGAAAAGACTAACTACAATGTCATAAACAATACTTACAGCAGACGTGCTAGGCGATGGGTCTCCAGGATTACTCGCAGTCTGTGCATCAGGAGAAGAGTGGGTCGCCATAGGCGTATTGGAAGCCTGAGATGCCTGCCACCGCAGCAATTCTTCCTTGACCTTCTCAACAACTACATCGTTGACCTTCTTAGCAACTAAATCCTCAACTCTCTTATTCTCCTATACATGGATAAAAGAAACATTAGCTTCTTATTAATGAATTTCCTTTTGCAGTAACATTCTAAAAAAAGAATAGGTTACCTCTTCTTGAGAAAGTCCCACTCTGGGTTTGCGCTGGGATGGCCCAAACAATGCTTTGATGCCAACACCAGCGCCGGCACCTGTAACACGTCCAGGATGCTCTGGGTTACCCAGAGCAACTGTCAATTCATCCCTTGTGCCCTGAGGGATGAACGTGCCTTGTTTCCTCTGCTCGTGCAGCTCCCGCTAATCACCATAAACAGAAATTGGTAAGTTAACACCACAAATAATCAATATTCAAACGATTTATCTAAGAGTGTTATTTTACCATTTTTACAGCCGCCTCAGCAGTTACAGGCTTCTTTATTTCACCCTTCTTGTTTTGCCTGCCAGCTATCCAGATATCATGGCGAGGCATGGGTGTGGCAGACTCCTGAGTCATTGCAAAAATCCATAACCTCTCTCGCCACATAACCTTCAATAATACTCCCTTCAGGCCGATAACGGTTTCGAACATCACCTTTAAAAACGCTCATGTATCGTTCAAAGGGATACATCCAATGTAAGAAAACTGGTCCCAACATTTTCACTTCCCTAGTCAAGTGGACAACAAGATGTACCATGATATCAAAGAACGAAGGAGGGAAATACATCTCAAGCTGACATAGGGTAACAACCACTTCTCTTTGCAAATTATCGAGAGTATCAGGGTCAATAACTTTGCTGCATAGACTGTTGAAAAAGAAACAAAGTCTGGTAATTGCAAACCTTACATGCTTCGGCAATATAGATCGAATTGCCACGGGCAATATTTGTTGCATTAGAGTGTGACAATCATGAGATTTAAGACCTATCAACTTCAGATCTTTCATTGATACCAATCTACGGATGTTGGATGAGTAACCATGTGGCACCTTAACATTTACTAAGCATTCACAAAAAGTTTTCTTCTCCTTTCTAGACAACGTGTAACAAGCAGGAGGTAAGTATGTTCTTTTATTACCCATTTCACTTTATTCTGTTAATTCTGACCTTATTCCCATTTCACGTAGGTCCAGTCTGGATTTTATCCCATCTTTAGTCTTACCTGGTATATTTAATAGAGTACCAATGATGCTATCACAGACATTTTTCTCAACGTGCATTACATCGATACAATGCCTGACTGTCAAAGAACTCCAATAAGGAAGATCCCAAAATATTGACTTCTTCTTGAATGAAGAATTGTCACTCCGTGTGGCCATACTACATTGTGATTTCTTACCAAATTCATTGACAATGTATTTTACTCTTTCATAAACAACATCCCCTGGTATAGGTTTAGGTGCACTCCGTTCATCATTCCATCCATTGAATGCTTTGCGCTTCCTACAATACGGATGGAATTTTGAAAGAAACCTTCGATGACCAAGATATACAGTCTTGCCGCCATGTTTTCGTCTTATTGAATCAGTGTTTTCTTCACATATAGGACACGCTTTAGCTCCTTTGACACTATATCCAGACAAATTCCCATATGCTGGAAAGTCATTAATAGTGCAAAACAACATAGCGTGCAAACGAAATGTCTCTCTTGCTGAAGCATCATAGGTCATCACACCTTCAGCCCAAAGTTTCTTTAAGTCATCAATCAAAGGTTCAAGATAAACATCGATATCATTTCCGGGTTGTTTAGGGCCCGATATCAACAATGACAACATAACGTACTTATTTTTCATACACATCCAGGGAGGAAGATTGTATATAACAAGCATGACTGGCCAAGTGCTATGTTGGCTGCTCAATGTCCCGTACGGATTCATCCCATCTGTACAAAGCCCAAGTCTTAGATTCCTATCTTCTTCACCAAATTTAGGGTACAATAGATCAATCTTCTTCCACTGTGGGGAATCAGACGCATGTCGTAGGATCCCATCATTATTTTTCTTAACATCTGCATGCCACCTCAAATTCTTCGCATCTTTCGGATTTGCAAACAAGCGTTGAAACCGTGATATTATAGGTAGATACCACAACACCTTGGCAGGAGAACTAGTTTTGGACTCCCCCGAAGTCATCAATTTATACCGTGACGCACCACATTTTGGACAATCTTTCAAATCTACATAGTCCTTTTGAAATAATACACAATCATTCGGGCATGCGTGTATCTTCTTGGCCTCCATTCCCATTGGGAACAACATTTTCTTTACCTGGTATGTTGAGATTGGAAGCTCGTTTCCTTCAGGAAGAATTTCTTTCAAAAAAGTCAACAATGAAGTGAAGCTTTTGTCGCTCCATCTATTGTTAGCTTTCAACTTATACAATCTCAACACAGCGCTAAGCTTCGTAAACTTAGCACAGCCTGTGTATAACGGTATCTCAGCATCATGCACAATGTTTGTAAAGATAGGAGGTGGATCGGTGTGCTCTACCCTACAACTATCCAGCATCGCATCAACAATGTCTGCTGGAACTGGTTCGTTCACATTTACGTCATCGGAGGCAATTTCTTCTTCCACCCAAGCACTGCTATCGACATCTACTGGTTTCGATTTTGAAATCTCTCCATGCCAGTGCCATTCTGTATAGCCTTGTACAATCCCGTTGCACATGACATGACTTTTGATTTCCTCACCAGTGTTGACTTTCAAGTTGTTACCGCAATGCCTACATGGATAGTAGAACCTATCTGTAGGTTTTTTCCTATGTTCCTCGGCAAATCTAATAAACTGATCAAGACCAGATATAAACTCTGGGGTGCAACGATTACAAATGGACATCCATGATCTATCCATTCTATGATCAGAGAAAACAAGTATATATTAGGAAACAAGTATATATTAGGAAAAGATTAGGCAGCATTTCCCCGCTGTTCTCTAAGTACATATGTACTTAGAGAACAAACGGGGAAATGCCAACAAACACATGTGATGTCATTCTTATATATAATAAATGTGTACCACCTATCCCATCCTTGAACACCTAATCTCACTAGTAAGTGTATAATGTGTATTGGGTTTTCAAGAAAATTTCGGCAGCATTTCACCGCTGTTCTCTAAGTACATATGTACTTAGAGAACAAACGGGGAAATGCTACCAAAATTTTCTCGAAAACCCAATACACATTATACACTTACATCCTAAGTGAGATTAGGTGTTCAAGAACAGTCCCAAACCGGGGACTATCCAAGATTTACTCCTAATGAGTCAATCTTGGACGGGTTTCTAGGCCAACAAACACAATAATAGATATCTACAATGAAGCCGGACTTCATACAAACAGTATATAATTTAGTGATTGTTCATTCTAATTTATACCAATGTACAAGTAATATAAAAAACAATGATTGTTCACATTCTAGGCCAACAAACACATGTGATGTCATTCTTATATATAATAAATGTGTACCACCTATCCCATCCTTGAACACCTAATCTCACTAGTAAGTGTATAATGTGTATTGGGTTTTCGAGAAAATTTCGGCAGCATTTCCCCACTGTTCTCTAAGTACATATGTACTTAGAGAACAAACGGGGAAATGCTACCAAAATTTTCTCGAAAACCCAATACACATTATACACTTACATCCTAAGTGAGATTAGGTGTTCAAGAACAGTCCCAAACCGGGGACTATCCAAGATTTACTCCTAATGAGTCAATCTTGGATGGGTTTCTAGGCCAACAAACACAATAATAGATATCTACAATGAAGCCGGACTCCATACAAACAGTATATAATTTAGTGATTGTTCATTCTAATTTATACCAATGTACAAGTAATATAAAAAACAATGATTGTTCACATTCTAGGCCAACAAACACATGTGATGTCATTCTTATATATAATAAATGTGTACCACCTATCCCATCCTTGAACACCTAATCTCACTAGTAAGTGTATAATGTGTATTGGGTTTTTAAGAAAATTTCGGCAGCATTTCCCCGCTGTTCTCTAAGTACATATGTACTTAGAGAACAAACGGGGAAATGCTACCAAAATTTTCTCGAAAACCCAATACACATTATACACTTACATCCTAAGTGAGATTAGGTGTTCAAGAACAGTCCCAAACCGGGGACTATCCAAGATTTACTCCTAATGAGTCAATCTTGGACGGGTTTCTAGGCCAACAAACACAATAATAGATATGTACATGTTAGGGTTTCATCACAATTGATGTTAGGGTTTAAACAATGTTAGGGTTTAATCAAATCAAATTAGGATGCTAGAATGGACAAGTTTAAATCAAATTAGGATTTAAATTAGGGTTCCAATAGGATTCAATTTAATTAATTTTTATGTGAAAGATGTAATATTATAATACATACAATGGCAATGAAATGAAACCCTAATTGTATTGGAACTCATAAAAGGATGTCTCAAAGGTTGAATCTAATATATGCATCCTAAAAAAGGTATCACATCACAAATGTGCATTTCAATAATCATATTTTATTTCCTTCCAATTAGTGTGGGTGCCAAGTTTGGAATTGTTTTCTAATCATGGGTCCCTTAATTTTATTTAGGATAGAAGATAAAATCAAGGATTTCAAATAGTATAAGGCGCACCCCCAAATGTAGTAGGCGCACCCACTACTACAGAAACCCTAACATTACACAGCTAGTTCACCTTATTTAACCCATGGATACTTCTAGTACTTATGTATTGGACTAACGATGCTTGATACTTAAACACTCAAACAGAGTTTGTATAGTGGCTTCAGATTCATGTACACATGTTTCACAACTCTTCCTCCTTTATATGTCTAACCTTAAGATTTTGATAGGTGAGGAGGTGGTATTAGTATCTGTCTTGGTAGGTGGCATTAGGTTGTAGATGTTTATTATCATATTGTCATGTTCTTATTGTAATTAGCTAGAGAACTACACCTACCTATGTACAGAGTTGTATCCATTTAACTTCTCCATCTTTTTTTTTGTGAAAAACACTCAACTATTGATACCAAAAATACTTTGGGCATTTACAGACAACACACCTGACCAAACGTAAAGAACAAAAGGAGAAAGTATCCCACACAGGGGATCAAAACATCTCCAAACAGCAAGACCATACACAACCAAGGAACAGGCTCATACACACAAAGAGAGCAGGAAAAAAAATACAGGGGATAGCTCATACATCAACCTAGATAGATAGCCCTGACACTAGCATTAAAACATCCTGAAGGAGCAGCAGAGTTTGATGCTAGTACTGAATGGAAAGAATGGCAGAGGAAGGGTTTGATGCTAGTACCTTGTGAGCAGCAGAGTTAGGGCGTGAGCAAGGAGACGCAGAGCAGCAACAAGGAGGAAGGAGCAGGTGGCGGCTGCGACGCAGAGCAGAAGCAGGAGCAGGATCGTCGACGAGCAGGAGCGGCGGCGAGCAGGCGGTGGCGGTGGCGGCGACGCAGAGCAACAACAGGAGTAGGATCGTCGGCGAGCAGGAGCGGCGGCGAGCAGGTGTCCAACGGCGGCAGGAGCGGCGGCGAGCAGGAGTGGTGGCGGAGAAGGGGGCGCCGGAGAAGGGGAGCTGAAGAAGAAATCGCCGGAGAGAAATCGGCGGCAGCAGAGAAATAGGGAAATCGCTCGCAATGAAACAGAAGAAAGGGGAAGAGTCAGGCGATTGAGGGTAATGAAGTTCCCAAATAGCGTCGGTTGTTTAAAACAACCGACGCCTAAACATCTTTAGCGTCGGTTGTTCGAAAAAACTGACGTCCAATTGGACGATATTTTCATGAAATTATTTGGCGGGAACCACTTTCAGCGTCGGTTATACAAGGATAACCGACGCTGAAAGTGACACTTTTCGCGTAAATTTTCATCGCACATAGGCGTCGGTTTCTACGTATATAACCGACGCTGAAAATGACACTATTTTTTTTATCGAAATATGGATTTCGCGGGCGACTTTACGCGTCGGTTTGTTATAAACAACCGACGCTTAATACAAAGCGGTACCCGTGTCTGGCTGGTCTTCGAATATAGACGTCGGTTTGCTTAAACAACCGACGCCTTATATGTTAGGCATCGGTTTTCCTTAATAACCGACGCCCAGAAAAGTGACACTGAATGCTATTTCTGTAGTAGTGACAACAACAGAGAATAGAGAAGAGAACTCCTATTCAGCCATAATGAAGTTGATAATTATGGGTTTATTCATTACTGAATACAAAGTCTTAAAGCAAGTGAAAATAGTAAAAAAACAAACAGAGAGCTCCCAACGATTCAACCCCAAGGGGGTAGGCCAGGGAGATCTGCATGCTTACCTGGGGTAAATATTTTTTATTTTAGGTGATATCACCATTTGACGTCACATTATGTTCCTACTATCAAATTAGTTTAGGACTTCGTGCGAATGATCATAGCTTGGACTTCAAGATGTCAGATTTCAATTTTAGAATTTGGGAGTATATGCAAACTGGTGATTGGGATTCTTTTGAAATGTCGATTATATCCCCAGACCCAACATGATTTGATAATAGAAATGGGGTGTGGGTTAGATATACTCATCTAGCTAGAAGTGGAGATCATGCTAATGCATATGCCATGACATCATATAATTCCTGAAAAATATTGGTGCACATGCTAGGAGACTAGGGTGCGGTGTACCAATGCGAAGACTCTTTGATCCCCATGAAAATTTGACGATGGCTTTTGTTGACCAACTACATAGAACCAACAAGGTAGGCATGCCACTCAATGATTGAGAACAATTTGGAGCGTCAAAATAACGATAATATCAAAGAAAACATGATGGATAAGTGGTTCAAAGGAAGACTCATTGGCCAACTAGGATGTGGTACCCAAAGAAATAGATGAAGCTAAACTCATATGTGTCATCATTTAGCATTATTCAATATATTGGTTAGGTGAGGAGACCTACTTGGAAGCTATGAACAAGCAAGATGTCTACAGTCTAAATACCATACATATTTGCACCATTTTTCATGTCTAGGTTGGTTGTGTAAAATCAAATTGATTCATAGGGTTGTGTTATCCTAGTCATCAACTTAGGTCCAAACTCAATGCTAGTCCAAACCAATTATAAGAGTTCAGTATGGTGCAATTGTCCATAATCTAACTATCTTCAATCATGCACATGTATAGTTAGTTGAAAATTGGTCAATGATAGCTAAAACTAATATTATGTAGAGGGGGAAACAACTTCCATACTAGGAACCACTACATATTATTTGCCGATCATGGAAGCATTATGGGGTTGTCAACAATGGCATTATATCTGACCTTGAAACCTATGATGTCAAACTCATTTATGAAAATAAGAAGAAGAAATGAAGTATTCAAAGAGGAATATGATCTAGCAATTAATTAAATCACTTCCTTGTCTATTTTATAATATTGTGAGAGCCCTAATATTTAGGCAATCGGTTAAAATGTACATATAAAGAAAGACAGAGTAGATGAGGTGTTTCAAATGAAGCAAATATACAATGACAATCAGAATGAGAAGAGCTTAGAATGTACTTGTCACTTGGTCTATACCAATAAACCCTATCAATTGGCTTAGTCGCATATTGTGGGATCACACAACGAACTCTAAGGAAGAGATAATTGTATCCCGCATATGGGAGTGGTTACAAAGGATTGGACCCCTTTACAACTAAAAAGACACATACACAAAATTTGGGAGATTATGATACTTCAAAGATTCATCATTCTCCGTAATAAAAAAAATCTTAATTTAGACAAAAATTAGAAAAATTAAATGAACAATGGTTTATAAAAATCAACTTGCCAGGTACTTTGTCAGTTGATTCAATTAGTAAGCCTTTTCGGTTTGTTACCCATATGTTGTGAGTTCGATATCTAATTAGAGCACTATGGAAGGGATTTAAGCAACTACTTATGTATTTTTGAGCTGTACTGTATAATGGACACGAACCCCATTGGAAGAGAAAAAAAACATAACATAAAAGAATCAACCTAGCGGTTATCCGACTTACCTTTCCGTCTCTCTGAAATTTTCTTGGCCGTCCTAATCTACACCTACAAATAACAGTAAGCATCGTGGAGTAGTGCTAGTTCAGTTTGTCATTGCCGGGCACAGTTTGCACCTCACTTGACTGCTTGAACTTGATTGGATCCACCTTAGTGGTTGGCTCGTTGGCAGGTAGCGGCACCAGCGGGAAATTGAAGACGGGGACTACGAGTGTAGGAGTCCGTGGCCCTCGCGAGGACTTTGGAGGGTGGAGGGCCTGATCGCCCCACCGTCCAGTGACGACTTTGGAGGGTGGAGGGCCTGATCGCCCCACCGTCCAGTGACGACTTTGGAGGGTGGAGAGCCTGATCGCCTCCAGTGAACCAGACCATATAGGGCACGTTTGGTTTGCCGGATTTTTAGAAATCTTGTATTTTGTCCATCCCCCATTATTAAAATGCTGCATTGTCAAAATCCCGCAAAATATAATTTTATGTTTGGTTTGTTAGATTTTGTAAATGCGGAATTTTTTTTTTTTCGTGTCCACGACGTTCGCCATGTTGGATTTTGACGTTCGGGAGAATTTTGATGGAGACCAAAATGCGGGATTCCTATTATGTCTGAAAACCCAGGATTAGTCTCAGTTCTCCAATCCTACAAACCAAATTTAAAATTTGTTGAACTGGAGTTCAAAATACAATCCAATACAGTAAAATCCAAGTAACCAAACATGCCCATATTGGACTATACGTGCGGCGGCTCTAATTTATGTCCGCTATGATAAAATTGTGTAACTTGTAGTTCAGAGCTTGAACAACGTGTAGTTAAGCCATTGCAATACCATACACTCCTTGCTGTCAAACTCTAACACTTTGGAGGGCGGAGGGCCTGATCGCCCCGCCGTCTTGGCCTCCAGTGAACCGGACCAACATGGGTACATGGGGAGTCCACGCTGCACCTTCCTCACATCCAACAACCAGACAGGGAGGATCAACCATCTTGGCCGTTTGTATTAATATTGGACTATACGCGTGGCGGCTCTAATTTATGTCCGCTATGATAAAAATATGTAACTTGTAGTTCAGAGCTTGAACAACGTGTAGCGCTGCATCACCACGAGATGGGTAATAGAATATTCATTCCCAACCTTCTGAAACAACGCAATAATATATAAAGTGTGCCGAGTTTAATTTTATTTTGATTTGTGTGTTTTGTTGTCTAGAGCGGTTCTTGGTTAGAGAATCTTTACAGCAATCAGTACTATACTAGCTGGCTGCTGGCATGCATGTCCCCTTTGCCTTTGACACTGATGCTTCTTCAAGCTACCATCGTGACTCTTGACGCCGTTGCCCTATATATAAATAGAAGAAAGGGCCAGAGGACTTGAACAGATCACCAACACCGCAGCAATAAATCACTTGACTGGAACAGCTAGAGTACTCTTCTCCCATTCCTTCCACCTCTGCTTGTTCCTTTGTCCGGTATACAATGAGTCAAAGGAGCACCTCTTCTCCACAAGCCTCAGCAGGTAGTTTCAGCATATGGCGAGCTTCGGCCCGGGGATCGCGTTTGGTGCCCAAGCGTGGGCAGATCAAATCCAGGATAGCCGCCACGGCAATCCACTCCATTGCCTCTGCCATCTTCAGGACGATCCCGCATCAGCACATCAGCAGCAGCACCGCTAGCTGCAGATCAGCCAGCACCCCCTGGCGCAGGGAATTGCTCTAGCGTCTGTACCGGAAGGCGATTATCGGAAATCCATGTAACTAAGAAGCCTTCTTAATTGTGCCCTGTCGTCGTATCATCACTGTTGTAATTGGTTAGATCGAATTACCCACCGAGAGTTCGGTTGAGGTGAGGCCCGATGGCCAAGTAAGGAACTTAGATGATGTCAAATATGGATTTATTTGGTTGTTTATATTCAGATCATGCATGCACATATGTGTTGCTTGACTACCACAAGTAGCATACGGCTGGACTTTGCTCAACACAACCAGAATTATGGTATAATGGGCCGGAAAGGTATGAGAGTGAGGAACAATTGTCTCGATAAGACTGGCCAGTTCAGAGCAGACCGCGATACAATAGTAGATCGGATAGATCGTAGCTATGATATGTAGCCAACATATCATTGTCCTCGGCACATGTTTTTGTGTTGCTTGACATTAATAAATCATTCTTACCTCCACTATACAACTTTCAAACCTTGAGCGTCTCAAGGTCAACTATATTTTTCATCTACCAAAAAGGAACCGGTTGATTGCAAAGAGCTTGGTAATTGAAAGGGCGATTGAGAAAATGTTTCCCGCCACCATGTATGGTGCACCAATGATAACTAGAAGTTGGAGATGTAAGAGAGGGAAATGAAGGACATAAAGGTTGTTGATGTTTGTACAGTTTATATCGAACTCCATATCAATAACAACCTCATCTCAAAAAAGTATTATTGTTTCCTCTGACCCATCCCTCCTATGTAGCTAACTTAGCTGGTGTGTTAGAAAAAAATGGAGGGGGAGGTGAAGGCCCATGTATATGACCCGATTAGGGTCCCATCATGGATCGACACCTTCTGGTCCAACATCGTATCCTTCTTCATCAATGAGTTTAATATTTGTTAGGTAATGGAAGATATGTTAATCCAACTTCAATTTTATATTTTGATGTAAGATTTGGTGTGACATATTCAATCTATTTATAACACCCCACATTTTCATTCAACATATACATTAGTGAAATCATCATTTTGTTCACATCAGAGTGGGGATGTTAGAAAACTTGGAAATCACAAAGTGAAATGTGTTATCAAGAGTGGTATCTTAAAGCTCAACCACAACATAAATTTGATATGATCCAAGACTAAGTTCATGAATACACAAAGTTAAGTAAAAATGTCTTGAACAAATAACATCACCCCATCAAAGCAAACCTCATAAGGCCTTAGTTAAAATCAACATCTTAATTTCCTAGGGATCCATCCATGTGGACTTCTTGTGCCTGGTTGTGCACAAACAAGACTTTAGTGGGTATAATTAGAATTGAGCAACGAAAAAGTCTACTTACCTAACAAGAGACATAATTTCTATTTTTGTTAACATTTGAAATATACCAATATTTTATGGATAACTCTGGGTGGGTGGCCAGTAGGGAGACTGTAAGGGCGACATTGCATCACCGACCACCATCCCAAGGATTTATCTAGTTATGGAGGAGGAAGGGTAAAGGTGATCGACATTATGAATATAGCTTATCCCAGCCTTTTTTTGGCCAAGATCCAAGAAGTTGGATGGAGTTCTTTAAGTCGGAGAACACATGACTTTCTCTCAAGAACAAGGATATTACAATGGTGGATGGCAAGATTGTTTATCCTAAGTCCAAAGTGCTGGAGAATGTTGGTAAGTGGAACAAGTGCCTCATTGGCTATATCATCGACTTCAGACCTCATCTCCCGACACTCGAAAGCTACTTGGCATGATTCTAGAATCCACAAGGATCGTTGGAGGTCTTCGATAGAGGGGATGGTGTTTTCTTGGTAAGGTTCTCACATCTTCAAGATTTGAACTATGCTCTCTCAGGGAACTGGTATGTAAAGATAGTGTCGGTAATACTAGCAAAATGAAAATAGGGGGATAGATTTGCTAAAGCCAAGTTGAAAGAGGTTCTAGTGTGGGTTTGTTTATATTACCTTCCTCTTGGACTTTGGGATAGTAGAATATTTGAAAGGGTCGACTCACTTCTTAGAAATCCACTAAGAATGGATGAACCTACTAAATAATGTTCTAGAATTGAATATGTTAGGATTCAAGTTCTGATGTCTGTGCAGGCTAATTTTCTTAACTCTATTGTGTTATCAACTGATAATGGGGATGGACACAAGTGGATACGGTCTATAAATGGTTTCCTTATAAAAGTTCCTCTTGTGGTCTTTGCGATCATGATGATTGTCATATGATTGCTAACAACAGATTTGAAGAATAGGTGTGGATGGAGAAGAGTGTTGGCAGTGCTATTCTAAAGCATGTGAGGATGGAGTCTTCTGGTGGCTTATTTGTATTGAATGAAGTTGGGACTCTCCATAATGTTGAGTTGGTCAGAGATATGTTACTTAAGTCTAATGGAAATAATAGATCTATACCTTCTACCTTATTCCTATTCTTACTATGGTTCTTTGAATAACATCAGTTCATACAAGAAGGATGATAAATGTTTTCAAGAAGTTTGTATAAGAAATAAATCTCCCCTAAATGTAATGCAAAGTCTAGTGTGGGAATATTACACATGGTCACTAATTCTATCTTTTAGCGAATGCATAACAAGTTTGGGAGATTAGAAAACATTAATGACGATGTTGAGGCTGACAGAATAACAACCAAATGTATTAAATGAATATTTCTATGAATATTTCTTCTTGGAATGCTAGAGGGGTTTCTAATAAAGTGTTGGGAATTCAAGAAGAGTTAGGAAGGTCTAAAAGTGATGTCATTGTCATCAATGGATCTACACATTGTATTAGTAAAGTTCAAAGTTTCATGAATAAGTTCTTTCCAGAGTATAAATGGATTTCAAATCATGATCCACATATTATTGATAGAGTTCTTATTATTCGGAAGGAGGAGGTCTATAAGATTATGAAACTTTATGAGTGTGATTAGGACATTCATTGTAAGGTCCAACATGATGTTGTATCTTTCTATCTTATTGTCTATGGTGATAATGCATACTTACATAGAGTTAATCTGTGATGTTTCTTGGAAGATATTAATGCGAAAGTTTTTTAACCTTCAACCATTATGCATGATCTTAATTCTATAAGGGAGGATTGTGAGTAAGTAGTTAAGAAACCACCTTCCAAGAAATTCATGGATGATTTTAGTGACTGTATGCTTAACTATGGTTTATATGAGCTTGAGTTGGGCGGTCCATATTTCACTTGGGATAATCACCAAGAAGGGGGAGAATTTGTGTCATCTAAGATTGATAATATTTACATAATAGTGTTTTCTATCATTCTTTGATTTTTACGATGGAGAGTATATCTCTAATATTGTAAGTGATCGTATGAGGATCTATCTTTATATTGGAAATCCCAAGAAACTCAAACTCCCTTTAGATAAATAATGCATAGACTTCTATTTATGGATTTTATATTGTATTGAAAAATGCATGGAAAGTTGAAGTTGAAGGCTACACAACATTCCAATTACATAGAAATTTGGGAATCTTAAACAAAAATTGAGGGGGTGGAATATAAAATTGGTGGGTGATATTGCTAAAAAAGAAAACTTAGGCACATATAATGCCTTAGTTGCTCAAAAGGTTGTTGATTTAAATCCATATGATGAGAATGTGAGATCCTATTCGAAGAAGTTGCATGAGGAAAAAATCGAGATTTTAGTGGTTGAAGAATGGTAATTCTAAAAAAGTTTTTTTATTCTTCTGTGAAGGCCCGTAGTAACATAAATAATATTAAGAGACTTATGTTTAATGGGATGTTGAATCATGATGTGGATGATATAAAAATGTAGTTTTTTTTTCTTCTGAGAAGTTTTGTAAACAAAATGCATGATTGAGTTTGGAATGTAGCTAGAATGGCGCTAGGCTATCTAATTTCTAGAAAATATGCCTTATATATCATGTTACAAGGAAAAAAATGGAGGACGTGTTGAATAATCTAAACGATGATAAAGCCCTAGGACCTGATGGTTTTAATGGTCACTTCTACAAAAGAGCTTGGAAAGTGATTGATGATGATATGTTTGATGTGTTCAATGAGTTCTTTAGCAATGGTAATTTGTTTAAAGATGCTAAAAGAAACTTTACCACTTTATTACCTAAAGGCACGAATAATACTCATTTAACTAGATGAATACCAATATCTTTGTGCAACACTTTTTATAAGATTATTTCTAAGATTTTAACTAATAGAAACTAGTTGGTTTTCCCCTCTATTATCAATTTATATCTATGTGCTTTTGTGAAGGGTTGGAGCATTAAAGATGCTATTCTTGTTACTAATGCTATTTCTAGTGAGTTAAAGAAGTTCTATGGGTCTAATATGTGTTTCAAGGATGATATCTCTAAACCGCACAACTCTATGAATTAGAATTATTTGTTCTCTATTTTGTACAAAATGGGATTCCCACCCACCTAGATTCACTAGATTGAACTTATCCTTAAAACTAGATAGTATCAAGTTCTTATGAATGAAGAACCTAATGATGCTATTTGACCTTCAATGGAGTAAGATAGGGTGATCCTATTGCTCCTTGCGTGTTTGCAATTGTAATGCAAGGCTTCTCTAAGTTGATGAAGAAATATGTTTCTGAGAACTGTATTGTTCATGTTCAAGCTTCTAAGAATATATGTTGTTCTCATCTTATTTTTTCATACGATTTAATGATATCTCTAAAGCAGATGATTGTAGTGCTACAAATCTTAGGAAGCTTCTTGAGAAGTTTAGTTCTGATTTTGGGCTAGTGAATAGCCAATCAAAAAGTTCTGTTCTTGTGAGAAGGAAGGGTGGTAGAGATACATGGCCAATTTATTCAGGATCAAAGTGGAAAATATGGATGATTCAAAATATCTTGGAATCCCTTTGTTTGTAGGGAAAATTATGAAGAAATATTGTCCATTACTAGTGGACAGAATAAAAAAGTGGATGGAAAGCTTGAAGTCAAGATTGTTATCTCTTATAAGAAGGGTTGAGCTCATCAAATCAACTTATTTATTATGGGTGTTCTCATTTCCCATTCCAATTTCTACTATTGATAAGATAGATATAATTTGTAGTGATTTTCTTTGGCAGCAAATTGATACCAAAAGAAATCTTCATCTGATCAAATGGGAAAAAGTAACAAAACAAGATGGTCTTGATTTAAGAAAAAGCATGGAGGTTGCAAGGTCTTGGCTTATTTTGAATGCATGGGATGTAACAAGTTAGAAAAACTCATTATGGGTTAAATGGATTCTAGAGAAGTACTTGGAAAAAATATCTTTCTAGAGTTCTAAGAGTCTTGAAAACTTTTCTTGGTTGTTCAACAATATTATCAGGATCAGGTATGTTCTTTTTCCATTGATAGAATTCAATATTGTATGGGGGATACTTTTATACTTTGGTAGGATCATGGTGTTTCTCAAGGTTTTCAGGGGATGTTATTGCAAGGGAGATGATTATCCACTTAGAATTTACCAATACTCACTTATGAAGGTTATTATTACTGATAGAAAATGGAAGGTTCCCACTAATAGGTGCTCTAATGTTTTCAATAATGTTCTAAAGGATTTTTTCCTGGTTTGGTTGAAAACAATCATTTTACTTTTTCAAGAAAGAAATATGCTAATATTAGGTTGGCTTTGGATAATATGAGAAGTAAGGGAGTCATTATGAGAAGCAAGGGAGTCAAGGATGCTAACTTTGAATGGATTTAGGAGTGTAAATGTCAAATGAATTGTCTTATCCATTTATGGAAGGTCAAGCACAATACATTATCGACATCTATCTTTACTAGAACGAGGAGAATCTCTATTGTATATATTAGTTTTCTATGTATGCGTTTTTATGAAGATACTCACTGTGTTAGTTTTCAATGTCCTTTTCTCAAAATCTTATGGAATCATGCTAAGTTTGAAGACAAAATAGATCATGTCCTCATGAAATAGTATGATCTTGTGAGTATGAAGAGCATGTCTACTATACTTATCTATCCTCTTATTATGTATCATAGTTGGGTGGACAGAAATGGAAGATTTCATCAGGGTGTGCATAGAGATGTTAATAAAGTTTGGGAAACAACTATTAAAGACTTTGAAGCTTTTTGGTGAGATGGTTTTATGGAGTTGGAGTTGTATTTGTCTTTGTTGCTATTTTCTTTTTTGTTCCTTGTGGTCAAAGAGTTGATAGGAGTTGATGAGTTCTAAAACTATTAGATTGAGCCTGAAGATGGTTTTGCATGACAACTTGAATGTCGGGGGTGTAGAAGAATGTTGAAGATATGATATTGATATTCTCTGAGCTGTCTTGGATTCTAATAATTTGTTACTGCATGACATGATAAATGTTTGGGTCCTCAAAGTATGTTGAACTATCTTATTTTTCTCACTGAATTGTTTGGACACCTATTGATGATATTATGTTTAGATCCTATGGGGGTTTGATGATCTATTCATTGGGTTGCTTGTTTGGAGGAGCAAAGCTTTTTATAGTCTGTGGAATGGCTATATTCTTTATTTGTTATAGGTCCTAATGTGGTGTAAAATTTGTATAGATTTTTATTCTTTACATATTTTGTTAATACATTAAAAAAATACAAAACAGGGAAAGATTTTTTGCCAACAAAAAAACATTTGAAAGAAAATGAAACATTAAAATCAGACCTTGTAAACACTTTAACATCCTAAAACCAAAAGTTACACCTTATCATTACTTGCCTTACATAAGAATCCTTAAGTTTAGCACTACAATGCATATTGTATTTGACCTAGAGTGTCATGTATTGCAACAAAGTACCTCTTGCATTGTACAACAGTGCCTCTTGTATTGCTTGTATTGCTCAAAACATATCCTTAATGGGGATCTTAAATAAGGTTCATTTATTAAGTTAATTCCATTCTTGAAAGCTCTTCAATCTTCTCTTAGCATGAGTCAAAAAGTAATATCATAATTCTTTTTTACCAAATGAATTTATTTTATTAGTATACATTATAGAATATGCAAACAAACATTACATAATACCCTACTAAGTAGGGCCTTCAAAATATACAAATGACTATAAGAAATTAGACTATATAAACCATCAAGAGATGAATTACAAGCTCCATCTACTTCTCTTATGACCACTTCCTAGTTTTAGGACAATGGTCGATGTAATTGGGCCTTCTAAGAAGGTAGAATGGGTAAATTAATTTGTAGGCCTATTGCTAGCATCAATTGTTTGATGGGAGTCAGATTCCACAATTATTTGCATCCAACCTTGCGTCCAAGTGGATGAACAACAAGTAAGTCTACAATAGCTTCTAGAAATAAAACAGATGATGTATCAATTGATTTTACCCAGACAATTATCCATTTGGCATTATGATCATATGCAATCGTGTCTATCGCAACCTTGGCATCTTATACATCAATATTGACATTCAGTTTTATCTGATGTGGAGGAGGTGAAATCTATATGGATGAACCATCTAAAGAGGAACTATGTGGACAAAAAGGTACCCTACATGCCATTGATAATTCTTGCATGTTGAATACATATATGTGTTACCAATTTGCAACAACAAGCATGGCAATCATTTGAAATTGATGTTATTCTTTTTTATATAACCATATCCTTAGCATACACTGTGAACAAGGATCTTGAAGGGTCCTTACCTCAATATCCTCTAAGAAATCTTCTTTGACCATCTTTCGAGCCTGACTCCTTGTCATATATGGATTTCCATTCCTATTTCAACTGATACTTTGCTCTTCTCTTACCAAGTTCCTAGGTGAAATTTGAGAAAACAAAGTAATAGTTTTAGTATCCACCTCAATTAAGATTGGATCATAAATTGGGTTTGAGTTTGTGGCATCAATAGCACATGGATGTTCTTATGTAGAATGTGATGTATGATAAATGTGTCTCTTTCTGGATCAAATACATTGTGTCTTCTAGATTTATCAACTATTGGCATTGGCAAATCAATAGGAGTATCTTGCCAAAAAAATGAGGGATTGCATGTTGAATATGTGTACCATTATTAGAAGAATGTTGATCGTTGGAGTAAAAACCATGGTTCCTCTTTCTTATCCTGATTATAGGCTATTGTGGAGTACCTAATACATCAAGACTTGTGTCTGGCATGTTCAAAAACTGATCAACTTCCATAGTATCTACCTTTATGTCATTAGATAAGATATCCAACTAACTATATGTGGTATTATTTAGGTTGGATTTTTCTCCTATACTCTTAGGTTTATTCTTCAGAGTTTGGTGGGTATGAAGATTCCATCCATAAAATAATTTCCATTTTTTTTCTTCTTCAACACATTGTGCTCTAGTGACATTTGGCTCATTGGTAAAGTCCTCCTGACCACGAGGATTTGCATCTAGTGTGTAGAAATTTTAGTTGTGCCACATGACTCCACATTTATTACATACTTCACAGATGGATTCATACTCAACCCTATAAGGTAAGCCATCAATGACAATAGTAGGATAATCTGCAAGCAATTCCACATCAATCTTGGCAAATCTACTCTAAGTGTAGTTAATGGTGTGCTCATCCGCCCTAAGAAATTTCTCTAGTGCATCATTGATATTCGTGTAGATTACATAATTAGACAAGTGTATAGGAATATTGAGTACCTATACCCAAGAAAATACCTTGGGTGGAATCCACAACACTCATACAGAGTTGGAATTTCACTTTCAGACCATTAAAATACAATCAATTAGGAACCAAGGACCTTCAGGTAGGGCATGTAATTAGTCACATTCATAAGAAACTTGTACGATGAAGTGCTTGAGATTGATCCCTTATGCCTTCTGTCAACCATAAGTTTCCACAGAAGTCCAAGATGGTCACTAAGAGTAATATAGCCCACAATGTATCCTACCAACCTGATAACTACAATAAGTTTCCATGGTTTTTGGAGAGTTGAGAGAGCATATGAAGAGAGTCTCACTTCTGATGATGCACATTCCATAACAACTACAATGTTGACAGGGTTGAGCAATCCAACATCATCGTCAAGATTGAAGTAACTAGAGAAAGTCAAAGATGACCCAACAATTGCATCACAAAATGTCTAGTGTGTAACCATCGTAGTAGTCATTACCTTTGACATATGTTCATTCTAAAGAAGATGTGTTTCTAAGAGAAACTCATCCACCATTGAGGATGAATCTAGAAAATCTTCCTTCAAAGGATCTTGGGCTACAACAGTTCCTCTAATACCCTAATAAACAAAATCTATACCTTATTGAGAAACCCACAAGCATAGTGGTGTTGGTCAGGCATATTGGCCTCCATAGAATCATCCCAATGAATCCCCTCCACCATGAGCATGACATCCAAAAGAACTCTCATTGTCACCCCCTCCTCATTGGGCACCCATGTCCCAGATCATCTTCTTGATTGTTTCTCCATCCATATATAGTTCTTGAATCATAAAGAAGACACCATATCTATAAGAATATATTTTTTCTTTAGAAAAGAAAATCAACCTTGAATAATAGTTTTATATCATGACACAGATCTCATACTTAAGTATCATGTTATTTAAAGAAACATAATAAATTCCATTATACTTAATTTCTCATGGCATGATACACTTTCCTGGCATGGAGAAAAAACCTAATGTATCTCCTACTCCTGTTCAATACACAACTTCCTTAAACATAAACATGACGCACACATACACAACCACAAATAAACACACATACATACTATCTAGAAAGCTTAGTTTATCCTATTAGATTCTATAGGCCCTCCCCATGCATAAAAAACTTCCATTAAAGCCATTACAATCATACAATCATCTAATAAATTCAGATATGTTAATGAATTCTAAAATTATATCATATCCACAAGTTCGAATCACTAATACTATCCTCAGTCCATTAATCACCTAAAGTAAGATCATAACCAATCCTATCCAATATAATATTCATAATATACATAAAATAACATCTAAACTCAACATAACCAATTAAATTTATCAAAGAACTATGATAGACCTTATATGTTCTCTTTTCCTAAAAATACAATTATGGCAACTGACTTCATCAAATTTGGATGTCCCTATCATAATTTTTGCATATACATTTTCTTCCAAATAACATTTTACCTCTCTATCATATAAGCATCCTTAAGATAGAATATTTACAAAAACACACACTCAAATCTTTCTAGAGACACATTGTTTTCCCTATTTGAACTCTTATATTAAAAGATAAAAATATTAGAAGAAAATACTTACATGACCAACTTAGTACGTTGGTTTTTTATCTAACAGATGAAGGTCCTCCCCTTCTCTCCTTTTCTTTACTTTATTTTCCTTGTTTGATGGATCTTTCCTTGAATCCTCCTTAGATGTGACCAAAACCTAGTTAAGGGTATGCATCCAGTTTGACCCCTCTCTATTTTTTGTGTGCTCTATTTTATGCAAAGGAGCACCATCCACCGCAATTGGATCTCTAACCAACCCACAGTTGTCATTCCTTGGCCTTCTTCCCTAAAAAGCATACTCTCTTACTCATATTCTTCCATTGGGTTCCTTCTGGGAACTTTACCCGTTGTGAAGATGGTTGTAGTGTGATCCTAACAAAGCATCATCGTTTCTCTACTTTAGAGTGCCATAAAAGAAACATCATTTGGTACACTAGTGATGTTCAATATTTGCATCCCATCACCCTCAAAAATTGATATGATGCTCTACGGAACCTCACCCGTGATCTATCCTCTATATATAGGAATAAAGCCATGCCTGGTGATGTGCTACCACGTCCCAACCAAAATCCAAAATAGTTGGATTTCTATAACAAGGGGATTGTTCCACAATGAAAATAGTCACCACATCTACATATTTCTATGGTCTCCTAATATGTTAAGGACAAACACGCCTTCATGTTCATTTGTATCACTGAAAAGATACCCAAAGTTATTTTTTCTCTACCAGCCCAATCCAGTACAAACTCGAAGTTGTCACGCTCCTCATATATAGAGGTAGTGGGGAAACTGGTGCAAAAGACTAGAATTGGGTATGGTTGAACTACACCCTCCTTAGACTGAAACTGTATGTTCCAGTCATTTGGCTAGTGTGAAACAATTAAGAACCATATTATCATATATCTAAAACTACACCTTAATTCCACTAGATACATGCTATATCCAATCAAGCCAAATCTTTTGCAAAGCTAGAGTACATAGTCAAAAAAGGTCTGATTTAAGACCTAATTATCATTCATTATCTTTTGTAAAATTCTAAAACTACTGCTATTTCAGTAATTCTGATTGTATCAATTCAACTTCTTATATCCTCAAATTGAATCACCAAATAAACTCCTAAATTCACCAAATGTTATCCATTGTCTTATCATTATCTATTAAACATCAAAGTATTTGAAATATTACACGTAAAGAATATAAAATAAAAACTAGACAAATTACACAAAAGACCCTTTTCTTATTATATCTAAATATCATCAAAATTGGGTTGAAACATGTTTCCAACATGTAAATCAGCCCTAAATTATATTTGAACCCATAGGACATCATAACCTAGTTAAGTTATATATAAATCTATAGTGTTCCATTAAACGCTCAAATTGGCTCAAATCTAGGTTAAATTTGTTATACTTGAGCCCATATGATTCAATATCAATCTATTAAAACTTCCTAAATGGCATTATCATTCACTTAAATAAGTTCTAATGTTTGGGATTTGACACTACCACACTCAAAACAACAAAAGATATGTATGTCTTTAGACTCACCTCATGGTCGAAGTCAATGGTGAGTGTATTTTATATAGATAATGGGAACTAATTGGGAATAATATTCAATGTAAACATAAATATGAAATATAAATATCACAGAGATATTTCTAGGATTGCAAAATAGGTTGATTTGATTTATTATTTCTAACAATAATTTCTACAATGATTGAACAGTAGTTCCTCCAAGGAGTAAGTTCTTAGTAGCAATGTTGATGGTGTTTGTAATGGATAACACATTTGGTGTTCAAAACTAGTAAGGATGGTAATGCAAAAAAGTACATAACCCCTTTCCTTCAATGAATAGTGGAATCCAATGGTATTCAATAAAATTTTGTATAGCAGTCAAACGAGTCTAGTCTACATGGAAATATGAGCAAAGATTCTGACAACTCTATTTTAATTTCTAAAATGGGTTCTTGCATGACATCCATTTGATTGGTTTTTTATAATTAAGAATTTAAAATTTATTAGTTACAAAAAATACCCAAAAGCAATAGTAACAACTATGGACTTGTTAATGATATGGCATAATAAGATCTCTTGGGAAATGTTTTAAGTTAGTTCAAATCTCATATTGTTTTCAACTTAGTGGAATAAATTTGAAATTTTTATTTGCATATATAAATAAACAGAACTCAATAAAGGTTGTGGTATGTGATTGAGACCTATCACTAAAATGTTGAAGAAGTTAAGTTCCCAACTTTTGCGACTGATGGACTAAATATGTAATAAGGAGAACAGTTAAGAGGGTCAACTCAACCAATAACTAAAGCACATAAAAAGAATATAAGAAATTGTTTTAATAAAGATAAAATTCATGAATATAGATATGGAGAAACATAAGAAATAAGGAAACTTAAAGGCATTATGCAATATACATCTAGGTAAGAAATATGCACCTTAAAATACATTGACATTTGTCCTAGGATAAATAAATTTTCTAGATAACATACAAAGGGCAAGGATACGAGATGAAAATATTTTATTGAGGTCAATAGTGTTATGGTATTCAACAACCCCTTATATGCAATAGTCCAAGACCAAACACTCAAAATATGTCAGCAAAGATGTGGTATATGATGCATAAGAGGAATAAAAAGACAATCTAAATAAAGAGTATCTATAATGCAAGGTTCTCTCCTAATAATCAACCTAAATATCGTTACTAGTGGCAGTCTTGAGATTGGTGAGGCTCTTACCCCAAACCTCATCTCAAACGATTTGATAAAAATATGATAGCACAACACTTTAACATATAAAATCAATTAAAACAACGAATCATTCACAATTCAAATTTGGAAGGATCTCACATAAGTCATTTATGATCTTCAATTAAAAGGTCCTTGACATGTTTTCAAGAAATATACAAAAATAAACAACAATATATATAACAATTTATTCATCAAAATAGAACCACTATATTCTAAAACCCTCACTATGAGAACAATTGTGAAAAAATTATAAATCTAGACTTCACCCGGCTATGAAGTCACTCGACTCTATGGAGAAGGTAAGGAGTGGATGATCCAAATTTGGGACTTAAACATTTTTCAATGTTAAATAAACAATGTCTAAGTGATCAGATAAAACATAACAAGTAAGTACAACTTCACCTTTTTTTAGTTAATTCATGTATAATTTCAAATAGTCCTTTGGCATACAAAAGATTGCCTTTGTAGTTCGTATTATATGTGAAACAAGTAATATGAGAACACAAATAAGATTGAAAGGAAATGCATAAAACATTTGACTTTTACATTTTATTTACTTTTACTTGACTTATACCTGGTCAACTAGAAGTCAACGTGACATGCTTGCATGCACAACTTGATGACCATGCCTTAAAAATTAATTGGGCATCCTAAGGCTACTAACTCATATCAAGTCAACCGCATGGCTTGGTAGGGACCTATAGCATCACTACCATCTCATTCACACACCTTGGTACATGGTTGGTTCATAACTCATCACTATCACATACCTTAGTTCGCATCATTCACATTTCACAATTGTGATTGGGGTCTCTTTCCCCTATTCTTCCTTTTCTCAAACACAATAAGATGGTTGGGGCCTCTATCCTATGTATGTTGATCTCCCAAACCCTCTATAGATTAGTCCTCGTGATCTAATCTACTCCATGCCATTTTATGTATCGATCCATTATAAGAGTAAACATGTTTACCCTTCCCAACACATATGTCAGGTAAGGTTGATAATGTTCAAGGTGGCTAAATAGGCTAGAATAGGTTTCCACTTATCATCATTAGGTAACATTCTCATCTTAAAGGATTGATTAAAAAAATCACAAGATATTTATATGAATTGCTAAATGTAGGATGCAATAGGGTTTATGGAAAATAGTGTAATATAAAAAATCAATTGTTTATTTAAAAATTCAGAGGCAATGGCTTGGGCATTCATTTAATTACCATTTCATTTTAATTACCAATAATAATAACATTCATAATCATATCTACAAACACTTCTCATTCATATTTAAATCTAATGTGAATTCCACCATTTTCCATGGATTAAGGGAAAATTCAATAATAGATATTAGTCATAACTAATATAGGTTTAAGTTGTCTATTACAATAGCATATAGACATTTTAAATAGATGGAACATAATAAAAAAAATGTGAAAAAACCCTATATATACATGTTTATTTGTTTTGGATTTTCAATTTGCAACTTATGGCAAGGAATGTGATTTTGCAAAAATAATTTATTGTGTAAGCATCTACTCATCTAGTTAATTCTGAAGGGGAAAGAAATTAATAACTTTTCCCAAAACTTCAACAAACTCTATCAATCTTCTAGCTTTTGAAGTGAAAGCATAATTAATCCTTCTTTTTAGCCTAAAGAGATGAATTTGGAAAGAAATGGTGGAAGAAACATGGGTTCCTTATTATGGGAAAAATGAATTCTAGGAGAAAGGAGAAGATAAAATGGCTAGAAGAAGAAAAACTGTATAACTAACCACAATTTCTAACTCCAATGAAATAGGATATGGTCTTGAGTAGAAATCTCCTAAAATCCCTTGATTTACACTACTAATCTCTTTTCCATGGAAAATTTCGTGTGAGAATAGCCTTGATGGTGAGGAATAGGGATCTGAGTGTCCTACAGTTGAAACAAACCAATTTGGATCATTTTTTTCTACTCTGATACCATATGGCGTCTTTAAGGGACTTATTTTGATCACTCACATTAACCTCCCATGGTTGGTGTCCCAAACAAAAGTTGACCTTGGCATAAACATCTATAACATGTCAATGTTCCATAACTTTGACCAAGTCCAAAAGTTAGGGATGGCAGAATGCATGATCCTTCTATCCAACAACAATTACTGAACTGAGCCAAACAATAAATTCTTTCATCTACTTCTATATCATTATCTCATGGGTGGATATTTTTTTTCTTGGGTGACTACTAACCCATGATTTTCATCCATGTTGTAGTTTAAGAACATTGACACATTTCATAATAATGCCATATTTTTTTATCTCATGTAGTACTTCGAACTTTTACACACACATGCTTGATGTGAGACAACTTTAATGAAATTCTTTTGAAAACATCACAACATTAGGAGGTTTCATTAATTGTTGCTTTCCCATGTGGATAGAAAAAATAATCAAATTTTTTTGGTATTCAAGTATTAAGGTTTGGATTTTCAATATCACGTGTATCAGTCGCTCATATTTATGTCATCCAAACTATATACATCCTAATGAAATTGATGTACTAGTAAATAGGTTGGGCGAGAGTAGTTCAGATCCAGTGGTGGGTGTTGACATTATTTTGCCACGCCTAGCATAACTTAATGATTTTTTTTCTAGGATTGACTTCAATCAACATGGTCAATTTTACATGGAATCTACCATTGTTTAGTCTACGTGAACCTCCAAAAAGTCAAAGTTAATAATATGAAACACATTATGATACCATGTGAGGATTAATAAGCAACAACTTCTTACCATCGTATCCGGCTTAATTAGAAGATAATAAATACTCAATGATTTCGTTAAAAATACTATGAATCGTGAGTGTGTTAGCAATTTTATTAACTACCATAAATAAAACATTTACATCATGCACCTCACAACCATAAAATTTATTGATAATTTACATATTACAAGCTAATCATATGATATATAATATATGTTTCCACCATGTCATCTTCCTGCTTGAAGCATTTAAAATTTGATACGATGTGTGCACAATAAAGAATAAGTTACATACATTCAAACCTATCAACAAGTAAATAAACAACCACTTAAGAAGTTTCTATGTTTTCCCTAACCAAACAATACTATCTGAATATTTGTTAATTATGACTTTTAACTCAACTAGATGCCTAAATAGATAGCAAACGTGATTACACATTCTAATCAAGGTAAGGTTAGTCTAGAATTGGATCTAGTAATACCCTAACTTCACTTAGGTGAAGTTAGGGGATATATGAACTAACAAAGGTCCATTTTAAGCTATCATGAAACAAATAGTTAAAATTAGAATGCCCAACCATAATAATGGAATAGGTATGAAGATCCG
The DNA here is from genome assembly GCA_963693085.1 of Alisma plantago-aquatica. Lineage (NCBI taxonomy): Eukaryota > Viridiplantae > Streptophyta > Magnoliopsida > Alismatales > Alismataceae > Alisma > Alisma plantago-aquatica. The sequence goes on along the minus strand of OY856412.1, from coordinate 667,966,537 downwards.
TCTAATAACAAATACACAACATTGTCATACTAATAGGGAGATGAAATATTCCATGATTATCCCATTATGAGTAGTTCAAAATACTAAATAACATAAAAGAATGTCTTGATGGGATTCATATAGGTAGGAAATAGAAAAGACAAATTTAACACGAGAGGACGCATAATATGTAGACCATATGTTGTCCTCGCTTATTTTATATTAGGTTAGTTGGTGTATAATAGGGAATGAATTAACAAAACTTTATATTCAAAGAATAGCAACTAAGAAGTTTGATCAATATTCATGGTCACAAATTTGGCTTTCATAAATCATTAATAAATATATGAAGTACCTAATACCAAAGTGACAATTGTCACAAAGTCAACCTTTGTGTACACTTTTAATTCCAAAAATTGCTATAGATGTAGAACTTATATAGATTTTGTAATATTCTATCCATGTTGTAATGAATAAGTAGTGAGATGATAAATTTCTTAATGTCTAGGAATTAGAACCAAAATTCACCCTTGTATAGCCATGGATGTGCAATTGAAGTGTGATAATCCAATTTTTTAATACACCACCTTAGCTACAAGCTAAAAAAAGGAGTATGTGAGTCATGAGCTACACTAAAATCCCTACAAAGATGGATATAGTCAACCATCTACATTAGCAAAGAAATAGATTTCTTGACATTCATTTAAGTAGTAAACTTATTTCTCAAAGAAGAAATCTTAATAGTGGAACCCAAGGTGATCCTAGAAAACCTTACCAATGAGGAGTTGCATGTGAAGTTTTAGAACTCCCAGGTTAAGCAGTTGAAGTTTAAGGAGTTTGAATTGGTGAAATTTTTTATGGAAGTTTTATGGTTGGAGGAACAACCTAAAGTTTAGTGGTGAGATGTTGCATACTCACCTTTCTCTCTTTTCTTGTGATTTCGAGGATGAAATCCTCTTTAAGGGGTGGAGTGCTATAATATACAAAAAATTGGACATATTCTCTTTTTAGCCCTTTTCTAAGTTTTCCTTTCATTTCTGTCCTTTATGTCCTTGATGTTGAATTAGTAGAAATTATAGTGGTTTGGTGAACATTTGTTCTCAATTTATATCAATAAAATGATTTATGCACAAATACCTCAGTGAAAGTTCATATAAGCATCTAACATACAAAATATCCACATAAGTGAGAAAAAGAAAAATAATTCCATACTAGAAGTTTCTATGGCCTTTTGGAAAAAGAAATAGAAAAGGAAATCCTAAAAATATGAAAAATGGCATTAAATGGACAAATAGTGGGAATACAAAGTAAATTGCCTAAATGTCATGAAAAGGAAACTCAAAGGATAATTCTAAGCCCAAATTCATTTTCTTTGAGTTCAAGTTTACTTAAGTGATAAGTTTCACAATTTTGGGAAATTAGTAATTATAATGCACTAATTGAATGGGAAAATAGGAGATATCTAAGACATATATAATAAAACCATTAATGACTCAAAAAGTAACAACTAATGCAAAATTCATAATCTACACATTAAAAACATGCCTTTGGGTGAATTTTCACTCAATTTGGATAATGTTTGATGAAAAGGTGAAGTTAGGAGAGAGAAAGTGTGTAGAACCTTCAAAACATTAAATAAATATACAAAAAATTTAACATGTAAAATTTATGGAAATTTTGTATCCAAAATACATAATGTGACTTGTGGGTGAAGTTTCATCAGATTTTGATAATCTTGGAGTCATTAATGCATTAGGAAAGAGAAAATAAGGTTTATTAATTTATTAAATAAAAAAATTTCAAAAGGGAAATCAAATTGCATATTTGAATTTCTCATATCAAAGATAGACTATGTGTCAATTTTCAATGAATTTGGAAATTATTTGCGCCCTCAAACAAAGGGACAGAGAGAGAGAAATTAATACACCCACACTTTATTCCAATTTGATTTGGAATCAATTTCATAGCTATCACACAGTTAAATTTTATTTTCTCTAATCCATGAAATCATGAATGATGGATACGCAATCCAACGGCTCGTGACTTGTCTCCTAGATCAGGCTGATTTGGCAACAAACATTGATTTTTACTGATCTTAATTTTAAGATATCTCGCTCAATTCATAGTCTTTTCCAACGATTTCTTTGTTGTTGGTTTCTAAATAAGATTGTGCTCAGTTTGATCCCTTATTTTCATGATTTCATTGAGTATTTTCAAAAATCTCAAATCTTTCTCTCCAGGCAATGACGGCCACAACCCTCCTTGCTACATCCCTCATCCTCACATATAAATAACCATACCCCCAACCTTTCCTTGTTCCCTTGAAACTCTTATCTCCACCCAATTTCTCATGAGTTCACGTCTTGGCTTTTCAGTGTTAGAGTTTTTCTCTAGGGCTTGCAGCGGTTCTTCCTCTCTCCACCTTGCTCCTCATTTCGATTCCTTGCTGAGGTAAGTCTATTTTTCCTTGTTCTACATTTTGGTGCTCTTAGTTTTGTGAATAATAGAGATTTGTGGATTCACCCAAATCCACCTCAAGCTTCTCAACACCATGGTGTCAGCTATGGAGGGGACAATATCTTAGGTGTTATGACCCTTTTTCCCTGCCTCATCTCTTCTTTCCTCTCTGATTTTGGCAAGGACATTTTCGTCTTTTGGGTATTGTCTTACCCACATTGACGCAAGGTTGAGTTAGCATGCACTACTGACTTGGCACCCCAATTAAGGTTGGGCCAAGTCATGCTGCCCACCCCTTCCCTCTCTCTCTCTCTCTCTCTTTGCCTCTCTCGCTCTATTTTGTTGATGTGTCAATTTCTAATTGGTCCATATTAGAAAAATCATAACTGTTAAACCGTTCATCTAAAATTTATAAAAAATATGTTTTGGAATCATAAAATTAAGGCCTACCAATAAAAAATACTTTTGAGGTTCGGTTTTGAGTTTTGTCGAAAGGTGTTTTCTAGAAAATGATTTTAATACATAAAAATCACCAAAAATACACTTTAATCATCATAATTCAAAATCAACAAAAGTATATGTTTTCTTAATTAGGAGAACCTAATAAGATCAATGGTGAGGAATTCAGAGTCTAAATTGAGGTTTTGTCCAAATATTCCAAAAGTTCAAATTTCTTTACATTAATGCATATGATATACCCTAATACATGATTATACATTGAAAATAAGAAAAGTGGACCTTGGACTCAATTAAAGTGGTGAAATTGAGTAATAGAATTCAATAAGAGAGGTACGAGCATTACTTACACATTATGTTGGAAAATGTGTGATCCAAACCCTAAATTCCTTAATGAGGCATTGATAGAACCCTGATTCTCCTATTATTGCTTCTTTTGCTATACTTGCCTCAAATTTAGTATTGATAATCTATTTCTTGGGTCTCGTACCCCACTTCCATGTTCCAATTTTTATGATGCTTCTACTTGCTATATTTTGTCTTTAGCATGTCAATTTTATTAGACTATTTAACTAGCATAGTGGTACTTTTGTACAACCACCCATAGATAGGGAATGCATTATATCACCCAGGGGAATGGGTTACTCTCCCCAATATAAAATATTTTATAGGTGACTGGAATGTGTTACTCTCCCTCACCTAATTGTTTGAGGTCCGATTGGTGCCTCGACCCTACTTAGTTAAGGTTGTCAATATTAATCATGCATGCAAAGCTTTTACTATTTTCTTATTATGGCAAGCATATAATTGTTCATGCCTCATACTCTTGACCATATTCATATTATGATGAAATCTCACTCTTTATTTCAATGTTTTTCCTTATCTTTGTTTCTTGTTCATATTGTTGACACTTACCTTATTTTCCCTCTTTTGTTGGGTGCTTTTCTGACCACCCAGGTTAGAACAAGTTGTTGATTAAGACAAGAAGAACATAGCTTCTGATATGGACTTATTACTTGAAGATGTTGCCTTAGAGACAAGATTTGAAGTAGTTTAGGCTTCCCTGTATCTTAATTAGATCATTTTCATGTATCTTACTTGTAAACCCTTTATGGGATATGATGATGTACATTTTATAAAATTGAATACAGTCATTACTTTTATTTCATTGCCATGCACTTTGGTCTTTTGTATACCATTATATAAAGATTTGAAAATTTTACACCTGTTCCAGCATACCTTTTGAGTTTTTTGGAATGGATGTTTGATTCTTTAAATTTTAGTAAAGGGGTGATTTTACTCTTTTACAACATGGTACGAGATCCCATGGTACTTAGAATCTAACTATTTCAATTGTCTCCTTAAGTAGAATCCTTGCCTTACATATTTCCCCTTTAGTACCTTGTTTTCCTTAGAATTGATCTATGCAACCCTTGAAATGATGAAAGGTTGATGTAGGATCTTATGAGTTTCACATTAAAAAAATGTTTAGTTAACCTTTATGTGTTGAGCCTGTTAGGTAGCTACTAGGCCATAAGTTGAAAGTAAAGGTGTCTAGAAAGGATCATGGTCTGGGGGCTAGCAATATTTTCCTCTGCACCAGTAGCTTGGTTTACAAGGACTCCCAGATCCATATGATACATACATGGCCTGAGCTGATATGGATTGTCTGAAATAGCATGCTTTCAGGCAATAGTAGCCTTAGACATCTATATTGGAATCTTATTATGATAAGCTAGACCTTCAGGTGTGATGACTTATTTGAGTATGGACACTCTTAGGTCCCATAGTACCACATGTTTTTACATTCTATCTCTAGAACCTAGACCTTGAAGTTTGGTGTTTAGTAAGCAGTCAGTGTGTACAGTGGAAGTGTGATGGATCTTGTACATGGTTTAGTTAGACTCACCCTAATACGTATAGATTCGCTTGGTTGGATAGGTCAACCCTTTAAGGGGTGGAGAGTAGTTGGCTGTTGATGCTTAGGTGGTTATCTTTCAAGGATGAAATCCTTTTTAAGGGGATGGAGCCCTGTGATATGCCAGGATCTAGCTACTCTATGTATAGAAACCCTAACTCCATGAATAAGAGATTAATAAGCTTAGATTATTATAATTGACCAAAACAAGTTGTAGTTATAACCTAACATGCTTGTTTATATAATAATGAGCATAGAATAGTCATCTAATGAATAGTTCATATGTTTGAACCTGAATAAATATTTAATGTACATAATATGAATATTCACATATTAATACTAATGGTGGATTCATGGTGGTGACCATGTCATAAATCTATAAACCCTAATGATATTATGAGCAAGAGAATTGGAACTTAATCCTAGACTTAATGCATGCTAAGAATGTATAAGTAAAGTATAATGATGATATTAACCTGAATCCTAAGTGATCATCTAACCCTAATATATGCATCCTTAATGACATCCATTAGATAACATACTTTAATACACATAAGTGGTATATAATCAGGTAATCATTGATTAATCAAGTTCTCAATATATGATCCAGATCACTTTGTTCTCAAATACATACCTAATTAATCATCTAATCATATCTTGGTATGTGAATATATTCATTAATATCTAATATGTCTCATCTTGTTCACTAAAATCATATAATGACTCAAATATAGATAAGAAGTAATTGGATTCACACAAATGAAATTAATGTGAACAATAAAGGTAATGTGACAATGTTTAATATCGATGTAAGTAATTAATGTGACATTATTTGGAATAATTGTAGACTTAATACAAATTGAATAAAATATCTTATTTCAAGCAAAATAATCTGATATAATTTGATATGGTGATAACATGAAGAAAATGAAGTCTAAATCTAAATTATTAAGGATAATGGTCAAACATAAATATAGATATTGAGATAATTGAGTAACCTCTAATTGTGCTAAAATTCTTAATAAGTAGTCCACCCTCACTGGCCTAGACCCTCGCACCCAATTGGCACACTCCAGCTTTCCTTCACCTAGACAAAATACCTCCAGTCACGAAGCACATTTACTTTGCACATCATAGGCCTCCAATGAAGGATTCTAAAGTGTTTAGGGCATCTAAATGTCTAATTCACTCTTTAAATTCAAATTTCAATCATCACATCAACATTTCTTCATTTTTCTTTATAAACAGTTCATTTCATAGATCATTTGTAATATGTACCTAAAATCAAACTGTTGAGCAACACCACATCTCATATTGAGAAACATTGATGTAAAAACACTTAGTTCACTGAATGACCTATCCTTAGAGTTTTATTTGCCTCATTCACATACCAAATTACTCACATAAGGATTTAATGCATCATAAACTTTCACAGATAAAAGATTGCTTTCAACAGTTTACATATAACTAAACATATGTTGAAACCCTGGAATGAATTAGACTAAGGTTTCCATGCCATTCAAACAATTATCAAGCATCAAGGATAATCTTCAATAAATAAATATATAACATCAAAATGCATCACTTCTGTTGGATTTCATGATGTATATTCTCAAGATTACAACTTTCCACTCATATAGGGTTTCACCCTCTTAATTGAGATATCAAACAAACATTGATAATACCAAATGAATTCCAAAACAAAATCTGATATATTTTTACTAAAGATTCAGATAAAATAATCACTTAGAGTAAGGAGATTCAAATAGGCAAGTTCTTCATTCAGCTATACAACAATTTCAAACATAGCTAAAAACCCAGATGTTGGTATATTCTTATAACTTCTACAATCACTTTAGGACTTCTATTCTTGATAATTTTTATTCACTTCTAATAGGATTTTATCATATCAAATTTATTACATTAGGAAAAGAATCCATTCTAGATCATCTTTCATAAGCTTAAATTGAAAGGTAGATTTAGGGTTTGTAGTGGCATAAAAAGGAACTGGGGATTATTGTGGACTTCATCAAATTTCTTGCAAGATATGGTTTAAAAGGCGTACCCCACTCCCTAAGGTGTGAAAACACCTTTAAAAGGTAGCTCAAGAACTGAAATTCTGTAATTCTTTGTCACTCCTAGCAATTCACCATTTACTTCTTCCTTTCAAATTGGAAACCCTACAAATGGAGAGTTTTGAAAAAAGAGTGAGAAAAGAGATTGATTTGATATTATTTCAAATCAAATCAGAGGAGGAAAGGAATATTGACATGTGAGAGAAAAATCACCACGAAAAAGCTATCTAGAGATAACAAACTTACTTGAGTTCATCAATACTAAGAAGAGAAAACCCTAGGTCGTCATCTTCACCACTTTATCCATCTAAACCCTAACTCTCCCTCTCGCTCTCTAGGATTTTGTTTTTTTTGAAATGAATAACAAAATATGTGATCTCCTATTGTTTTAGGTTGATAATATAGAGCAATTATGGTTCTTGGGTCAAGCAATTGAACCTTCCTTACACTTTCTTTTATTTAAGTAGAATTTTCTCTCATAAAAATGTTATTGTTTATCATTTATTGGATAGGTTATAAATACTCCAAAAATTATGATAATTTATAATTTTATCTAACACATAATTTTAGATATCCAGTAATAATTTCAAATCATTAAGTTATATGAATAAATGATTAAAAATTAAACACTATATTGTTGAATAACAGTGTACAACATGGTCATTTGAAGTGTCGTTTGACTGAAAACCGCATTCAGAGAACATCCAAGTACCCTTAAATTGTTCACTAACACGAAAGATTGAGGTATCCATATAATATCCAAAATTCAAGTAAATCCAAGTTAGGTAGAAAATATGAAAAATAATTTACCATACTTATATACCTATCAAATTTTGTAATTATATACTTTCAAAATCATAATTTTTGGCGGTTAGGGTTTATACTTCTCAAACCCTAATACTTCAAAGTAAAATCATGACTAGAGTTTTTTCTTAGTTTTGACATATCAGAATTGAGCTACCATCATTAGTTAGGTTTAAGCAAAGATCAATCTAATTAAGCATGCAATCATCTAGGTAAACCCTAGTTTACCAATTAAGCTCAGACATGGTCATATCACATTCTCAGACACAAGAATGAGGTATTCATTAATAGTATGTCCATATTTGGATATAAGGAACCCCATCCCAATAATAGGTGGAACTCAAAAATAAATTAATGTAGAACCATGAGGATTAAAGAAGGATGTTAAGGGGTAAGAAGATAAAGTTCCCATCATACAAGAAGTGCATTAGCTATCACCAAAAGTGATTCCAAAATAATGCCAATATGATAATGTAAAAATGAGGAATAATATTCAAAGCATATATAAAATTGATTCCATAATCTTTATGATACATATGACATAGTAGTGGACCACAAAACCTCTCAACAAATGTAAATTCTCAAATTGGCTTCCAAGTTCATAGTTGAACTTGTAAATAATAATATACCAAATGGATCATGCAATCTCAAACTAGGTTTGTTCCTGAAAAGAACATAATAGAAACCATGTTCCTTGCTCAAGAGATCGTCCACAATATGTGACTTCAATGGATAATAATATTGACCTATCAAATGCCAATGACCACATGTCATGGGATTTCATTGAAGATACTATCAATAGAGCACATTGTCCTAACAACATCAAACAATATGCCATGAATTCACTATCAAGTGGGAATACTAATATCATCTGGAATAGAGAAGCCCTCCCTGATTTCAAAACCTCCTAGGGCCAGAGACTAGGAGACCCTTTATCTCTAAACTTATTTGGAATGTGTATGGAATGATTGTCTCAACTTATTGATTGGTATGTTGGTGAAGGAAAATGGAAGCCAACCAAAATCTCCCAATAAGGGCCATATGTGTCCCACATCTATCTTGCAGATGACATAGTGATCTTTGTAAAGGCATCCATGAATCAAATCTCCATTATAATGAATGCTTTATAGCTTTTGAGAAAGCATCAGATCAACTCATTTCTATAGAAAAGACTCATGTCTATTTCTCTTCATCTGTTGTCATCAAACTAGAGCTAGTATATGTGGTGTCATTGGAATTGTAGAAACATCGAACTTGGGCATCTACGTGGAAGTGCCTATACTCAATAACAAAGTGAAGAGTACTACATGTGCACACATTGTAGAGAAAATGGAGCAAATAGTAAATGGATGGGCTGTCAGAAAAGAATTTACCTTGCAAAGTCAGTACACATTGCCAACTTATACCATGGAAACAACTACCATTTCTGGCATTTGCAAAATCATGGACAAGATCATCAGAAAAATTATTTGGGGAGGAGGTCACAAGAGTAAACCTATCTCCCTAGTGTCCTGGAGCAAAGTCACAACTAACATGGAAAATGGAGCCTTAGGTATCAAGTTTAGGTTGGCCTGGAACATGGTAGTAATGTGGAAAAATGCATGGGATATGAAGAATAGAAGATCATCCATGTGGAAAGAAGGATTGTAGAAAACATATAAGAACTACAAAGGATAGAAAGGTCAACAAATTACTCCTTTTTGGAGGGATATCCATATGAGTTTGAGTTTCATTCAAGAGAATAGCTCTAAGATCATCAACAATAGGGAGGATACATTGGTCTGGCAGATGAGTGGGTGCCTAGCTATGGAATGCTCATTGATATCTGTCTGAAACCAGTTGAAGAAGAACTGATGCACATGAGGGTGTCCAATTTAGTCAACATACAGAAAATTGGGATATGAGCTTCCTTAAAAGCTACTTACTAGATGGATGTATCAAGTGGGTTCAAAACATGTATGTACCACAAAGCTCCTACAAAGTGGATACATGGAACTAGAAACATGATGAGAGGGGAAGGTATACTGCTAGCTCAGCATACGACATCATCTAGAAGGATAAAAAATCCATTGTGATGGGTCTTGGTCAGCTATCTGGAAACTAAAGGCTCGAAGTAAAATTATACTTTTCATGTTTCTTGTTGCCCATGAAACTATCATTATTAATGAAAGAAGGAAGCAGAGTCATGTCATAGATGACAGCTACTATCCTAGGTGTAGCAATGAAGTTGAGAGCACCATACATGTACTTAGAGATTTTCTTCATGAAAACCATCTATGGAAAATCACAACTATTTGGACAACACTGACCATCAACATGGTGATCCTATTATGGAATGGATGCTTAAAAATATGAAGGATGAAAAGGCTAACATTGCAAAAAAGAAATTGAGTTTTGTTGGGTGATTTGGAATGCTAGGAACTCTTTAGTGTGACCCTATTATGGAATGGATGATTAACAATATGAAAGTTGATAAGGATAACATTGTGAAATTGGTTGTGTATTGTTGGGTGATTTGGAATGCCAAGAACTCTTTAGTGTTAGAGACACTGAGTACTAGTGTTGATTGGCAACTGATAAAATATACCCTCCCATTAAATGGGATTATTAAAGGATGGTAGTAGCAAAAGAGGAGAATAGACATAGACACAGAATGAGGTACATGTTTGACAAACCTAGAGATGATCTGAGTGCTACTAATGTCAACTACCACGGTAAAAGGAAACCAAGCAGCTATATCCATCATAGCCCTAAATTGGGAATAGATTGGTGGAGTTGCTCAAATAATAAAGGTAAGTTTTGTAGCAGAAGTTGAGCTGAGAGAATTGCCTTATCTATGAATGTGATGCAAATGTGGAACCATCCAAGAGTTATTATTGAATTGAATAAGAGCATAGCAATCAAGGCTATAGAAGGAAGACCAAATAACTATCCAAAGCTCCAACCTTAGATACAACTAGTTAAACAAAATGTTGTGGATATTAAAGATGTGAATATCATCAAAGTAGACTACAAAATGAATGCTCTAGTTGATTCTCTATCCAAACATCACCTAAAAAAAATAAGGAATGCCTTATACATAAAGAACCTCTTCTCAACCCTATGTGTCACTCTCTCCCTTTTCCTTTATGTAATGGTACAAGTGCTACCAAATTTGATTTTCTACTAAAAATGCAACTAACATGAACATTTTTACTGCAAGATGAGTGAAGGTTGAGTAATGTAGCCTCCCGACATTTTTATAAAAAGAAAATAAATAAAGTAGCATGGATTAGGCTAGATACACAGAGTTGGGTATGTTACATTCATGATCACATCTGACTAGAGTCGTGTTTATATTAGAGCCTGAGCAGACCCCCCCCCTTGCTTTGTCCTCCTCTGATACTCCTAATCCAACCTATATTCTATACTTATTTTTAACATTTATCTTTCTTGGTTAATAAAAATTGAAGTTCATGCAACATATAGATCAACCTGCTAAAATTATCATTACCACCAGAGAAGGTAAACTAATAAAATACTATATCATAATATTAACTACTTGCTTGGAGTCAAAGTACATAAATATGTCCAAAACCTTCTACATAGCCACGAAGGAGCTCAAATAGCCATGGACAAGAATAGTTGGCACCATATAAAGATGGAAATACATCCTTAAAGAAGAATAGTAAAGAAATTAGAAAGAGGAAGATACTAGCATATGGAGGAGAGGTGGCTCTCACTCATTAGCATCCATGATGGAGGATCTTATCCTTTGCATCCTCCTCCTTGAATTTTGGCATACTTTTTCTCAAGTCCTCCCTCAAGCAACAACATGGTGGATGAAAAAGGGAAGATCTATGGATGGATGTCATAGTTGAGGATGATGGATGGTGTGAATTGTTGTCTGTGTGGAGTTGCTCAATTCCCATCATGAATCTAGGCAACACGTGCTCGCGTTTAAGAAAATGTCCACTCATGCAAAGGCAACGAGCATGAAAGGCAGGAGAAGGTGTTGGTAGAAGATGGGAACCGATGGAAATGGGTGTGAACTGATGAGAATGGGTATATGATACCCACCAAAAAGAGAATGAGTATATGGTGAGATCCTTGGTCTCCCATGCCTTAGAACTCTAAGATGTAGGTCTAGGAACCAAAAACGTATAAAACTTGGCATTGAGGCCATAGAGGGGTATATATAACACATGTTAGAAAATTGGGTTCTATGGGATTGTCTTAGATTTGGACATGAATCTAGGAAGTTCCATTTGAATTTGAGAAAAGCATACCAGTCATTGGTTGGTGAATGCCATCGATTGGTGAGTTTCATCAGTTGGCAGACTCCATCGGTCCAGTCATTAGATGACGAAGCTACTGACCAATGAAATCAGTCAATGATGATGCTCTAGATTGAATCATAAGATGAATCTAACCAGATTCATGCCATTGTTCTTCAGCTCATCAGTTTTCAAGGTTGATGAAGTTTGTTCTCAAATTTAGATACAAATCTGACCATATTTAAGAGAACTTGACTGGATTCAAGAGAGCCTGATTGGATTCTTGCCACAATTTATTTCTTGTTGGTTATTAAGGTTGATGAAGAATCAGTTCGTATTTAGACACAAAAATGACCATATTTGGTCAAACTCAACCAGATTTGTTCCATATACTTTTGGTTCATTGGTTTTCAAGTTTACTGGAGTCCCATCAGTTGAGGTACCTAATCAGTTTGAAGTAACTGAATGATGAAGGAAAAGGTCGACGATACATCAGGTCAATCATCGTAATGTGCAATGAATCTCAAGATGGAATCCAAACACGAATCTAATAACATTTGAGTAAACTTTGATTGGATTTGTGCCATCATATGTTGATCATCAACATGCATTCATGGTAGACCTGATGAAATCCCATTGATAGGTGTTAACTGATGAAGTCAATACTCGATGATGTTTTTGACTGAAAATGTTGTTGGCCGATGAAATTCATAGATGAAGTGGAGGTGGGAATCAAACTAGATTCATGACGATGTTGGTCATATTCCCTCTAGTGGGTCTTGTATGAAGAATCTGCTTGGCAGAGGTCCAACTACTAGAACTCGGTCAATGTTGCTATAGAAATTTGAGCACAAGGTGATTTAGATTGAGCCGTAGCATTGGTGATTTCCATGGTACATGTTTAGAGTTTTGCTGACCACCCTAAGTATAGAGTTTCTCCAGCAAAATGGTGATAAGTTTCCCTTAATGATAATCTTATGTTTTGATCTCTAAAATTGATTCTAATATACTACATGAAGTTAGAACGAACTAAGTTTTAAGACTTTGTAGTATTCTCATGAAGATTGCTCTCTTTCTTAAACCCTAGATAAATGTGCTCAGTTTCTAAGTGTTCTTAAGATGATGATTTTACATGCACCATGAGCTTTGGTTCTATCACCATGCTAAGATTTTGTCCAACATGTTTTCCTTGAGGATTTGAGTGATTTTCTTAGGTGTTGGGGTTCGATTTTCTCTCTCCTAATGTGGTTTTAGTTGATTGATCTTCTTGGTGTTTGTTCTAGGGCTTGATGTTCATGAATATATAGGTTTGAGCGATGTGACACTTGGTTTTCCTGGTGTCTAACACCTATTTTGGTCAACACATATGTCTTCCTTGATGTTTTGGTCATGACCATGTGTTGGTCTTGGTTGGGACAACTTTTTTTTTGGTTTGGGTCAAGACATAGGTGTAGTTTGATGTTTTAGTCGATACATGCTTTGATGTTGGTCGTAACATGTTTGATGATTTGGCCTTGGTTGTGATGCATATGTCGATGTGTTTTAGTCTTGATCATATGTGCCTTGTTTCTCTCGAGACTCATGACCTAGTGTCACGACCGCAACCCTGAGCTTAATAGGTTGAGGGTCAAGACACATGTTATGCTTGTGGTCGAGACACTTGGTTGGCTTGTGGTCGAGATACATGCTTTTGTTTTGGTCCTGACCCTTGGTTTTGTCTTAGTGGAGAGATTCTCTTGTTTGGTCGAGACATATGGTTTGGTCTTGGTCGAGACATTGCTTTTGATGATTGTCGAAACCCTATCCATAGGTTGGTTGTGGACCATAATGGTTAGTGGTCATAACACATGTTCTTGGTGGTGGTCGAGACACCATGTTAGCTGATGGTCGAGACACCTACATGGTTTATGGTCGTGACACATGTTTGCTTTGGTGACCGATACACTCACTTAAGTGCATGGTCGTAACGCATGCATAACATAGTGAGATTATAACCATTCACAGGGAAATAATGGTGATTCTTAGTGTTATTGATATAATGATTTAATCATGTGTAAATAATGATATTCTAATCCTTGTATTCTCCAAGAAAGTGGGAGATGACATAATGAGGGTTTGGTGATTGAATTATGATATGGAACCCTAATCGTCTATACATGTAACCCTAACCCTAATGTTAGGAAATATGATGTGTTTGCTTGTCTTATTTGAAGTGGTTACCATATTATGATGTTTTCTCTCTCTTGTTTATGAACCCCTAACCTTGCAGGTAAAATGAGTGTCATAGCTTGTGTATGCTACAGTGGTGATCATATGAAACAGGGTGATGGCTATGAGCCTTGATGAGACATAATGAGATCATATTGATGTGATGGGTCTTATGACCTAGTGAAGGTTTAATGCATATTGTGAGGTGAAATCCTCTAGTGATATGATTGAGGCATCGATATACCATGGTGATGTGACATTGGTGATAGCATTGTATGGCTGTGTGAAATTGATGATGGCCTTGCAAATGGTAGTGCTAAGATACCATGTGATGATGATGTGACAAATGCACACCTCATATGTTTGATATCTTTTGGAGTTGCATTATGAACTTTTCTCTATAGAGTTCGTTAATTGTATGTATGTTGTAACTTGATAGATGCTAAAAGACACCCAATTGGCTTAACTGATCAAGTAAAACCTTAATGATGTAGGTTCTTTGTGCCATCGATCCATTCCAGTGTCAGTCTTAGTGTTGGATGGTGAAATGAGTCATTCCTATTGGAAACTCAGAGTGCATATTTTTGAATATGTGAGGGTGCAATTCAAGTATCTCATTGCATTCACCCTTATAGGTTGTGTGAGATGACCATGTGTGAGCATCTCTCCTTGTTATATGGATGGCCATGCATGAGCCAATCCTTTCTTTTTAGAACGGCCTTGCGTGAGCCTATTCTTCTAGCATCATGGCTTGTACCAAGGTAGGCTAGGTGTTTTATATGGATGGCCATGCGTGAGACAATCCTTCAGCTTGACTATAAGTCTTTATTACTCTTGTAATGACCAAGACATGTTGGGGAGGTAGTGGATTCCGACTCTTTGATTGACCTTGTATGGCACCGATTTCAACTTAGAAGTGGTTAGTTGGATTTGAGTGGTATGACTCAAATCCTTAGGGTAGTAATAAAAGATGTAACACATCTGTGTAGTGTATTTTCTTAGGGACAAATGTGAATAACATCGGTGACCCTTTTGCCTTAATCTTATACTGTTTAGTTGATAATAGTTATACATGCTCTTCATATTCCTTCTTAAAGTATTAATTGTTCTATTGTTCGGTGATAAATACTTAGTTTTTCTTAATCTACTATATCTATTTGATACATATCATTTAGCTGAATCTGCTCAACCTAATAATATTGTTATTTTTCTACTTAAATCTACTTGTGCTTTTAATAGACGTTGGAAAATAGTTATATCTCCCACTGGGATGCTTGGTCTCACCTTATGGGTTTCCACATCTTTTAGGTGGACGTGAATGTTAAGATAGAGATCATTCTATTGAAGCTGACAGTAAGAGGGGTTGTAGCCATTGGATCATGGATATGCAACTAGTGTCTAGTAATAGAGTCCTATGTGTCGTCCATGTACTCTCATGTCCTTGGGCATGTTTTGTAGACATTATACATTCGTTTGAGTTTTTGAGCCTATACCATGATGATACCGACATGATTTGTATATGTGAACAAGGTATCATATGTAATATATTTTGGTAGGAATGAAATATAAGTGACACAAGTTCTATGGCTTCAAATATGATGATTTAGTTTGAGATTCCTTAACGTGATCAATTTTAATTTACCCTATATTTTGGTATTGTGTTTATTAGTGATAATTCCAAGCTTTGTATTGAGTAATCTTGTTTGTGTGAAAATGGGGGGTCATAGAGTTAATGAATCTTGGGGATAGGATTTCACTTCCATGTCATAACTTAATATAACAATGAAAATCTAAGATACTAGTTAAGCATACAAGGAGGTTTGTATCTCATACACCTTGTGGTGAGTTGAGATAGTTCTAACTCCACATAGCATTCATGTGCATACATTTTGTTTCAGACTATAAGCCTTTATTCCTTAACACATTCCTAGCAACTTCTGTGGTCAAGGAGGTGTTTCTATGATCACATATTTATACTTCTAAATACATTTTCCAGGATCATATAAGAAGCATAAAACAACAAATCTAGATGGCCTGTAAAGCACACAAAAAATTAAGATATCAATGCAATCTTGGAATAGTAGGCAACTAGAATTAAGAATGAAATCATAGTTCACACAAGTTGTGACATCAGAGTTACTCTCCCATGTCCAAGAAAGTAGTTCTACTCACACATGGTGGTAAAACACACGTACAAGTGATGGATTGTGAAGATAAACATGATTAGAGAAGGAAAAGGGCAAATAAATCCGTGGAAGAAGAAGAACATGTAAGATATGGCTAGAAGGTGAAGTTTCATCTTTATTAATGCTTACACTCTAGAAACATTCTCTCTTGAGGGGATGGAAAGGAGAATCGACATCCTTGTTGTAGTCGATGAAGATAAATGAAGTAGAGAAGAGGCTCTCTCTCGACTAACCACCTCTTCTTCTCCATAATTGCCTCTTTCTTCTCTGTTCTCTGGTTGAAAATTCCTTCAAATGACAAGTGATAACCATACCATAAGAGTGCTACTATAATTAAAAACGATAGATGGTTTCTCTCAAAATTGTGGAGAAATCACCAATGATAGGGCATGTCAATGAAATGACACATCGTGTCGCTCTCGATAACTAAAGGTGAAACCACCTCTATTTAAGTATGCACAATGTGCTAGTTGTCTGACACACTGTGTTGCATCTAATCAATGAAAATCTAGAAATTTTGGGTCAAGTGAACACGGCGTGTGCAAATACCAACGCGTGGTATTGGTGTCAAATAGTGGGTTGTGGATTGAGAGGATATAGTGTGTGTACTAAAGACATGCTGTGTTGTCGCCAGGCAGGGGCTTTGGTGAATTCTTTGAAGGAAGGGACATCATGTGTCATTTGGCAGACACGTTGTCCTGTTGCACATCAAAGAAAGGGTGTATTTGTTTTCAATTGACATGCCGTGCTCGATAAATGAAACGAAATGTTTCATCCAGAAACTTTAGAAATTCCTCAAAGAATGTAAGTTCACTTGGGGGAATCAACTAAGGTTGGGTTTTGATCAAATTAACACCATTTACTCCTCATCATCATGTATTATGATCACAAACATGGAATGAGTTAAGACAACTATAAAGTGGTAAAGCTAGCATCATTAGAGTCAAAATGAGATACAAAGTGGAATGAAAGTGTGTGAAAAAGTGGGCAAAAAGTCTATATAAATTATGCACATCAAATGCCTAGGGTAGAAAAGCAGAGTGAATGGAGATATGGAAGAAGGACATCTCTCCTCTATTCGACTTGAGATCTTTTTATATTCTTTGTTACTATGACATTCACTATATTTTTGTGCGCTTCGGCATTTTTTCTTAGAGGTATGTTTCTATTAAATTTATGAGGGTATGAAAGAAGAAATAGAGTGGGAAAGGGTGTGCCACCCCAAACTTAGAGATTGACACATTTTTTTCTCCTTTTGATTAATTGTTTTTGCAAATGGAGGGGTAAGGAACATGTTAGAAGAAATGAAGAGGATGGACTTATGCAACTTATATTTTGGAAATAATAGTATTAGGAGTATCATGACATCAATGTAATTCTCTCTGTAATTTACGGAAATCAAGAAATTTTAAAACATATTTAAATTTTTTGAAGTAGAGACACATTGTGTTTGACTCCTCTCTATCCACTATGGTTTGTCATAATTTCTAAGGAATAATTCCATTTAAGGTCCTAGGTGATAGATGATTTCTAGAAATGGTATTTTATGAAAATGTTGTAAGAAGATTCACTTAATTTGGGGGTTCATTGATAATTATGCATGTGGCTAACTAGATAATGGCCAAAATGAAAGTAATAAAAGGAAAATTTGAAAAATTTAAGGATTACTACATAACATGATAAAATATTCTAAAAGGTGAACATTGAGTGGGTGGAATTGATACATAGCACCCACCTCCACTCTGAACTTATAATTTTTCTCATCCCGAGCAAACATTAAATATGAATGAAGGGAAACGATGCACTGGGCTTCCTCTCAAAAATCTCGCTATTAACATCGAATGTTGGATGCCTATGTGGTCCACATAAAGGAGAGACAACTGGAGCTTCAAAGGTATTATTGTTTTGTCCTTGTACCTTTTCTTTTATCCATTCCCGTATCCTTGATTGGATTTTTGCTTTCTGTAGTCTACCAAAAGTGGTGTGATACTTGCCAAGATACCAATGGAAATAGTTAGAGTCATACCTATTTGATTCCCAATGCTCTATGTATGATGATAAATGAATAAATAGGATAATGTTGAGGGGACACAGGAGTGTTGTTCATTGGATGCATGGTCATCCCATCATATTGGTAACTGGCATCAATGGGGATTGTATATGGAGGTTGAAAGTTGGAAAATTGACTACCCAAGTCCCCATTTGATTTTTCTTGGTCATATGGTATACTCAAGTCATGTGGTACATGGCAGTCCTCATAAATAGGAAATTGGTGAAGGGAGGGAGATATGAGATGGGACTAATTAATGTAGTATTGGGGTCTATAGATAGACAAGTGTTTGCAACAGAGGTGGCACTTGAACACTTGGGATATTCTGTATAGGAGTGGCCTGAAGAGGAAGGGATATCTCTTCTATGGTTGATGATTTTACTTTTGGAACGGAGGAGACAAGTGCACTCTCAAAATCCCTTGCACTATGATCTCCTTCTAAGGATATCCTTCTCTATAGATAGGATGGTGCTTCTGAAGGGATGAGTTGTTGTTGTATTAGAGTAAATTGATCGATGCAGTAGAGGAAGTATACTTCTTCTTATCTGATGTACTTCGTGAAACTTCCAAGTTCTTGCAAGTTGGAAGACTAGTTCCCTACTCATAGGGTTAAGAGTCCTTCTTTGACATCTATCAAGGCCATGGATATGACAAGGAATGGCCTGCTGAAGATAAGGGGGTAGTCGCTCTTCTTTGATGTCCATCACTACCAAATCATAAGGGATATAGAACTCCTCAAAATTGACCGGTACATCCTTGATGATACTAAATGGCATGTTAATTAGTTATTATGGCTTGTTGATCAATATATATATATATATATATATATATATATATATATATATATATATATATATATATATATATATATATAAAGTATACCCACATGGGAGTGAGATTGTACCTACATATACGCATGTTAACTAGTAATTATGTCTTGTTGATCATCAATAATGGATTGTTGAGACTAGAGGAGTTTTTCTATAGTAGCAAAACTCTAATCATTGGAGGGATGGTCACAAGTTGTTGAAATTTAGGGACTTGGCTCCTATATTTTGTTGGTTATTCCAATGGACCATGATACAGATTGTTCGTTCAAGTCGGTCACTGTTGTGACACATTTTTTGTGCCAGTCAGGTGGCCATACTAAAAACCAGGGTGATTCATGGTCTGGAAACATTGTAGTAAGCTTGACAAGGTATGCTATGGAAGGAGTTGATGTCCTCTATCTTCTATCCATTCCTAGTACTATTGTAATAAAAATTGGCATTGTCGAGTAGAGTGATCATGGGCTTTGTAGTTCCCAAAAAGATAATTTGTAGATTTTACTAGATGTTGCAAATATTGTGGCTATCCCCTTTTTCATAGGCATTTTGGGAGGATTGTAGATGATATTACTTCAAGACAAAAATCTTGAAGCTTTCAGACCTAGATTTTAGCTCAAAATTGTCTTCAACCTTGGTTACCTTAAGAACTCACCCTTATCCTGGATTGGATTGGGCTTGGGTCTTAACACTTCTTTTGACAACTTCCCATGCATTGTTAAAGTTTTAAAACATGAAGTTACCTCTAGAAAAGCTGGTAAGGAAGATCTTGGTGTTGTTGTCAAGACATTGATAGAACAAATCAATCAACTGTACTTGGGAAATGTCATGATGTGGAAAATGGAGAAGGAGTTCTTCAAATCGCTCACAAAATTTGCTTGAGGTTTCTCATAGTACCATGACGAATTGCGTAATTTGTCATCAAATTTGATAGGTTAGGGATGGGTAATAGTATTTTTTAAGGAATTTTTCTTATAGAACTCCCATGTGTTGATGTGGTCTCCCTCCATAGCATTATACCAATTACAGGGTAGTTCTACCAAAAAATGTTTGAATAGTTGTAGTTTGAGGGCATCATCCGAGACACCTGACATCTTGTACAAAGAACAAAAATTGATGAAGTGTTAGAGATGGTCTTGAAAACTTTCACCTATCCTCCCAACAAATGAACTACCTTCAAGAATGGTAATCCATTATGTGCAACTTTCCAATAGTGCAGTGGTGATAGTAGGAGGCACAACAAGATGTCGTGCATCAGTAGATTTAGGGATCAAGAAGTGTTTAAGTTGGTTTTTCCGCTCCACTTCTGGTGTCATGGCCTCTTGAACCTTTCTGTCATCTATAAGATCCTCTCCTTGTACGGAAAGGGTTTGTTCTATTCATTGATTGATTTACTCCCCATCCATCATGTATAGATGGATCTAGTTTAGGCAATGGAAGGTTTTGTCAATCTTTGGATCAAATACAAACTATGTGGAAGAAACACCTTGGGAGTGTTTCTATAACCATTAGTACCTAGAAAAGAGATCAACAAACATTAAGTTTTAATGTTGGAAATATTAAAGAAGATAAAAGTTATTATCAATAAAAAGAAAAAAAAAGTCCTAATTGTTCAAATAAAATTAGGATTCGAAAGAAACTCCATTGTCCTCAACAAAATTGCCAAAATTTGACGCAACATCATCAACACAATACATTCACTAGAGAAATTATCCCTAGATTTTAATATTTTAACAACTATCAAATCACTTCTAAACAAGAAAGTTAATTTTAGCATAGAAAGGTATCAATCGCATGGAATATAATTTTTTCAGAGTTTAGATTTGAACCAATTCTTGGGAGCAATATTTAATATCCAATTCTGAAGAGACTGATTAAGCTAAAGCACGAATGGAAGTTGTAGAATACTAGTTAAATTGGGTATTAATTCAAATGTTAAGAGATATTGGGATTCAGAGGATTGCCATCGTAGACCATGTTTTTACTTAACCAATTCAACTCCTAAACTCTAATTGATTAGAACAGGATCATGTGGATTTTTGTCCTTATGGAGAAGAAATATCACAAGGGCTGGACTCCTATCAAGTCCAGGTATTTTGGTGTTTGAGGATCCTCGTTCAACCATCTAGTAAGTTATATCATGGATCATGTCAAGAACTCACTATCTTCAATCGCAATTCCAAACCATGAATCAGGTGATCTTGTCACCATGGATTACAACAAACAAGATAAAATGAATAGACTAATCGTAGAGATCCATCAGTTGATCTCGTTAGGAATCTATGGGTTAGTACTATGTTGAGATCTATATTACATTAGCGTACAATGATATAATCATTCTAAACAAAGAATGAGTCAATTAATGGAACAAAAAACACTTAACTAATATAATCTTGGAATCGAGTACAACTAAAGTAAAGAACGGGCTATGGGGCTACTCCTCATGCCTCAATAGTGTTTCTACTCAGCAATAATAGAAATAGATACATAATTGAGGATAGGGATAGAAAGAGTTATGTTGTGAAGATGTAGAAATGTAGCAAACTCCGCGAGATGGGGGCTCCTTTTTGCCTGTCCTACTTTGTGTACCCAGAGGGTCTCTAAGATGATCAAGTATGAGAAAATTTGAAATGTGAAAGATGATCCTTTGTTCTTGGACTCCCCATCCTTTTATAGGAGGAAATGAGGACTGAAACCCTAAAAATAGATCCTGGAAGAGACTAGGGAAACTTGATCCATGAAACCAGTCAGTCAACTAGAAGTCCAATCGATCAATCAAATTTGATGTTTGCTTCAGCCCGAAGGTAGGCCAGTTGACCAGTTAGTGATCAAATGGTTGGTTACTCTATGATAAAGATCCTTCTTGATTAAGATACTAGGTGACCAGTTTGACAATTGGAGGTTCTAACTTTGACTAAGTCCTTCTGGAAAGTCGATCGGCTGCGATGTCACTTGATTGATTGGGATTTTAGCATTGGACTAATTCTTTCATATTATTCAACCTACTGGGTGTTTCAGTTGATTGAATGGAAAGTGTGGGAGGCTAAATGTGTAGTTGAACCCTCTGATTCTTGGCTACCTGGGGATTTGGAGTGATTGAGATACTTCCTGGAAAAAACCCAAGAAAATCTAGTAGAAACTCCAATTAATGTGACCCAAACTAAACTAAGGTAATTGAATCTATAACTATAGAATAATAAAAAAATACTTCTAAGGAATGATCTAAAATATGCAAATAAAATGGATAAATATGTATTTATCAGCCGTTGGTCTTTGTTGTCGGTCTTGAACGTCAGTCTTTACCATAGGTCAAAACAAAGGGGTCAATGGAGCATTAGAGCATTGTGTTGTTCAAGGTATGAAACCGAATCAGTTTGGTAAAATCAGGTCAGTTTTGTCAGAGAAAATCAGAAACATCGATTTCATTCTCTAGTTTGGTTCTTGCAAGTCCCAAAATTGGCTAGTTGAGTAACTATATCATAAAAAGAGATCAATTACTAAGTATCCAAAGTTGTTTTCGACACATCAAGGGTATTACAAGAACAAAGCCACAACTAAAAGCTTAGCATCGATGCCTAAATTTGGGTGTTATCAACCACCCCAAGCTTAATCCTTTTCTTGTCCTCAAGCAAGACCAAAATCAAAAAATAAAAGATAACATCCAAATTAAGCTTTGTGATAAATGCTTATGATAGGAAAAATAATATAAAACTATGGATCTCTAGATCCATCTTACTTCAAAACATACCCACCATGATTCAAGCAATACTTTAAAAGTAATATCAAAGAGAAACCAAAAAGTTTAAATAGATTCATTGTAAATCATCGTTACTCATGAGGTCCTAAACCAAAATATTGAGCATTAAGGCACTATCAGTTAAGGTATCAGTCAGTCAAAGAAGGTGAGTAACAAGCTATCATCACATATTCATGTAGGTTGATTAGGTACCATGTGCTTGCCACTTATTCCTATCCTAAATGGAAAAAGTAAAAGGAATAAACTCAAATGACTTCTAAGGATTCCAATTTGCATCAAGTTGGTCTATGTAATGAGCAACAGTCCATGCAGTCTGAGATAGTTGGCCCAAAGAAGTGAGATCAGCTCCTCTTATTGTGCTTGAACAAACCCTGCTAATGGGATAATCTCATAGGTCTCTTGAGGTTTCCTAAAGACCCTCTAATCAGCTTTTAGGGTGGCAGTACTAGGAAAAACATACCTACGCTCAAGAGTGCAGTCATATACCTACTAGTCACAATCCTTGACTCTCTTAGTAGAGAAAACAAACACACCTATATAATTCACAATTAAGCTTTTATTCTCTACATTCTAAGTATAGGCCTAGGTGTAGAGATGTAATGATATTTTTGGGGTTTTTTGGTGGACGATCCTCTTTTGCATTTTTTTCATAAATTTTCATCTTTTGACTCAATGTAATATGAAGAGGTACACAAATCATGAAAAAACAATCCAAATTGATTATAACTTAAAACTCATCATTTCCCGCTTGATACCTATGTGAAAATTTTAATTGTTATTAAAGGATCCTCAAAGTAAAGTTGGGCTTGTGAAAAGTGCAACATAGTTTGATCAAACCCTAGATCCATCCAAAAGGTACCAAATCTTGGGTTTTCCATTATAAAAATGGATCAAGGTGACGACTATTTTAAACTTTGAACTGGAGCATACCCTTTCATTGATCATTGACTTAAACAAAAGAGTCAATGAACTATAAAAGAAAGAGGACAAGTCATTAAGATAAATATTGGGTGAATAAAGACAAAGGTTAGCATTTAGCTATTGGTTCACATTGCATAGCCTTAATGGCAAAGATTACAAATTACACAACAAAGTCTTACTAAGAAATAAATTAAGACTGGAAAGATGGAAATTAGATATATTTATGCTAGATGTAGGTACATGAAAAATAAATATGCATGCATGAAAAGGAAAACAAAGTAAGGAGATATTGGAAGGATATATAGGGTGAAATACCCTACCACCCCAAACTTGAAATTTTGCTCATCCTCTAGCAAATCTTGAAGTTAGGATTGTAGGGGTAAATGTGATACAACTATTAGAACAACATGTCCCAAAACAGGTTGGTGTTAATGTTGACATCTTTGCCTCCATCATGGAAAGCTCAGAGAAGGTGGTGTCCATCTATTTTTTCCCTACTGAAAGGAGCAAGGACTCATAGGTGGGGATAGGCTCGATCAAAGGATGTTGTTGTTGATCTAAAGGACTGGTGGTAGCAAAGAGCATCGATGGAGTGAATGTCTTCAATACTTAAAAGAAGGAGGGAACAAGGGGTCCCTCAACTTCCTGTGTAAAGGGGCTGTCGTTGAAGTTAGGATACATTTGTTGTTGAGATAGTCATCGCTGGTAGTTATAGGTAAACAACGTCAAACCTCCCTCTGAAGTATTGTCTATCTTTCCACATCCTTTGGACCTCCTATTGGATTTCAATGAGACAACATTCAATACTAGTCTAGTAAGTGACGAGATCATGTTGCATCCCCAAGATAAACTCATAGAAGTTATCCATGTCAAAGGTAGATGGTTGTTGCTTGAGTAGAGGAGACACTTACTGATAGAAAGGTGGAGGTGCCTCCCTATGGGGCACTTCCTAGTAAGGAATGTTGTGCAAGGTTTCCCTATAAAACTACTTTGCCTCTTGGAAATATGGCATATGTGCTGCTGAAGAAGAAGTTCTTACAGTTATGCATGCTTGGAGTGTGATTCCATCTGCATATGAGGCAGAGATGTTGATGAGTAGCATGTGACTCTCAAAACCATCATTCACTGGAAGAAGAATCATTTGGTGAGTCTAGCTAAAGATGAAGATAAATTCTCTATTTTTGTCCTTGATCACGGTGGTGTGGCTAAGGTGCTCCAAGTCCACCATAGTATGTAGTCTTACATTCACCATCTACACAAAATGGTCATTGTCGACTTCAAGATGTTGGTCCATGAATTTGATGATGCCTCCCATAGGCATGTAGTTGTTCTATCTACTAAAGGAGTTGTAGAAGTGGTGGATTAAGAAATTTTCCACATTGACCTTCCTTTCCACCACAATGCACCAAAAAAGGTAGGGTTCATCCAGGGTGCTTGCTCCATAACTATCCTACTTAAACTGAACACAATTGACTTTCACCCAGTGCACACAGTGAAGGGTTGGGTTGTGAATGAGGGAGCTATTGATGTGGCTTGAAGGGAAGTTATTTACCCCAGTCAGCATATCCCAAGTGATGTTGGAGTTGAAGTTAGAGTCTCTGCCTTCTAACTGTCCTTTAGACATTTTGATACAGTATGTCGGGGACCATGTAAGCCATTTGTTCAACATATATGTTGTGACATCCCACTGTGCACTCAATGGGAAAAAGCATAAATTCTCATTCTTGGTGTCCTTTGGCTTCTCTAGTGTAGTCTTAACTCAAGAGTGAGTCTATCATACATGTTTCAGTTGGAGTAGGTGATGACGTTGATCCCAATTGCCATCAAGTATTGGTTTGCATTCTCGTAGATCCTGAGGGTGTCAAGGAAGGTGGGATTTACATATTTCGATCTGATAAGTCTCTATCTATTATTGTTGAGCTTTTCATACTTCTTGTTCTATTCCTATGTGTGAACTAAAACAACAGGATGTAGGTAGATAGACTAGTGGGTCATTGGTCGACGCGTAATGCATGACAAATTTGATTGACACATTGAAGTTGATCGCTCTACAGAAACCCTCTGATGTTCTCTTGAGGGTGGGACCTATACAGACGAGGTGTGGTGCAACATCCATCTAGATGGGACCAGATGTTTCTCTCCATGGCGTGGAGGTTCAAGTCATGGCATGTCTGTGAGAAGTCTTGAGAAGATATCTCTCCCACCCTAACCTCCAAGCCCCTACTATAATTGTTCATTGGTATTGATGAGACATTTAAGTAGTTAGGATTAGATGCTTGCGACCCAATCTCTAGTGATGGTGAATGCTAGAAGGTGTCGTCATACATCAAATTCTAGAAGCATTTGTAGGGAAATATGGGGGCAGAGTAGGCATTGGAAACAAAAAAAATCGCTGCCCATATTTTCCTTAACCAATATATTGTGTTAACAATGATGTATCTAGAAAAGAGAGTGTAAGACATACCTTGTATGGGACAAAGTCCAACGTCTATTCTTGTAGAGATATGTGCTCCCTTTGAAAGAAGAAAATGGATGACAATCATTGGCATCCTCCCAGTATAGCACACAGACGAAAAGGTTGATAGTGTCCTCCTAGCATGGCAACAAAATCTATCACACCTATGTATTCCATGTGGACCACCTAGAACTCCATGTTGTGCTTCTAGAGCTAATAGGAAGGAATTTTGCTTACAATTGTCAATGGTCTAGAGTCGACTTTTATAACGACCCCACCTCTCGGTAACCCCCAATTAAGGGAGACCAAGAGGTCAGAGTCATTATCCGAATTTCGTAGATCAAAGGTTCGACAAATAATCAATAATAATTACTAAATTCTACCATACTATACTAAAAAGCTGTAATAAAATAAAACTTTACATACCTTTTTAGAAACTTGGATATCTAACATCTATCCACATCTAAACTCTATTCTAACTAATCCTCCTTGCACTTTATTTCTTAATTTCATAGTATGCCACTTTACTATTTGTCCTTTTCAATTTGTACCTAAAATACCGACAAACAAAATGTTGGTCAGCATAAATGAATATGCCAGTATGTGGGGAAAACAATAATCGTGCAACTATGGTAACAATGTAATCAACCAAATATCATTTAACAATCAAGGTTACATCTTAAGAAATACTACTCAATCCTTACATATCCCCTATCTCTGTGTTGTCTCTGTAGTGGACTTGGATACTACCTCTCTCATATGGTAGATCCTTACCCCCATGACCCTACCTCATAGATGGCCAATACTTAGGGTTGCGGAGTTGCATGGACCTACCCAAAGGCATCCCAATCCCTGACTCATGGTGACTTGATGGACCTACCCCATTGGTAGCCATGTACTAAGTCATCCAATAACCTGATGGACCTACCCCATAGGTAGCCATGTACTAGGTCAATCAAGCTACAGAGGGGACTAGGATCTGAGCTAATAGGCATATATCTTAGGTGATTGTCATATCCACATTATAGTTTGGATGAACATTATAGTTTGCATGAATTAAATTCATCCAATAGTTTAATTCAAGTCACTGATTAAACTTCAAAAATCCTCAGAAAACTAATTTGGGATATTCATAAGTGTAACCACATACTTGATCCAGAGCAACTTGATGTCCAAGCAATAATATTCAAGAATAATCAAACAAGCAATCAACAATATCCTGAAATTAATGCATAACATCCAAGTATCATTATTTTATCCAAAACATTCTCAAGATCGACTTAGATTCTACCTTAGGATTTCTAGGCCAACTTTAGGGTTTTATTAGGGTTTTAGCCTCCATTATGCATTTAGCACTTTTAATGCTCTTTTCATTCACAAACCCTAATTTCAACATCATAGGCACAATTGAAAGTCAATTAAGTCTATTATGCCTCTTTTACACTAAAACTATCATCTTTATCCTTTTAAGACATGACACGATCATTAAGGCCAATTATCATGTTTAGGTTCCTTTGAATTGACAACTCAATAAAGAATTATAGTTCAATTCTCAAAGTAACTCTAATTACTATATTTCACATCTTCTAGGTTAGTAAACCCTGATTTATCATTAATTCCACTTGTATACACTTGGAAACCCAAATTAAAGGTTTTTATCCACAATTAGCCAATAACACAATTTTATGCCTTTTAGATTGATTCTCATATTTAGATTCATTAAACCTCATAACTATCTGAATTAGGGTTTTTAACCCTTTTAATGCATTATTAAAACTATGAAACCCTAAATACACAAGTTATGAACATATATTTCTAATTAGATATCCTTCATCATATTTATGCAATTAAGTCAGACTTTGATTACTAGTATCATCTAAGTCTATTAAATACATCCTCAATCAAGATCTGGAGCTTTGATCTAATTAAAGCATTTAAGTTATCAACTTTATGTCCTCTTCAAATTAGAAGAAGAAACAGGGTCTGATTAATTTTTACTAGATTACTTATGTTTTTCTCAGCAAGATTCATATATCACACATTTCCATTTGAGCTACCAATCTCTTTCTATAATTTTTTCAAAATAATCTTACCTTAGCCAATCAATAGCCGTCACATGTCCCATTTATTCCATTTTCTGATGAGTTCCTTTCTTGGCTTGCGGACCCTCGCATGGATCCGCCTACCCGACTACCCGGTCCGGGTATTTGTCTTCCTCATAGGTGTGTGCAGAATAGGTTCTATTCCCCTATTACCTCTGTGAAACAGAGGACCCTCCGCACGTCCCTCCTCTCCATCGCCTGATGCCTCGTAGGTGAGAAGAACAAGGTTGGGAGTCCGCCTCCCTCCCTGCCAGCACTGCAAGTGGAAAACTTCATTGTTCTCCTACCAAAGTGGTCGGGTTACCCACCGCAGCTCTACCGCCGCCCATCATGTCTGGAGAGTCCATGGAAGAGGAACTGGTTGTGGGCGACTTGGCGGCCAAGGCTAGCAAAGCAATTGGGGATGGGGAAGGGAAATGGTGGTCGTGCAGAGTCTTGCGGAGACTCCCTCTTCTCCCCGAGGGCCTATGGTTCCCCTCCTTTTATAGCCTTGGGCTATGTCTCACTGTAGGTTTTGAACAAATTGGGCAAATCCGATAGGATCCCCGAAACCACTACAAATTTAGGATCGCTTGCCTTCTCTTGTACTCCCGAAGATGTTGGGACTAATTCCAACTCCTCTTGTGCTCCCAATCGTGAGAAATCCGGCATGAAAAAATAGCCTATCTGGACATTTGTTTTCATATTCCAAATAAGGGAAGAAATAGCCCAACACCGTTTGATCTGAGATCCAATGGTCCACGTTACTCACGTTTAACTGAAAAGGAAATTGAATTCCTATTTTCAAGATAATTCCTTATTATTTAGGATAACTTGGAATAATCACAACTCCTAATCCATAACTCTGTTTTATCCCAAATTTTAAGGGAGTATTATTAATGACTTAATCTTTCATCATGCCAAATTTGGGCTTATTATCTAAAGAAATCGGGTCATTTTCTTTAGTTGCAAGTTATCACTTATATATATATATATCATGTATTTTCTCTTTCCTTTGCCATTAAATTATTATCTTGAATTCCTTGGACATCAAGGAACCTTAATGGCTTGAAATCCCATCTTGGGAATATTCCTTAGCCTTTTCCTTATATTTTACCCATTTTCGTGTTTATTCCTTTATTCAAATAAATTCCTTTTTCCTTTCTTTTCCTTTTTATTTTAATTGGGATCAATAGCCAATAAAGCCCACACAGCAACCAACAAGGTTATTATAAATGAAATTTACTCAATCGAGGCCATTAATGCCACTTTCTAGAGATTTCTATGTATTTCTCATAAATACTTCATTATCTTGTATCTTTTTCTATTATTTGGACTTTTCTTCTTTTCTTCTCTTTTATATCCATTATTGGATTGATATAATAATAGGAATCATGAAATTTCCTATCAAAAGGGAGATTTGCAAAGAAATCCATTGTTTGAAGTAAAGCATACAATCTTCTCAATTAAGTCCAAATTCATAAAATCATTACATTTCAATTATGAAAACATATGCAAAATTGAGGTAGTAACATCCTTCCCCTCCTATAAGAATTTTTTTCCTCAAAATTCCATCAAGCATACAAAAAATTCAAGAAGACTTTTCCATATCCATCATTGGCCGCTATGTGGCTTTAACCTATCCATGGTGCTTCCAAAGAACCTTTATCATCACATATTCTTTTCTTTGAGTTCTTTCACCTTGGCATTTATAATCCTCACAGGTGACTCAGGTCATTTCAGCCTCCCTTAGGGCTCACTAGGTTCATTGCTCAGCACATGGCCCGGGTACCGCACATAGTGCTCTAAATTGGACACATGGAACTCATCACACATCACATTATCCTGTGGGGTAAGGCTAAACATGACCATCTCCACCAATCCATCTCAAGTGGACCCATGTATCGGGGACTCAACTTTCTCAGCTATAGCTCAGAGGGGTCGGATTTTGATATCATATATTCTCCCATAGTGAACTGCATGTCAGTCTACTTTGCATCAACTTATGACTCATTTCGTCCCTAGGCTCTCTTTTCCAGCCATTGCACGATCAAAGCAACTTCATATGCACACACTGTGGTCTTTTCTGATCTTTGCGAGATCCCTTCACCAACAACATCTTAATGAAGTGGTGACTGACACAACCTCTCTTATAGAGCTTCTTTACATCCCATTACTGGAAATGGTGGTTATCATTACATCTTACATAGGACATGAACTGTCTCCATATATCACCCTGAATGAGCACACATGCTCTCATTAGACCCTCTAGTCTGGATCATACTAACCATTAGTCAGGGGTGATAAACTGTACTAACATCGAGTTCTACATGTATCTACTTCCACCTCATGGAAGTGAATCTTTAGGTCATACTCAAGAACCTTTGAACTCATATCACGGTATAGTTGAACCATCTCTCTTACATGTACATAGTTCAACCAGATCTGTATCTTGACAGTACTCCCTCTGTCATCTAGGTAAATCAATCTTACCATAACCCATATTGCATCCTGACCTCCTTTGGTCTAGGGAGACTTACCACAACATTTATAGTGATGAACTCCCATTCCCTCTCAGGGACTTTTATCCTCTATATCAACTCAAAGGGTTATTGGTGTTTGTCCTTCACCTCCTGTCATGCATGGTGACAAGCCACATGCAACTCCGTACACTTCTTAGGAATCCAAAGTACTACTACCACTTATTATCTTAGTAGTACCATGGTGTATGGTGAACTTAAAATCATGATCTCCTGTATGTCATGATTCCTCAAGGTTGATTCCTCAGAAACCCTAAAACACTCTAGTCGGGGTTTCACCACCTTCTTTTCCAAAGAAGTGCACCTGAGGTTCTACAATCATTCTTCTATCACAACAAGCCCAAGGCTGGCTAACTAAGCAACCACTAACTCAATCAACGTATCACTGAGTGTTAGCCAAACATATCTCACAAACTTAGGGTTCACCTAACCACCTCTTCCAGCCTTTCCACTAGCTAAAACTAGGCAATTGCGTCTCAATATGAGCATCCATCACCACCTTTCCCCCTTATGTGTTAGGTAAGGTTGAAGACATACACTTCCATGTATTCCACTTACTATCTCATCTCAGACTCTAAGTCTATCTTCATCAAGAAAACTTAGAGATCATCCTCTTGGTTATTGAACTCAACCTTGTATAGCTCGCAATTCCACATAGCTCATGATAAAAAAATCCTCATAAGGTGACTACCTTAGTTTTCTTAGTGTTTGTACAACATCCACACATCTTACACTCCACAAGGGTACGTTATAATATCCATCCTCATGCATCATAGAAACTTTTCCACTCACATTATCTTTATCCTTGGTGTATGGCATGTGTACTGTCCTATCTCTCATCCCCATAACAAGAGGAAATAAGCATTTGGCGGCTGTCCAAACACAGAGTTATTCCCATTACAAGAATAGAGATGGTGCATCCCACTTTTCCAGTACACCTTCAAATCTAAGTTGAAACGTTGCATCACATGTCTCATCATGAACATCTCGATATTAGGGTTACTTCCAAGGAAAACTGGTCTTGAATGCAGTTGGGTCATTACACCATCCTTGGACATCTCCTCTAGGTATGTAGGGTGCCAGCACTTTTGGGGTCATCCCCCTTCCCTTATGCATCCAAAGAGTGCCCTCCTCATATGCCCTTTGGGTCCCATGAGTTCATGAAGGCGATCAATCTCCTAACCCATGGCCCTCAGACAATGATAGTTGTTACCTCCCGACCCTATGGCCATGTGCAACTAGGGAATTAGGCAACTCCTACTTCCATCGGTCTTATCCCTACCTGAACCTAGGATAGATTTAGGATTCTAACATAGTACATATACAACTTAGAACCTTACCCAAGTCTCCATCATCTCTCTCTGCATCATGGTCTGACTTACATTATTTCATAGGGGTCATGGCGACCTAACTACCTTGGTCAGGCCCCATACCGGTTACCCCCATGGTAACACATCCACATGCACTTAGATATGGTTATCTATGGGTCTGTAGGTTCATTCTAATACTATGTACTCTCCACTTAGCTTCTCAAGATCACATGAGACCTATTTAGGTTACCTGAAACCCAACAAAAGTTGATCCATAACCTACAGAAGGGTCCTTTCCCAAGATGGGAGGAAAACTATCTCTCAATAATAGCAAAGGTCACCAATGTCCTCACGTATAGGGTTTGCATCAACATGAGCATGCTTATTCCTATCAAGCTACTAAGGCATGTAGCTAACCAGCAAACCACCTTCTAAACCATGCTAGGTCTCCATGGTAGGTCCTACTTGTTTCTATTCCTTAACATTGGACCATCATCATACATACATGTTTATGTCCCAAACTATATGTAGGGGATCATCAAAATACACCTTAATCTGAGGGGTTTCCCTTTCCTCTAAACATGAGGAGTTCCATGCTCGAATCTGTAGAGACTCAAATCTCGTCATGAGCATCAGGTGCACCAGGGACTACTACTTCCCCTCTTATATCTAGGAACCCTAGGTTCACTTTTCTATAAGAGCTGTCCAACCGCATGCTTATCATTCTAACCAAGAACCCAGAATGTACGAGGTACATCATGCACGTCCTATTATCCTTCCACTAGAACAACACCTCAGAGTCGAGTCCTCCTCAAGGACAACCATCTAGGTATAAGGCCTTCAAACTTGATAATATACCTTCTCAGGGTATAAGAAACTCTTCTTCCTATCCCTAGAAGGTAAGGTAAAAGCCTACAACATCCATAGCTCAGTTCAAAAAGTCTCTTTCCTTCTCTAGGGTTTGGTTCTTCTAAATACAACCAAGAAACCACAAGGACCCTGCACAAGGAAACCACAACCATCCACTTAGGTCATAACGTACTCAACTTCTTAGGGTTCCTCATACCCTAGAGTCTAAGCTTCCATCCTTCTAGCTCGAGTCTTGCTCTCTCTCTCTCTCCAGATCTAGCCCTACAAACAACCTTACTACTAGAGGTTCTCCATCAAGGTGGATCAATCTCACACACATACACCTACATGGGTGAAACGTATGATCAACCTATTTTTGCCCAAGGTTACCCTAGCCCTTTATGCTTATCTCATACACTATCTATTATGCCCTTTAGGCCTGGTTTTTTAACCCACTGCCAGTACTACTAATGTACTCTGGGTGCATACTATGCCATGCTCATACAAGCATGTAGGGTTTCTATATGGTCATCACTAACCTTATCCATGAAGGAGTTATCCTTCACCCTAACATGCACGAACCTTCCCAGGGTTGGGTCGCCAAAGGTACTAGGTCCGTCAACCTCCCATGGCTTAAACTATCATAGGGATCCAAAACACACATGGTCGACTATGACCTCCATCTCATCATGCCATCTCTCTCTCCAACCGCCACTTAGGGTTAGGGTTAGCACCATCCTCAGAGGATATGCCAGGTCTCTACCTTTAATAGAGGTTTATTCCTCTGAGACCAACTCTCTACTTCATCCTCCTGACAAGAAGGTCTAACCTCAGGTTTCTCCTGAGGGCATGATAACACAGGTCATACAATCTAAGCATGCAACTATTCTTTAGTTTACACTTAAACTATTAAGATTATGTCCATGTCATCTTATTTACATGCTTTTCATTAATTTTAGAGGAGGAATCCTTAACCTTATCATACATACCCTATCCTCAAGAGGGTGAGGAAGAGAAAGAAAACCATAAACCTTAGAATCTTAACAGAATTAGGGTTGAGAAGAGATGAAAATAGATGAGAGAGTCCTAACGGTATCTTATTCCGAGTCAGATTCTACGACATTGGCCAGGCAGTCACATAGATCCAAGAGTCCTCGTATGCTGACTAGAAGTGCAGAGGAAACTATTGCCAACCCCCAGACGTGATTTTTTTCTAGACACCTCTATCTTTCGGGAAATCCTCTAATAACTCCCTTGGGTTCTACAGAGTTTGTAAAATTTAATAATTACTAATGATTAAATGAGGAACCAATGCTCTGATACCAAATGTAATGACCCCGCCTCCCGGTAACCCCCAATTAAGGGAGACCAAGAGGTCAGATCCGTTATCCCAATTTCTCGGATCAAAGGTTCGACAAATAATCAATAATAATTACTAAATTCTACCATACTATTATGAAAAGTTGTAATAAAATAAAACTTTACATACTTTTTTGAAACTTGGATATCTAACATCTATCCACATCTAAAATTTATTCTAACTAATTCTCCTTGCACTTTATTTCTTAATTTCACAGTATGCCACTTTACTATTTGTCCTTTTCAATTTGTACCTAAAATGTCGACAAACAAAATGTCAGTCAGCATAAATGAATATGTCGGTGTGTGGGGGAAACAATAAATGTAAAACTATGGTAACAATGTAAGCAATCAAATATCATTTAACAATCAAGGTTACGTCTTAAGAAATACTAAATACTTACCTATCCCCTATCTCTGTGTTGTCCCTACAATGGACTTGGATACTACCTCTCTCATATGGTAGATCCTTACCCCCATGGCCCTACCTCACAGGTAGCCAATACTTAGGGTTGCGGAGTTGCATGGACCTACCCAAAGGCAGCCCAATCCCTGACACATGGTGACTTGATGGACCTACCCCATTGGTAGCCATGTACTAAGTCATCCAATGACCTAATGGATCTACCCCATAGGTAGCCATGTACTAGGTCAATCAAGGTATAGAGGGGACTAGGATCTGAGCTAGTAGGCATATATCTTAGGTGATAGTCATATCCACATTATAGTTTGCATGAATTAAATTCATCCAACAGTTTAATTCAAGTCACCAATGAAGCTTTGAAAATCCTCAAAAAACTAATTCAAGATATTCATAAGTGTAACCACATACCTGATCCAGAGCAACTTGATGTCCAAGCAATAATATTCAAGAGTAATCAAACAAGTAATCAACAATATCCTAAAATTAATGCATAACATCCAAGTGTCATTGTTTTATCCAAAACATTCTCAAGATCGACTTAGATTCTACCTTAGGATTTCTAGGCCAACTTTAGGGTTTTATTAGGGTTTAATCATCCATTATTCATTTATCACTTTTAATTCTCTTTTCTTTCACAAACCCTAATTTCAACATCATAGGCACAATTGAAAGTCAAATAAGTCTATTATGCCTCTTTTACACTAAAACTACCATCTTTATCCTTTTAAGTCATGACACGGTCATTAAGGCCAATTATCATGTTTAGGTTCCTTTGAATTGACAACTCAATAAAGAATTATAGTTTGATTCTCAAAGGAACCCTAATTACTGTATTTCACATCTTCTAGGTTAGAAAACCCTTATTTATCATGAATTCAACTTTTCTACACTAGGAAACCCAAATTAAAGGTTTTTATCCACAAATAGCCAATAACACAATTTTTATGCCTTCTAGATTGATTCTCATATTTAGATTCATTAAACCTCATAACTATTTGAATTAGGGTTTTTAACCCTTTTAATGCATTATTAAAACTATGACACCCTAAATACATAAGTTATGAACATATATCTCTAATTAGATATATTTCATCATATTTATGCAATTAAGTCAGACTTTGATTACTAGTATCATCTAAGTCTATTAAATACATCCTCAATCAAGATCTAGAGCTTTGATCTAATTAAAGCATTAAAGTTATCAACTTTATGTACTCGTCAAATTAGAAGAAGAAACAGGGTCTGATTACATTTTTACTTGATTCCTTATGTTCTTCTAAGAAAGATTCATATATCACACATTTCCTTCTGAGCTACCAATCTCTTTTTATAATTTTTGCAAAATAATCTTACCTTAGCCAATCAATAGCCGACACATGTCCCATTTATTCCATTTTCTGATGAGTTCCTTTCTTGGTTCATGGACCCTCGTGTGGATCCGCCTACCCAATCCAGGTCTTCGTCTTCCTCACAGACGTGAGCAGAATGGGGTAAATTCCCTTGTTTCCTCTGTGAAATAGAGAACCCTCCGTGCAGCCCTCCTCTTGATCACCTGATGGCTCGCGGGTGAGAAGAACAAGGCTAGGAGTCCGCCTCCCTCCCTGCTAGCACTGCAAGTGGAAAATGTCATCGTTCTCCTACCAAAGTGGTCGGGTTCCCCACCATAGCTCTACCGCCACCCATCACGTGTGGAGAGTCCATGGAAGAGGAACTGGCTGTGGGTGACTTGACGACCAAGGCTAGCAAAGCAATTGAGGATGGGGAAGGGAAACGGTGGTTGTGCAGAGTCTTGCGGAGACTCCCTCTTCTCCCTGAGGGCCTATGGTCCCCCTCCTTTTATAGCCTTGGGCTATGTCTCACTACAGGTTTTGAACAAATTGGGAAAATCTGATAGGATCCCTGAAATGACTACAAATTTAGGATTGCTTGTCTTCTCTTGTACTCCCGAAGATTTTGGGACTAATTCCAACTTCTCTTATGCTCCCAATCGCGAGAAATCCGGCTTGGAAAAATAGCCTATATACCCACAGGTTTTTGTCTTCCAAATAAGGGAAGGAATAGCCCAACATCGTTGGCTCTCAGATCCAATGGTCCACATTACTCACGTTCAACCGCAAAGGAAATTGAATTCCTATTTTCAAGATAATTCCTTATTATTTAGGATAACTTGGAAAAATCACAACTCCAAATACATAGCTCTATTTTATCCCAAATTTTGAGGGAATCTTATTAATGACTTAATCTTTCATCAAGCAAAATTTGGGCTTATTATCTTAAGGAATCGGGTCATTTTCTTTAGTTGCAAGTTATCACTTAAATATATATATTTCTCATTTCTCTTTCCTTTGCCATTAAATTATTATCTTGAATTCATTGGACCTCAAGGAACCTTAATGGCTAGAAATCCCATCTTGGGAATATTCCTTAACCTTTTCCTTATCTTTTACCCATTTTCTTATTTATTCCTTTATTCAAATAAATTCCTTTTTCCTTTCTTTTCCTTTTTCTTTTAATTCGGATCAATAGCCAATAAATCCCACTAAGTAACCAACAATGTTATTATAAATGAAATTTACTCAATCGAGGCCATTAATGCCACTTTCTAGATATTTCTATGTATTTCTCATAAATACTTCATTGTCTTGTATCTTTTTCTATTATTTGAACTTTTCTTCTTTTCTTCTCTTTTATATCCATTATTGGATTGATATAATAATAGGAATCATGAAATTCCTATCAAAAGGGAGATTTGCAAAAAAATCCATTGTTTGAAGTAAAGCACACAATCTTCTCAATTAAGTCCAAATTCATAAAATAATTACATTTCAATTATGAAAACATATGCAAAATTGAGGTTGTAACAACTTTCTTTCCCCTTGATATCTCTCCCATCTGAGTAAGAATTCTAGTCTCTCTCACATGTTAACAAACATGTGAGATAAGGATTCTCGAGACAATCTCTTGACTTCCTCTATAGACTTTGTGTCTATTGTGTTGTGTGCATTGAGCCTGACCACCCCCTCTTATATAGGAGTGGATGGGCTAGGGCTTCCAAAGCTAATGGGATATGAAGGGTCCTATCGCATGATATGGTGGCTGTTGTGGGCAACCATTCAGTCGATTGGACCATCCAACCAGATAGTCAATCGTTTGGACTATTCAATCAAGCGATTGGCTTGTGCCTGTAGTGCAATAATAATGTCTTTCAATGTGATGATTAATGCATGTCATTACACGTCTCGTTAATTTTTTGACCTAGTCAAGCTAGTCCTTTGACCCAGTCAAACTAGTCATGTCTTATCTGCTCATTCTACTAGACATTCTAGTCAATCAACTCAATATTTTGAGCATTAGTTGAGAACTCGATTCAAACAGTTGGTTTGACACTCCAACCGATCGACTAGTTGGTTACATCGACCACAGTCAGTAACCACATGTATGTTTCCTGAATTCGTTGGTGATCCTAGAAAATTAAGATTAGCAGTTTTTGCAGGTGGAAGAAATCCCTATAATTTAGGAAGTCATAGTACCTGGACCTTGATTTTGGTAATATATAATTTTGATCTAGATGTATGCATGAAATAAAAGCATGTGCTTTTGACTTTGCTAATTCTAAGACCATAGAAACCATGAAATGGTATTGATGGTTATTTAGCTCCACCCATAAAAGATTTAAAGATTTTGTTTGACAACGGTTTTGACTTATATGATTCATATAGATAAGAGAATTTTAATATGAGGGTAATGCTATTTTGTATGATAAATGATTATGTGGCATATGGAACTCAATTTGGGTACAATATCAAATGACACATTGGTTTCCCTATTTTTGAAGAGTAGACATCATCTTGCTAACTGCAACTAGGAAGAAAACTACTTATCTTAACCATCGTATGTTCATGCCTAAGGTTCATGATTATCGTAGGGTGAAGAAATCTTTTAATAGAGAAGTAGATCTATGGAATGCTAAAAACCCATTATTTTGTCAGTAGATATTCACTAAGGTGGAACCATCAAAAGTCAAATCCTAAAAATATAAGAAATATTGCATTATCAAAGGTCCCTATAAGAAGAGGTCTATATTCTTTGATCTTACTTATTGGAAATCTTTATATGTGAGGCATGTTTTAGATGTGATGTACATAGATGAGAACATATGTGATAGCTTAGTTGGAACATTCCTCAATATGAAATGGAAGACAAAATATGGCCTCAAAGCCAGATTGGGCATGGTTGACATATAGATTGGCCCCACAAAAAAGGGGAAGTTGGACATACTGGCCCCCAACATGTTATACCCTTTCAAAAGATGAGAAAGTAGTCTTTTGTGGGTTCTTAAAAGGAGTCAAGGTTCCATGGGGATATTCTTGAAACATGATAAATTAATGGATATTATAGATTTGGAACGGTTGGGCTCATAATAACATGATTTCCATAGATGTAGAATCTTGGGGTAACAAAATCAAAGTATGACCTGAGAAACCACACCTCCAATGTAGAGTTCTTTCAACCCGTGTGGGCCACTAGACACTATTAATTTATCAATTAGAAGCTTCACAATGTTTATTGGCTTTTTTTCTAATATACTCCATAATATGTGAAGGTTTTTTATGGTCACATTACATATGCCAACTCTGGTGAAGATTGTATAAGTATTTAGATGTCAAAGTTGTAAATGTTTTTACATAGATGTGAGTGGAATCTGGTCAAAACCAGTGAGCCACATGGTTGGTTTGTCTTAGAAAAATTGATTGATTCAAGTTAATTCAATTTGTTTATTTTAGTCAATTGATTATTTAGTAAAGTGGATATAGTTATTTTCTTATTTTTTTTTTGGAATCACATCTATTGAGTCTAACTCAATAACCAACTTGGTGAATCCATGGGCTATAGACATCTCTATGCATTAGGGTATTGCTTATGCTTCCCCATATCTCACATTCAACACAATGACCATCTACCTAGTGTGGTGACCATAATCTATCCACATGAGTCTGTGAACACTATTTCAAGGCATGTGTCTTGCCTTGTCTTCCAGTTGTGTCAATATTGTCATTGATGTAACCTTATGAATGCTTTTCCCATTTTGGCATAAAGCATTGTTGATGTGTGGTTTATGAAATAATGACATTATGGCTATACTTCTTGTAGTTGTGTGCAAGTCTCAAGAAACTAGGAAGCTGCATATCCTTGGTTGGTCTGAACTAAAGACCCATTTGTTTTTGTATATCACAAATACACACTTCATTACTAGCATGTTGAGTTCACATTTGGCAAGCTTGTTTATTGTCTAGTTGAGGAACTCATTCATATTGGCAAGGAGAATCTTTCATCCATCCCCTAGCTCCATCATGATTCTAGATGTGCACTACTTCTCTACACAAAACAAGAGCATGGATAGTAGATTCATCTGTGTTGTAGATCATGCAATTTTCATCTTGAAGATAATTTTAATCTTTGAGTCATCCCCTTGTATGTCGCATCTTGTCTCTAGTCTTCATCAGAATTACTTACAATTTCATATATCCTCCTGATGGGATCTACTCCCATCCTTTAGGTATGGGTTCCATGGTGGACAATTTCCTATAAACTTAAACCAATAAGTAGAATTCACCAAAAACAAAAATTGTTGTTTAGTGTCCAACTAATTGTGCTCCTTGCCTAATGTGAGGTTAACATATGGTTGTAATTTACTATATCACAGTGAACTACAATGGGAATTCACTACTACAGAAATGCTTATAAAGTCACTTTTCAAGGTGTCGGTTGTATACATAAACGGACACCTAAACTCTACAGTGTCGGTTTATAACATAAACTGACATACAATCTGTGAAGGTCGACCAGACACGGATACCGCTTTTATTAAGTGTCGGTTAATTAATAAAAAACCGACACCTAAAATCAACCGCCAAAACCAAAATTCCAGCGAAAAAATTACCTCCAAAATTTCACATATGGTGTCGGTTCATAAATTAATAACCGACGACCAAAGATTATTCGCGGGACAGGAATAGTTGTCGGTTGTAATTTAGTTAAAAACCGACGACTATAATCTAGTATAGGCGTCGGTTGTTGGAAAAGAACCGACACTGTTGGTTTAGTTGTTGGTTATTTTGAATAACCGACGCTTATTGTCAACTTAATATCTCACCAGCGCGAGCGACTCTTCCCCTTTTCCCAGTTTCAATCCCGATTTCAGTTAGGTCCGGCGATTTCTTACTCGCCCCCGCCGGTCGTTGCTCCTCCACCGCCGCTTCCGTGCTCCGGCTCTGCCCTCGCCACTGCTCCGTGCTCACCGGCAGCCGTGCTCCTGCTCTGCTCCTACCCTCTGTGCTCACCGGCGGCCGTCCGTGCTCCTGCTCCGTGCCCTCGCCGCTGCTCCGTGCCCTCGCCGCTGCTCCGTGCCCTCGCCGCCGCTGCTCTGTGTCCTCGCCGGCGCTTCTCCTCTCTTTGCCGCCGCCTCCGCCGGTGGTTGCTGTGCTCCGGCCGCTGCTCTCCTCTTCCCTCAAGGTATGCCCGCCCGCCCTGCCTTCTTCCTTCTTCCTCTGCTCCGGCGACTGCTTGGGCGGTGCCAAGGCACGCCCAAGCAGCTACTGGGCGTTTTTTTTAAGTTATTTACCTATTTGTGTTTAGGGTTTAGATACTGATTTAGTGCTTCTACTGAGTTGAATCCTCTATTGTCTATACAATACATGTAATTTTGATCAAGTGATGATATGTAAATGTGGAAATAAGTTAGTAAGGTATCAATGATAAGTCTGATGTAATGTGATGCAAAATAGTTATTGTATCATGCATATCTTAATACTTTTTTATTTTATAGTTGTATAGGGTGTTTTATGTGTGACAAGTCTATTGTTTTATAGTTGTGCATACATGCGAGTTATTAGGAATACCTAAATGAATGTCTAACACCTAAATGAATATCTATTTGTGTATTTTCCTAGTATCGTGAAAGATTCTCAATCGTGTGTATCACATGAGATTCTTATCTCAACACAATGGACTGCAATATATGCATCTAATGCCTTAAATGGAAGACTCGAATGTTATAAAATCCCATCAAAGTAGGTAGAAACAACTTATATATATTCAGATCTTAATAATTCCATGAAGTGC
Source organism: Alisma plantago-aquatica (assembly GCA_963693085.1). Classification (NCBI taxonomy): domain Eukaryota; kingdom Viridiplantae; phylum Streptophyta; class Magnoliopsida; order Alismatales; family Alismataceae; genus Alisma; species Alisma plantago-aquatica. The sequence goes on along the minus strand of OY856412.1, from coordinate 667,924,506 downwards.
ACATTATCTTACTCAGGAAAAGTATGTGTATAATGTAGGATTAGTTCCATATAATGGTTCTATTTTAGTAAGCACCTAGAAACCCGTCCAAGATTTACTCATTAGGAGTAAATCTTGGATAGTCCCCGGTTTGGGACTGTTCTTGAACACCTAATCTCACTTAGGATGTAAGTTTATAATGTGTATTGGGTTTTCGAGAAAATTTCGGTAACATTTCCTCGTTTGTTCTCTAAGTACATATGTAGACTTCTTTTCAAGCTATCATGTCTACCACAATAAAGTTGGTTATGACAAGCAATAAAAGGTTAACTGATGTTATATAACTTTTTCTGAAAATATATAACATCGTTATATGTACTTACACTTTGTTAATACTAAAATTGTGCAGTCTCTATCCACCCATAACAGTCACTATGAACTGGGCCTCTATGTCAATGTTAACGTTCCCTATTGAAGAAAAATTGGACATCATCCTAGATGATTGTTCCTTAAACCAATTGGTCATACCCAAACATTGGCATTTTCTAAAAGGAAGACACTACATGCCTGGTAAAGTGACCATAACTTTTGGCAATTATTCACATGTTATCGAGGTTGAGTATGATTTGGCAGGAAATCTTGTATCGAAATCCGGTTGGCGTGATTGGATTGGAGAGATGCATGTGGTCCGTTGCAACAAGCTTTTTCTCTGTCCTGTTGGCCATAATTCCATCAAAGTTTGGATAACCAACAGCAACTGCGAGACCCCCGATCATCTACTGCGGTATGAGCGCACGGCGTCACATATCAACTCGGACGAATCTGAATCTGAGGCCCCTGTCAGTTCAGATTCGTCTAAATACAGTGAGGAGATTCGTGACACAGCTTCATCATCAAAAAGAAGTTATTGATGCGGGGCCATGTTGGTGTAGTATTTAGTTGTCTATCTATCTAGACTTGTCTGTATTAATAGTTTTTTTAATTATGCACATGTTTAGGGGTACACCAACCCCTTTGTTTAGTTATTGTTTAGGGGTACACCCATGTGTGTGGATGTAAAAAGAGATTAATGAATGGAACTGAAAGTTGCTACATGAATGCTTATAACTGAAGTGTGTGTTCCCATGAATGTTCCCATTTGCATGATTACACTACATTTTCTCATATTGTATAGTCTATTTTAATATGACATACTTACTTATATCTTGCTTAATGATGAACTGTAATGCACACATGTGACATGCTTGGAATGTAAATGATGAACTTTTCCCTAAATTGCCAATCATGCTTTTAAAGACATCAATAATCACCCTAACTTGAAGAACTAGGATTTTAGGTATAAGAATGACAACACATTATTTGTTGGCCTAGAAACCCGTCCAAGATTTACTCATTAGGAGTAAATCTTGGATAGTCCCCATTTTGGGACTGTTCTTGAACACCTAATCTCGCTTAGGATGTAAGTGTATAATGTGTATTGGGTTTTCAAAAAAATTTCGGCAGCATTTCCCCGTTTGTTCTCTAAGTACATATGTACTTGGAGAACAGCGGGGAAATGCTGCCGAAATTTTCTTGAAAACCCAATACACATTATATACTTACTAGTGAGATTAGGTGTTCAAGAATGGATAGGTGGTACACATTTATTATATATAATAATGACATCACATGTATTTGTTAACCCTAGACCCTAATCTTGTCCTAATATATACTTGTTTTCTCTTTGATCATAGAATGGATAGATCATGGATGTCCATTCGCAATCGCTGCACCCCAGAGTTTATTTCTGGTCTTGACCAGTTCATTAGATTTGCCGAGGAACATAGGAAACAACCTGGAGATAGGTTCTACTGTCCATGTAGGCATTGCGGTAACAACTTGAAAGTCAACACTGGTGACGAAATCAAAACTCATGTCATGTGCAACGGGATTATACAAGGCTATACAGAATGGCACTGGCATGGAGAGATTTCAAACCCAAAACGATTGGATGTCGATAGCAGTGCTTGTGTGGAAGAAGAAATTGCCTACGATGATGTAGATGTGAATGAACCAGTTCCAGTAGACATCATTGATGCGATGCTGGATAGTTGTGGGGTAGAGCACACTGATCCACCTCCCATTTTTAGAAACATTGTGCATGATGCTGAGATGCCATTATACACAGGTTGTACTAAGTTTACGAAGGTTAACGATGTGTTGAGATTGTATAAGTTGAAAGCTAACAATAGATGGAGCGACAAAAGCTTCACGTCATTGTTGTCTTTGTTGAAAGAAATGCTTCCTGAAGGAAACAAGCTGCCAATCTCAACATACCAGGTAAAGAAATTGTTGTGCCCAATGGGAATTGATGCCAAGAAGATACACGCATGCCCTAATGATTGTGTATTATTTCAAAAGGACTATGCGGATTTGAAAGATTGTCCAAAATGTGGTGCGTCACGGTATAAATTGACGACTTCGGGGGAGTCCAAAACTGGTTCTCCTGCCAAGGTGATGTGGTATCTACCTATAATATCACAGTTTCAATGCTTGTTTGCCAATCCGATAGATGTGAAGAATTTGAGGTGGCATGCAGATGTTAAGAAAAATAATGATGGGATCCTACGACATGCGTCTGATTCCTCACAGTGGAAGAAGATTGATGTATTTTACCCTGAAAATGGGTGAAGAAGTCAGGAATCTAAGACTTGGGCTTTGTACATACGGGATGAATCCGTACGGGACATTGAGCAGCCAACATAGCACTTGGCCAGTCATGCTTGTTATATACAATCTTCCTCCCTGGCTGTGTATGAAAAATAAGTACGTAATGTTGTCGTTGTTGATATCGGGCCCTAAACAACCTGGAAATGACATCGATGTTTATCTTGAACCTCTGATTGATGACTTAAAGAAACTCTGGGGTGAAGGTGTGATGATCTATGATGCTTCACGAAGAGAGACATTTCGTTTGCATGCTATGTTGTTTTGCACTATTAATGACTTTCCCGCATATGGGAATTTGTCTGGATATAGTGTCAAAGGAGCTAAAGCGTGTCCTATATGTGAAGAGAACACTGATTCAACAAGACTAAAACATGGCGGTAAGAATGTATATCTCGGTCATCGAAGGTTTCTTCCAAAATTTCATCCGTATCGTAGGAAGCGCAAAGCATTCAATGGATTGAATGAGGAACGCAGTGCACCTAAACCTATACCAGGGGAGGTTGTATATGAAAGAATAAAAGACTTTGTCAATGAATTTGGTAAGAGATCACAATGTACTACACGAAGTGACAATTCTTCATTCAAGAAGAAGTCAATATTTTGGGATCTTCCTTATTGGAGTTCTTTGACAGTCATACATTGTATCGATGTAATGCACGTTGAGAAAAATGTCTGTGATAGCATCATTGGTACTCTGTTAAATATACCAGGTAAGACTAAAGATGGGATAAAATCCAGACTGGACCTACGTGAAATGCGAATAAGGTCAGAATTAACAGAATTACGTGAAATGGGTAATAAAAGAACATACTTACCTCCCGCTTGTTACATGTTGTCTAGAAAAGAGAAGAAAGCTTTTTGTGAATGCTTGGTAAATGTTAAGGTGCCACATGGTTACTCATCCAACATCCGTAGATTGGTATCAATGAAAGATCTGAAGTTGATAGGTCTTAAATCTCATTATTGTCACACTCTAATGCAACAAATATTGCCCGTGGCAATTCGATCTTTATTGCCAAAGCATGTAAGGTTTGTAATCACCAGACTTTGTTTCTTTTTCAATAGTCTCTGTAGCAAAGTTATTGACCCTGAGACTCTCGATAATTTGCAAAGAGAAGTGGTTGTTACCCTATGTCAGCTTAAGATGTATTTCCCTCCTTCGTTCTTTGATATCATGGTACATCTTGTTGTCTACTTGACTAGGGAAGTGAAAATCTTGGGACCGATTTTCTTGCATTGGATGTATCCCTTTGAACGATACATGAGCATTTTTAAAGGTGATGTTCGAAACCGTTATCGGCCTGAAGGGAGTATTATTGAAGGTTATGTGGCGAGAGAGGTTATGGATTTTTGCAATGACTTTCTCAGTGGTAATGACACTCCTAATAATGACAAGAATATTGACAAGCTATTTGGCAAAGGAATTTTGGGATCACGTGTGAAAGTAATCAGCCGTGAGCAGTTGGAACAAGGTCATTTATATATTTTACACAACATGGATGAAGTGAACGTTTATATCGATGAACATACCAATTTCATCAAAAGACAATATCCTCGAGCCAATACAATGTGGCTTGCTAGAGAGCATAATAAGACTTTTATTAAGTGGTTTGAAGATAAAGTCTTACATCAACTATCTCAAACACCAGATGATATTACTGAAACTATCAAATGCCTCACCTTTAAACCAAAGTTGACTGTTATGTCTTATGAAGGGTATGACATTAATGGATTCACATATTACACAAAGCGCCAAGATGATAAGAGTGTCGTCCAAAACAGTGGGGTCACCCTTGAAGCATCGACTATGTTTTTTGCAAGTGCAAAGGATAAGAGTCCACGTGAAGCTAAAATGTCATATTACGGTGTCATTGAAGAGATATGGGAATTTGACTACATAGATTTCAGAATTCCACTCTTCAAATGTAATTGGGTTGATAACACCAAAGGAGTTATAGTGGATGAATTGGGTTTCACTTTAGTGAACTTTGAAAAGATTGGCGAGAAGGCTGAACCATTCATATTGGCATCACAGGCGAAACAAGTATTTTATATCGATGATCCTGCAAATGATAAATGGTCGGTTGTTCTTCATGGTAAATGACAGTTCATTGAAGATCCTATAGATGAAGAAGAGTACTATGATAAATATGATGACTCCAGTCCATTCTCAGTTGGGTTGCCAACTCTACAAAATATTGAAGCTAATGATGACTTATATGTGCGTGGAGATCACAATGAAGGATTGTTAATTGATAAAAGATCACAATTTTAGAGGCATGCATGTTTATATTTTTTTATTGAATCTAAATGTTTACTTTTTTAATATAAATATCATTTTTTGATTTGATGTTTCATTATCTTCTAGTTAATACAAATGTTAAACATTGTGGGAGGGTGTAAAGAACTATAGGACCAATCTCACCCGAGATTACATACGCGATGCTGAGAATAGGTTCTTGATTGATTCCAATTCTAGACATTGATCAGTATTTCACTAACTCTACACTAATAATTTTTGTTTGTATTCTCTTTGAAAAATAAATATAGGAAGAAGGCTATGCAGGACGGCCATGACATAGCTATGCAGGATATGCAGGATATGCAGGAAGAAGCCCCAATGAAGAGAAGCAGGATACATATACAATACATAAAGTGCAGCACACACAAGTGCTTCAGATTCATATAACAACATGACAGACTAACACATATATAGTGCATAACAACAACATCGCCGAATTTACATACAACACTAGCTTAGTACATATATAGTGGGACTAAGGTGACGATACCACCTGCTAAAACAGGTTACCGACTACATGTTACGACTGGGAGGTCGTGATTCAGCAACCATATGCATTAGCAGGAGGACAAACATATGGTGATCTGTTTGTCCTCCTGCTAATGCATACAGTTGCTGAATCACGACCTCCCAGTCATTACATGTAGTTGTCAGTAACCTGTTTTACCAGGTGGGATCGTCACCTTATAAGTCCCACTATATATGTATTAAGCTAGTGTTGTATGTAAATTCGACGCTGCTGTTGTTATGTACTATATATGTGTTAGTCTGTCATGTTGTATGGACATCGATTGTATTGCTCATGTATTATATAGTCTCATTAGATAATATGAAATATATCAATCTTATTTATAGCTCATTAATTATATATATACATCATTCTCTTTACAGGTGTTTAAAGCTGACCCCACTACAGGAACGGACTTACCAGATGTACATGCTCCCTATACGATGGGAGAATTAAATGAAGTAAGAGAAGAATGGGCAACAGCCATACAAATAGTGGGGGCTTTAAAATATAATTGGGATCCTGATAGCGAATAATGACTAAACAATGGTATTTTGTAAATGAATTTCTGAATTATAATATATGTGTGAATGTTTCTACATGTCTGGATGTTTCTACATGTGTCTGAGTGAAAATGAATGAAAGTGTTGGTTGCTATATGAATGTTTCTACATGTGTGAATGTGAATGAATGGAACTACAGATTGCTAGCTACATGAATGTTTCTAAATGTGTGAAAATAAAATGGAACTACAGGTTGCATTGCTAAATGCATGTGTGAATATTTTTGTTGTTAATTTTGCAGGTTTGTGGCCTGTTGTCGGCTGATATCAATGGATGTCGTAAAACCTATAGTTCATAACTGAACGGAACAGGTTTCTCATCCTGCGACCAGCCACAGCAGGTCTGCAGACTGACAGAAAAAAAAAACAAAACAATAGGTGTCGGTTATTTGTATAAAACCGACGCCAAATAGTTACAGTGTCAGTTTTTAATAGAAACCGACGTCTATTTCCTTAACACCACAGCCGTGGTAGCGGACCAGACACCACGGCCGTGCTGGCCAGCACGGCCGTGGCAGCGGACCAGACACCACGGCCGTGCTGTCCAACACGGCCGTGTTGGGAGTTATATGGCATCGATTATTAGCTAATAACCGACATCTATAGTGCCCAAGTTGGCACCCTCCTATGGCGCGAAGATATATGTCGTCGGTTATTTGTAAAAAACTGACACTGATAGTGCCCAAGATGGCACCCTTTCTGTAGCGCGAAGGGTTTGGGCGTCAGTTTCTTATCTAATAACCGACGCCTATAGTGCCATGATGGCACATTTTCGGTGGCACGCGAAGAGTTTGGGCGTCGGTTTTGGAACTGACGCCTAATGGGTGAGCTTTTAGTGTCGCCCACATAGGTGTCGCTTAGAAACCGACACTAAAGGCTCTAAATAACTGACACTAAAGGTAGGTTCTGTAGTAGCAAAGTTTTTTATTTCCACTTAGGATCATCAGTGATGAAATCAATGACACAAACATTATCCTCATCCCTATCATGTCTTTATGGAGAATTTCATCTCTTTCTTTCGATTTTCACCTATCCTCCTAGAATCAGACATTCATAGGTTTGGAATATACCAAGGAAGTTGGTAGTCCATGCATGATCGTGCAGATCTTCCTCATGAATGAAAGGGGTGATTTTCTCCTCTGCAATACATTGACATTCAACATACTATAGATGTATGCCCAAAATCCTAAAAGAAGGTACCGACCCTATTGTACTTTTAACAAGTGGATGTTCCTTACCAAGAAGTTATTATTTGCAGATTATTCAATCCTTCTTGTTTGAATCTCTTTTCCAAACAGACTCATCAAACACCTTTGTATAATTTTGGATATTTTTAAATATGTATTAGGTGTCCTATGAAGTTTGCTCTTCAATAGTTGTTATGAGATGGTTTAATGGCATTCCCTTGCTAGAAATTTGTTGAAGATTGAACAAATCATGTTGTTCACCTTTTCCCTTGACATATGTACTTTGTTTGGCTCAAAGGCGATGAACTGAAAGAAGCTTGGTGCTTCTAGATTTATTTCATTTTATAATGAAATTGCTAACCATATGCCAAGAGGACTACATCATCATTGCATTCGTGTATATATATGTGCATATGAAAGTCTTGTTTTGTTTTAGTGCTTTTTATGTGGCCTAACCTTAGGAAATAAACATAGATTGGAAAGTTTTAGTATTTCACTAGATGGGTTTACTTTTATGCCCAAAAACTCAAACAACATGCTTATAAACATTAGGAGATCAACTTCAGGAAAATATAATGATGTGCCCCCAAAACCTAAGGAGACCATAAAAATATACCAAAAGATCCTATCTACACACAAGGAGAAAACAACAGAATAAGAATCAACAAAAAATTGGTGTGCATGATACAAATGAAAGATCCTAACTAGAAGAGGCTCCAATTACATGTCAAGGAATGAAATATTTCAATGTCTCTAGAGTCCAAAACCATACTAAACTCATAACCCTTTGCAAGGAGAAAAGGAATGAAACAGACTGTCATAATAACTAATCAAATCACCTTCATAAGAAAACACACAAGTATATTACTAAACAATAAATAGACTCAACATAAAATCTAAACAAACACATGCCTTCACGTTTATATGTGAAAGGACATATTTGCTTCATGCATTTCTTAAACCTTTTAACCACTTGGCATTAGTGTTTATTTATAATTCCTTATTTCCTTCCTTTAGAAATAATTTGTAGGAGTAGAAATACAAATATCTCTAATAATTTTGATTAATTGATTTCTATATATTTTATATTCAATTTATACAGTGTCCAAAGCAGACAACCAAAATAGATTGTAGGTACAATGTGATGAAGTACATGAGAAACATAATTGACATGGGAGTTAGAAATAATCCTAAAAATGTAAGCTAGTTATTGTATTCTTTTAGTTTTTTCAATCTTCTTAATACAATGAATAATTTACAATATGTTGATATAGTTTGACATATGATTATACTATTATTTGAAGTAGATTACCCGTTTCTCCAACCAAGAAGAGATTAATGAGTCCTGAAGTGACTGAGCAATATGTGTTTTTGAGCATACACCAGATTGTTTGACATAAGTAGAGATGACTGTTTTTTAACATAGATGAAAGTGTGAAACTTTTGCAGCTATTTTCAATTGGACTCTAGACTATATGCACTACTTTTTATGATTGAATATTTCTATAGATAGTTGATTATTTATAAAAATTTGTGTCAAACTCTTTGCAAGATTTGATAAAAATTATGTTCAATTATGAGCTGCTTTATGAAATTTAGTAAAGTATCAATTCAATTTTATTATAAAATATTTGAATAAAGTTAATTGATCAATAAATTGTTTCTATAGGAGTGTTCGGACTCTAATCAAACACATATTGTGTAGACCACTCCTATTACAAAGGGTATTTCTTGGAAACACACTCCTATGACAAAGTATGTGTTTAATGAACTACAACATGCATCACATGTTGTGTAAACATATATTTAACAAAAGATAAAACACCTATTACTAAAGTACCCCTATTACAATGGGTGCGTTTTGCGAAAGACAATATTCTTCAATTATTGTATAAATATTTATATGACAACAGGTGCACCACATGTTGTATAAAACACCCTATTATAATGGGTGTGTACAGTGAATAACAACATGCTTTTTTTAAGGAAGAAAATACTACATGCTTTGACTATCATATAAACATATATATTACAACATGCACACCACATGTTGTGGTGTGTTTAGTGAACTACAACATTCATTAATTGTTGTATAAAACACATATATCACAACATGCACAACACTTTTTGTGTAAAACACCCCCCAAAAGACCACACGATCTAATACAACAATTGACACCTATTGTAAATGAAAAAATGAACAGTTATAAAAATAATTTTATGTAGTATTGAGAGGAGGTGAGATATATTTAAGAATGAGAGTAGGGTGTTGTTGTTTGACGGATCTCCCTTTATGGACATAATATTTAGCATGATAAGAAGATCTCTACAAAAATTTAATCTGACAAAAAATAATATTTTATTATATCCTAGCATATTTATCCATTCTTATATATATATATATAATTGAATTAAACAAACATTAACCAAACAAACTAAATTGCCACTACTTTCTTGTTTTGTAATTTTTTACTGGACTGTTTGATGAATTAAAGTGTTTTTGGTATTATTCAAATAAAATATTATTACAACGTATGTGTTTATTTTCTATTTATGACTCTTTGGAAATCATCTACTCATGAGGGAAGTATATTTTTTATATTTCTTTAATTACAACTTTTCTTGTTAATTTTCCATTAAGTATGCTTAAAAGAATTTCCTTCTATGAAAAGGCATATGATTAATTAGTGTAAAGTTGGATTCTAATTTATTTTCAAACTTTGCAAAATACTCCAATTATGCTTGTAACAAATTGAATTATAAGATTCTTATAAGAGGAAACATATTTTGATATTCATGGTAACTATAATATAGCATTTTTCAATTTATTTTTAATCACATGATGATGATCTGTGTTTGAGGAATCACGAAGAAAAGAGGGAAATTTGTCAAGAAAAGCGTATAAGCAATTATATTATAACTTCTCAGTTGATAGTCATTTTTTATTATATATGATTTATGACATATTCATTGTAGCTTCATCATGGGTATATATATATTGTGTGTGCAAACATTCATAAAATAACATGTTACTCCAAATCCCATGAATTCTTACATTTCTTTTCATTGAAATTTCTACTAGCACTTTTATTATTGTAATTCATCTAAGAAACAACAATTTATGTTTTTCAATTTATGTTAAATGTCTCAATAATAAGAAACTAACTTCTATGACCAATAAGAAAGCAACAAATTACTTATCTCATTACTTTCCACTTTTGGTATTCTTATATATACATATATATATAACATGTCGTGTAGGTGATGTATATGTTTAATGTATTACTCTTTTCATTTTATTCATTAAATTTTGATAATTATTTTTTACTCTATTTTTCTCTATGTCCAGTCATAGAAAAACTGTAGAGAATCACTTCTAAAATAAAATCTATACTACTGAAGTTATAATATTAACCCCTATTAAAATATTATTCTAATTAATTCACAATGGAGGAAATTATTACTTCAACATTCAAATATGTTGTGATCGTAAAACTAATAGACAGATCACTAAAAGATTTAGACTTTATGAATTATCAGACCAATACCATGTTGTCCAGTTTCATAGCCCAGGAGATCATGTTAACGTTCTAAGTAAAGGACCCTGGTCTTTGTTCAATCATTTCTTAATAGTATGGCCTTCAGATGGATATTTCAAACCATCAAAGGTCATTCCAAACCACATCATTACATGGATTAGAGTAATGGGTTTACCAACCAGTACTATAATAAAGAAATATTTGAGAGAATCAATGTAGTAGTGGGGAGACTCATATGAGTTGAAAATCACTCTACAAAATGCACAAGGAGAAGATTTACAAGATTAGCTATTGAAAATATTACAAAAAAGGATTCACCCTACTATCCTTATCAATGGAAGGGAATACGACATGGAGTATGAATCACTAACAAATTTCTGCCTACAATGTGGGAAATTATGATGCATTGACAAGGAATACAAAGGCCCAAACATAGAATCAGAAAGCTCCTTACCACTATAAAAAGAAGATGAAGCTGGAGTATGATCAGTGGATGAGGAAGTGAAATGAAAATTATATTGTGGGAAGAGTATATGAAGCAATAAGCAGCTGAGAAACAAAAAACAACCTCACAAAAGAAATCAGAAAGCTAAAGGTATAAATAATCGGTACCAACTATTAGAAGGTGAATATGAGGACATTGGGATCCAAGAAGATGAAGATAGCACCCAACATCAACATGAATCATAGTAAATCAATGTGGGACCAAAGGTATGGTGCAAAAACAAAGACTTAATAAAGATGTCGATGTATCTAAGAAGACATCATAGAACAACATGAATAATGGGAGAGGAGCAACAACTAATAAGGAAAGGGAAAATAAAAGGTGTTAATAGAGACAAATCATATAGTGGTTATTCCAATCGGTAACAAAATTGTTATGGGAAGACCTTTGAGAACATGGAGGAAACATCAAGCAACAGTAATGTCATCCTAGAGACATAAATGACTCTCGCCTAGGAAAATCAAGGAAACCTAGAGGATAGTAACATCATCAAAAATGCTAGCAGAAAGGCCAAAGAGAAGATGGACACCAACGATGCTATCATGTCCCAGTTAAGCTACCATTACAACACCAGAAGCAAGTCGAGGAGGGGTGGTGATGATCAGGGAGGAAACTCTAGCAATCTAAGCCAGTAACCCAACTAATTTTTTACCTATCTATGATCAATACAATCGTATGGAACATAAGGGGTGCCAACAAAGTGAAATCTAGACATACCATCAAAGCGATCATAAAAAACTATAAAGCAAACATTGTAGTCATTTTGGACCCCTGAATCTTAGGTGAACAGGCCAAAAAAGCTATCAAAGACGTAGGATTCACCAGTTCCCATAGGGTTGAAGCCTATGGATTTTCTAGAGGGATATGGATTCTTTGGAATTAAAATGACAATGATATTTAGATCATCCAAAATCATCATTGTCATGTGCACTACTGTGTGAATAGTAGTACTTTCTATACACTCGTCTATGCCAGATCGAGTCCTGGAGGAAGGCCTATCCTCTAGGATTTTCTCCATCATCTGAGTCAGTCCATCAGAAAGTCTTGGATTGTGATAAGAGACTTCAACTGTATTTCATTACCAAATGAGAAGATTGGAAGAAACTCCTTTAATTTCAATGAGGCAACCAGGTTCAAGAACGCCCTTATACTTGTTGGACTCACTGACATGGTAGAAAATGTTTTCAATTCACTTATAAGAGAGGAATAATCCATGATAGGCTAGACAGGGTAGTAGACAATGATAAGTTGATACATGAACACAAAATTTTATCTATCAAAATCTACCCAAATTGGGATACGATCATAACTCGGTCCCACAGTTACAAATACGAACTCATAAACAACAAAGAAGATTTAAAGAAATAGCTTCCTAGAAATTAAACCCAGAGTTCCAGAACACTCTCAAGAAATACTGGGACACCCATGCACACTTTGATTAAGCCTTGAAGATCATTCACAACCTGATTCTGCAATAGGACAATAAATCAATGGCAAATCTAAAAAGAAACAAAAATAGAATCCTATCTCATCTATATCATACAAAAGGAGTTAGAAGTGAATTATATTGCTAATAAAGACAACAAACATATGGAGATGGAGCATGAACTAGATCAAATTTTGTAGAAGGAGGAAGCGGACTGGATGTGAAGGAGTCACATAAGCGAGTTGAAGCATGGGGATATCAACAATAAATTTTATCATGTGTTTGTTAACAATATGAGGAGATCCAACATCAAAAACACTTTTCAAGATAGAAATGGGAAGTAGATTATTGATAGTGGCTACTTAAAGAAAACGGTCAATGAAAATTTTAAGAATTTGTTCAACTCGACCTCTACACCCTCTCAACATGAGATGGATGTGATGTCGGGTGTGTTTTAGGAGCTATCATCTAGGAAAACTAGAGATCTAGCAGCTACCCATATTGAATATGAAGTATAGAAGATCCTAAAAAATCAATATCTATATAAGGAAGTAGGAACCAATGGCACTGACAACCTCTTCATCAAACAAAATTGGAAAATAGTAAGAAGATTAGTACTTCGATTAATTAGACATATGTTAAGTGAGGGCAATATTATAGAACCCATAAGAAAATTGAGAATTGTTCTTATTTGAAAAACAAAGAAGATCGTTAGCCATAATCAACTCAGACCCATGTCACTTAAAAATTTCAATCTCAATTTGGCTTCCACGTTCATAGTTGAATGTGTAAAGAATCATATACCAAAATGGATCTTTCCATCTCAAACTAGGTTTGTTCCTAGAAAGAACATAATAGAAAATATCATCCTTGCTCAAGAGATCATCCACAATATGCAAAGAAAACATTCCACACCTTCAATGGATAATAATATCGACCTATCAAATGCCAATGACCACGTGTCATGGGCTTTCATTGAAGATACTATCAATATAGCACACTTTCCTAACAACATCAAACAATATACCATGAATTCACTATCAAGTGGGACTACTAATACCATCTAGAATAGAGAAGCTCTCCTTGACTTCAAAACCTCCAGGGGCCTGAGACTAGGAGACCATTTATCTCTGAACTTATTTGTAATGTATATGGAATGATTGTATCAACTTATTTATCAGTATGTTGGTGAAGGAAAACGGAAGCCAGCCAAAATCTCCTAACAAGGGCCATGTGTATCCCACATCTGTCTTGCAGATGACATAGTGATATTTGTAAAGGCATCCATGAATCAAATATCCATTATAATGAATGATTTATAGATTTTAAGAAAGAATTAAATCAACTCATTTCTATAGAAAAGACTTGTGTCTATTTCTCATCGTCTGTTATCATCCAACTACATCTAGTATATGTGGTGCCAGTGGAATTGTAGAAACATCGAACTTGGGCATCTACGTGGAAGTGTCTATACTCAATGAAAAAGTGAAGAGTACTACATGTGTGCACACTGTAGAGAAAGTGGAGCAAATAGTAAATGGATGGGCTGCCGAAAAAGAATTTACCTTGCAAAGTCAGTACACATTGCCAACTTATACCATGGAAACAACTACCATTTCTAGCATTTGCAAAAACATGGATAAGATCATCAGAAAAATCATTTGGGGAGGTGGTCACAAGAGTAAACCTATCTCCCTAGTGTCCTGGAGCAAAGTCACAACTAACATGGAAAACGTAGCCTTAGGTATCAAGTTTATGTTGGCCTGGAACATGGTAGTATTATGAAAAAATGCATGAGAGCTAAAGAAAAGAAGATCGTCCATGTGGAAAGAAGGATTGTAGCAAAAATATAAGAACTAAAAAGGATAGAAAGGTCATAAAATCACTCCTTTTTGGAGGGATATCCATACAAGTTTGAGTTTCATTCTAGAGAATAGCTCTAAGATCATCTACAATGGGGAGGATACATTGGTCTGGCAGACAAGTGGGTGCCTAGCTATGGAATACTCATTCATATATGTCTGAAACCAGTTGAAGAAGAACTGATGGACATGAGGGTGTCATGTTTAGTCAACATGTAGTCAATTGGGATATGAGCTTCCTAAAAAGCTACCTACTAGATGATTGTATCAAGTGGGTTCAAAACATGTCTATACCACAAAGCTCCTACAACGTCGATACATGGAGCTAGAAACATGATGAGAGGGGAAGGTATATTGCTAGCTCAGCATATGACATCATCTAGAAGGATGAAAAATCCATTTTGATGGGTTTTGGTAAGCTATCTAGAAACTAAAGGTTTGAAGTAAAATTAGTCTTTTCATGTTGCTCGTTGCTCATGAAACTATCATTACTAATGAAATAAGGAAGCAGAGTCATCTCACATATGACAACTACTATCCTAGGTGCAACAGTGAAGTTAAAAGAACCATGAATGTACTTAGAGAGTGTCTTCATGAAAAGAAACTATGGAAAAACTCAACTATTTGGACAACACTAACTATCAACATGGTGAATCTATTATGGAATGGATGCTTAACAATATGAAGGATGACAAGGCTAACATTGTGAAATTTTGTGTGTGTGGTTGGGTGATTTGGAATGCTAGGAACTCTTTAGTGTGATCCTATTATGGAACAGATGCTTAACAATCTAAAAGATGACAAGGCTAACATTGCAAAATTTGTTGAGTGTTGTTGGGTGATTTGGAATTCTAGGAACTCTTTAGTGTTAGAAGCACTGAGTACAAGTGTTGATCGACAACTGATAAAATATACCCTCCTATTCAATGGGATTATTGAAGGATGGTAGTAGCAAAAGAGGAGAATAGATATAGACATAGAATGAGATACATTTTTGACAAACCTAGAGATGAATTGATGCTACTAATGTCAAATGTCACGGTAAAAGGAAACCAAGCAGCTATATCCATCATGGCCCTAAATTGGGAACAGATTTGTGGAGTGGCTCAAATAATAAAAGGTAAATTTTGTAGCAAAAGTCGAGCTAAGAGCATTGCCTTAGATATGAATGTGATGCAAATGTGGACCATTCAAATGTTATTATTGAATCAAATAGGAGCATAGAAATCAAGTCTATGGAAGTAAGATCAGATTACTATCCAAAGCTCTAACCTTGGATACAACTAGTTAAACAAAATGTTGTGGAAATCAAAGATGTGAATATCATCAAAGTAAACTGCACAATGAATGCTCGAGTTGATTCTCTAGCCAAACATCACAGAAAAATGATAAGGAAGGCCTTATACATAAAGAACCTACTCTCAACCCTATGTTTCACTCTCTCCTTTTTCCTTTACGTAATAGTAGAAGTGATACCAAATTTTTATTTTCAACTAATAATTTAACTAACATGAACATTTCCACTGCAACACGAGGGAAGGTTGAGTAATGTAGCCTCTTGACATTTTTATAAAAAGAAAATAAACAAAGTAACATGGATTAGGCTAGATACACAAAGTTGCTTATGTTACATTCGTGATTGCATATGACTAGAGTCGTACCTAGATTAGATCTTGTGTAGACCCCCCTTGCTTTCTCCTCCTCTGATACTCCAAATCCAACCTATCATCCTTACTTATTTAACATTTATCTTTCTTGGTTAATAAAAATGGAAGTTCATGCAAGATAGAGATCAACCAACTAAATTATCATTACCAAAAGAGAAGGTAAACTAATAGAATACTATATCAGAATATTAACTACTTGCTTAGAGTCAAATTACATAACATGTCCAAAACTTTCTACATAGCTACGAAGGAGCTCAAATAGCCATGGACAAGAATAGTTGGCACCATATAAAGATGGAAATACATTGTTAAAGAAGAATAGTGAAGAAAATAGGAAGAGGAAGATATTGGCATGTGGAGGAGAGGTGGATCTCACTCATTAGCATCCATGATGGAGGATCTTTTCCCTTGTTCCTCCTCCTTGATTTTTGGCCTACTATTTCTCAAGTCCTCCCTCAAGCAACAATATGGTTGATGAAAAGGGGTAGATCTATAGATGGATGCCATAGTTCGGGATGATGGATGGTTATGAATTATTGTTCGTGTGGAGTTCCTCAAATCATGTCATGAATCTAGGCAACACATGCTCAAGTTCAAGCAAATTTCCACTCATGCAAAGGCAACGACCATGAAATGGAGGAGAAGGTGTTGGTAGAAGATGGGAACCGATGGAAATGGGTGTGAACCGATGAGAATGAGTATATGGTACACACCAAAAAGAGAATGAGTATATGGTGAGATCATGGGTCTCTCGTGCCGTAGAACTCTAAGATGGAGGTCTAAGAACCAAAAACATAAAAAACTTGGTATGGAGGCCAATGAGGGGTATATATAGCACATGTTGGAAAATTGGGGTTCTATGGGATTGGCTTAGATCTGGACATGAATCTAGGAAGCTCCATTTGAATTTGAGAAAATCATACCAGTCATTGGTTGGTGGATGCCATCGATTGAGGAGTTTCATCAGTTGGCAGACTCCATTGGTCCAGCCATTAGATAACGAAGTTACTGACCAATGAAATGTGTGACACCTCGTCACGCTAAACGAAATTACTCAAAACACAAAACACAATCAACTACTAATTAATCACATAGTCAAAAATGCAGAGTAATTAAAACCAATTCAACAATGTAAATGAACTCTAGAACATTTACATAAAGGTCCATCATTACATTCTCATATATTGTAACAAATATTCACATATGGGTCCAAAGACCTTAGTCACATCCTGCATACAAAAGATAGTTCACATGTACATGCCATATATTTACAAACATTGGCATAGTACTAAAATCTCGTGTCGATATGAGTATATAATCTAAAAAAACACATCCCATACATGGACCTGAGAGTACAGGGATGACACTAGGACTCTACCACTAACATCTACACCTAACAAACCTTCTGAATCAATTGATTACCAGGTTGGTTCTCTTCCATAGTGCGACCTCGACCTCGTTTCCTGCACCCACCTAAAACAATGTGGTGACCCACGGGTGAGACCCAGTCCCAGCGAGAGATATAACTCTCTCCAACATATATTGATTATAACATATTGATTGACAATAAATGAACTGAGAAAATATTGAAATGAATAAGCAATTTAAGTAGATTGAATAGGTTAAGCATACTAATCCATTAAGAAAATTAACTTGACAATAAGTATAATTACTCAAAGGTCATATGATATCATATTGTAAACACTGAGTAGTATAAAGACAAGTTAAAGACTAATAAAAAAATGTGAGATGTATTTAACCATAGCCAGTATACTACACAGCTTATATCACTTCTTTTATTACATTGCCTTGAGGGATTTTAGAAATACCACTAAAGCCCAACTGACCACTACTAAGTCAAAATCAGTGCCATACAAGATCTAGGAAGAGCCTGACTCCTCAGATCTTCTCTGTCCCCGCACAGTACGGGTCCGCCACATCGACACATAAGGTCAGGCTACTAATAGCCTAGTCTGTCCTAGGTACAAGTCATGGCACTAGTGAAAGGAGGCAGGTACACATACCCTACCATCCGAGGTACAACCACAATTGTCTTCCAATCTCATCATATATATATATATATATATATATAATTGTACCCATACGGAATTATTCTATTTCTAAGTATGATCTCTATCATCCTATCTTATGGAAAAGCATTGATTCCCGCTTTATATATATATATATATATATATATATATATATATATATATATATATATAAAGCGGGAATCAATGCTTTTCCATAAGATAGGATGATAGAGATCATACTTAGAAATAGAATAATTTTGTATGGGTACAACTCTTATTTGAACGAAGTGAAAAAAATGCGATCTTTTTTGTCGGAGAGAACAAAGACGGAGACCTCCATTGAGTCGGTAAAGATCAAATCTATTTATTGGAATGCACTAGGACAAATGGCATAAGGAACTATATGATTATAATTTAACTTAATTAGTTATGCCAATTGGGTGAATTAAGGCTTAATCATACAAATGGACATTCAAACCCTAATTCTTTTCTAACAAGAATATATGTATAACAACTTCAAAATATATAAAACATTTGAGATATAAATCTTAATCACATTACCACATGCTATGAATCATTGCAAATTAATGGACCACACTTATCATCATACTTTTACAAGATACCAATATCTTATCACAAGTTCCAGGGTTTTAACCCTTATTGGAACATGAAGAGGATTTCACCTCAATCATGGCTTCAAACATGCACAAAGGTCGTTAAGATCATCACATTATTCATAGTAAGGCTATCATCATCATTCCATGCCTTAAAACAAGAGGCTCAAAAGATCATTAGCACATATGTTTCCATAGATATTAACATGGCTAGGCACTATGATATTCAAATAGTACTACAATGTGGTTTCAACACAAGAAGAGTGTAATTCATTATCACATTAATCATTCAAGAGGTCTGATTATAACCAATCAACATCATATAATTACATTAAGGTTAGGTATACCAAGCAAGATCACTTGGGAGTTATGCATCCACTTATTATAGTGATTTATCAAATATAACTATATAATGGCAAAGGTAAGACTACAAATTAATGGTATTGAACCATCGAAATATCATCACTTAGACCCACAAATAATACCATGTGATTTATTCTAATCCATTGGATGTTGAAGCATCCAATAATATTCATTGGATCAGGTTCATTGTTTAAGTTTATCAATTGAAGTACAAGTCTAACCATTAGATCAATTGAACCAAGGAACCATTAGTTTAAGGTTTAGTCAAATCTATAATTACATTCGTAACTCATCATATATGATGATGACCTGATGCACCATTAATTGTGATCATTAGGTCACCATTGGTTGTTAGATCAGTAATACATTCAATTAACACCATCAAATATTAAGCTAATGTCATCATCGATTGATAACATCATTAGAATACTTAGTACATGATAATTAAATGTCTAATTGAGCCAAAACCTGACCTAAGGGGGTGACCATAGGTTGTCACCATAAATTTGACACCCTTGATCACGAACATAAGTTTCTAAGATAGCAACACCATTGGTTATTGAATGGTATGACCATCGGTTGTGTGATAGGGAAGGAAATAGCTTGAAAACCCTAATTTGAACCATCAATTATTTTGTGCTTAGCACCATAGGTTGATGCTATCGACCTGTCCCAGATCATGTTACACCATAAAAAGGTCATACACATGTTTACAAGTTCATATATAACTAGAAAAAAACAGGGAACACCACAAAAATTCGTAATTCTAAACAAGCATGGTTTCTTTAGGCTTAGATCATCACATTAAAGAAAAAACATGAACTAACAAGCTTCTAGTAAGAAATATAAGTGAAGAATGCTATATAACTCACCTCTATAGAGTAGGTCAGATCCCAAACAGCAAGAATCTCAAGCAAATAGGGCAATAAAAACTTGGATTCAGATCTGACCTTGGTCAAATAGGTACGTACTTCTCTCCACAAAGAAGCAAAATACTAGAAAAAGAAACAAGAAGGATATATTTTTGGGTTCTAGAGTCACTTTCACCATGGAACAACAAGGTTCTGACCTGGAGGAAGGTATAAGGAAGGAGAAGAGCAATAGAAATGGAGAAGGAAGGAAGAAAACAACTTGCCTTGGTCGAAATCCCTAGAAGATGACCTTGGAAACCCTAGGTAGGGCTAGGTGGAGCTCTAGGAGACCTTCTTCTCCAAAAAGAGGTTTTCTTCTACCTTAGAGCACTTGGTTCCACAGAAAATAGAGTGGAGTCATTGCTCCAGGTTAGAGGAAAGAGAAAGCAAGCATAGTTTCGAACTTGGGCAAGGAAGAGGTAAATATAGCCCATGGATAAAGAAGGAAGCAAGCATGAGGTGTAAAAGTAGCTTCCCCATGTGTGTATGGCCTTAAACTAGTAATAATATACAAGCACACACACAAGCAGATCCCCCACCATCCATATAGACCTTCTTAGCTGTCCTTTGTCGAATTTCCCAGCCAATCACATAATTCAATAGTTGATAGCTACTAAAGGTAGCTCATCCACGAAGGGGTAAACCCTAAAATACCCTTGAGGAAAACACCTTCAAACCATGGCTCAACTAGGATCCCCATTGCTCAAAACACTCAAGAATTATAATATAAAATCTAAGAAACATATTGTATGTGACAAATTGCAAAGAAAACCCTCCAATTGGGTAAATTGTAGAAAAGTCCAAAATGTATAGAAAATTGCATAACTTGCTCAAACATTGTCCAAATTGGACCAAATTTGAAATTTAAGCTTTTATTAGGATTTCAAAACATATAAAAAGGTTATATTAGGGTTATAAGCATTAAATTATGGTAATTAAGCTTATTAAAATCATTAAGCAAATTCGGGGGCCTTACAAAATCAGTCAATGATGATGATCTAGATTGAATCAAGAGATGAATCTAACCAGATTCAAGCAAACTTGACTAGATTCATGCAATTGGTCTTCAGCTCATCAGTTTTCAAGGTCGATGCAGTCCCTTCTCAAATCTAGATACAAATCTGACCAGATTCAAGAGAACTTCACTGGATTCTTGCCACAATTTTTTTCTTATTGGTTATCAAGGTTGATGGTCTTAGTTTGTATTTAGACACACAAATGACTAGATTTGGTCAAACTCAACTGGATTTGTTCCATCTACCTTTGGTTCGTTGGTTGTTAGGGTCATTGGAGTCCCATCATTTGAGGTACCTAATTAGTTTGAAGTAACTTAATGATGAAGGAAAATGTCAACGATACTTCAGGTCAATCATGATAATATGTAATGAAGCTCCAGATGGAATCCAAACACGAGTCTAATAGCATTCGAGTAAACTTTGATCAGATTTGTGTCATCATATGTTGATCATCAGCATGCATTCATGGTAGACCTGATGAAATCCCATTGATAGGTGTTAACCAATGAAGTCAATACTCGATGATGTTTTTGACCAAAAATGTTATTGGCCGATGAAATTTGTAGTTGAAGTGGAGGTGGGAATTAGACTGAATTCATGACAATGTTGGTCATGTTCCCTCTAGTGGGTCTGGTCTAAAGAATCTACTTGGAAGAGGTCCAACTACTAGAACTCTCAATGTTTCTATACAAGTTTGAGCACAAGGTGAATTAGTTTGAGTCATAGTGCAGTAGAGTCTGTGTCAAAGCTTGAGATTGAAGATATCTTCTTAATAGAGAACTATTTGCTTGAACTTAATTGGGTTTGAGCTTGAACTCAACCAGGTTTGAACTTGAACTTCACTGACTTTGAGCTCTACCTAATTGAAGTTTGACATAATTCAAATAGGTTCCTTTGGTCTTCAAGGTAAAACTCAGGGAAGTGATGTCTTTCTTTGATTGCCTAAAATATCCAAAATTGGCTAGTTGAGCAATTATATCTTTTTAAAAAGATAAATTACAAAAATATAAGGATCTTGACTTAGTATAGACATAAAGCAATAGTTAAATACTCATCATTGGTGTCTAAATATGGGTGTTATTACACGTTGTTGTCCATTGTCACTCTTAACTTTTCTTGGCTTCCTGTAAGGATGCCTATCCTTTACTTCATCTTATAGCTTCTCTATAACAAAATAACAATATTTTGGAGACACATATAGGTTGTTGTATCTACATCTAAATGACCTCCATTTATTCACTTCCTTAACACCATGGATTAGTTGTTACTGCTCTCTTTCATTTTTACACTGCCACCATCTACTCTACCCCCATTTTCCTTCTTGGAACTTCTAATGCAATTCTGCACCCCCACTCATTTCTTCATCTATAAAATCTCTATATGGAGATTAGAAGGATAAAAATATTTCAAAAATTATCTATTGGCATGCAACTTTATCCTTTTCTAAACTATCAAATGTGGATGGCTTGTATACCCACTGTGTTATTTTTTTTATCTTTATCAACAATATCTATCTTTATGTTTTAGAACTTTATCAATATTTTAGTATCTTCCCCTTCCATCCCATACATATATTTTTACCTCCAAAAATCCATGTACTATTCCATACATATCATGTTAAATTCCTATTTGGATTGGCACGGCTTATCAACTATCCTCCTCTATATGTTTTCTAATATATCCATTTCCTCTACAATAATTGTGACTCTCCACTACAACAACTTTCTTGATTGTTTTTTTGCTTGGTATGAGGGTGTGAAAAGAGGAAGAGATGAATGAAAGAAGAGAAAATATGAAGAAAGAAGTTTGGAAGAATTTATATTTTTTCTATTTACATTTTGAAATTACTTGTTTTTTAATTATTTGCACAAGAGGTTATTCATTTTAACTATATTGTATTTACTCTTTTCCTCTCTCATCTCTGTGCTTACAACATTTATGACTTAGTATTTAGGATTCTTTAGCTTGTCTGTGCTTTATTGTGCATGTTGACAACTTACTCTATGAAATTATTTGACTTGTACGTGCTTTGATACAGACATTGAAGATTTACTCTCTAGAACTCTTAGGTTTTTCCATGTCTTACTATGTATTTGGTGACTTACTCAGTGGAACTCTTCAACTTGTCCATGCTTTTCTACACACGTTGAACATACTCTCAACCACTCTATGTAATTTACAATTGGTGACCCAACACACTCTGTACTAGTTGATGATGCTAGCAACTAAGATGATGATTATTTCTCTGACTTATTGCAATATACTACCTCTCCATATACAACTTCTTTACTAGAAGCACATATTATCTACATGTGTACCTACTTGGTGTTATTTTCTCAAGGGGAGGGTTACATAGTTGGCTATTGTTGCTGAAATTTTACTTGTTTCCTAGTATGATGCTTAAAGATTGATTGAAGACAAGTTGATTATGTGCTTAAGGGGGAAATTGAACTGTTTGAGTGTTTGATTATTGTATCAAGGGGAGTAATATTCTTGTAATAGAGTTGTTTTATCTTTTTATTCTAATTTATTTGTTTGTAAGATGACTTCAAATTCTTCTTTTCTCCCGTTTGAAGGAGAGAGGGTAAGCTATAAGTCACTTAGTTTATTATGTAAATGGGTTTAAGTGTCTTAGGTTGTGAGGATTTTCTTGAGTTTCAAGCATACTTGGGTCCCAAGTATGCCAGTAAATGTCCGCCCTTTTCTATATATAGGTATCCAATATAGTCAAATTTAACAACAACAACAACAACAAATTAGCCTTCCATAACATTTTCTACACCTCTCCTCGGTGCAATTTTTTAATATATTTTATAAGCATAATTTTCCTGCCAACTCTTTCCTTCAAGTAGCCTTCTAACTCAGATTAACTCACTAGTAGAAAGCTAGGCAAATATGACTTACTAATACATCAAATTCCTATACAATCAGACATATATATAAATCAAATTTATGATGTATGTCGGATTATATGTATCCTCTGGGTAGAAGTCAAAAATATTTATTAACCGACACACATATTAATTTCGGACTACTATAGAAGTCAGTTTAGGATCGTACCAACTGTAACTAACTGCCCACATGATATAACATATATGTATGCCAGATTATATGGCAGTGTGGCCCACACACTAATCAATCAAGAATAGGAATACTTCAACAATTGTTTATGGCAACAACAACTAATATGTTGCAGTAGCTCAACATTATGTTTTAGTAAAACCTAATGCAAGAGCGTTTATTTAAAATGTATCCATTGTGATTATATCCATTGTGATGACAACATATGAGCAAATAATATGTCTGCAACGTGTTATGCATTGCTATTTCAATAGCAACTATTTCAGTAGCAACTATTTCAGTAAAAGCTATTTCAGTAGTAGCTATTCCAGATATAAAGGCTCACGATAATAATTTCTGCAGCAACAAATGAAGTAATTACTAAGGAACTATATTTTATCCAGGTGCCAAAAGATGGAGCAGTAAACAACATAAAAACATTCATTCTGGCTAATAAATGAGCTTCATCAGATGTTACACCATGCCATCTAGATAATAGATTCCATTAAGGTCAAAGGCATGTTCGATACAAACCATTTAACATTTGAACAAGTCTTCAAATCATTGTTCAAAACCACATGAACAAGCCAAATTGATAATTGGTGTGCATGCCAAAATATGAATGACATCCATCACAATAGGAACATCTTGTTTCTGGTACAAATGACAAATATCTTCCATTTCTCACACACTAAAAAACTGAAAACTTCAAGGAGAACTTGTATAGATTGGGTGTAACATTCTTCAGAAACAACAATGCAGAAACTTTAAAATGGAAGGCATATCATACCTGCAAATTATAGAAACAAAGGATTCACACAACAATATACATACTATTGTATGTAAAATATGTGTCATAAAAAGGTTTGTGATTCAAATTTAGGAATACTCAGAGTGTGACAGAAATTTAAATCCATCATTTTAGAAACATTATGTTTATGAATCATTTTAGGGACCTGGGCATTAGAATGTGCCTAAACAATTTACATCGTATATCAATACCTTAAAATGTGAAATCCAAGAAGTACTCACAACATATATTCTAAAAAAAGACTCATGTTTTCTCATGATTATTATAATTACAGCAGTGAAACTCATAACTATCACTACAAACATGTTATTCATTTCAATTAGCACAACATTTTTCTAGATAATGGTATTGTTGCATAATGTAAGAGTCGAAATGAAGTCTTAGAAAATAAATGCTTACACTTAACTTCCATCTATTAAGATATTATCAACCATTGAGAAGGATGTTTGTTACTTCATTGAGGAATGTGCATTCACCATTTTTGCTATTCATGATAAAATTTATAACAGGTTAAATAATACATACACATCTTCAACCAATAATTAATTTCTACAATCTTATTTCTCCTTCCAAGCCCAAATCCATGGTGATATAAACTCTTAATGACTAGAATATTATGAAGTGAATTTCACCACAAACATTTAGCTGTAGATCTCACTAAACTTAAAATATGTGACAACAAATACTTGATGTACTAGCCATGATTTACTGTGAATAACAAGATAATCACAACAACATTAATATAAAATGTGATTTGACAAATAGAATATATTGTGTAACTTAACTCACCAATATCACTAATAGAATCATGAGTTGTAGTTCACAAAAAAGAGCATGATCTTCATGACAACCATCTATGTCTCATAATTATGAGATAGAGGTGACAAGATGTATTCCTACCAAGATAAAGAATTTTACTATACATAAGCACATAAATTATGACTAGTCTTTATTTAATATAATTGTGGATTAATTAATTTACCTAACTACCATTACGACTACTTGACATCTGCAA
The DNA here is from genome assembly GCA_963693085.1 of Alisma plantago-aquatica. Taxonomy (NCBI): domain Eukaryota; kingdom Viridiplantae; phylum Streptophyta; class Magnoliopsida; order Alismatales; family Alismataceae; genus Alisma; species Alisma plantago-aquatica. The sequence continues at coordinate 667,898,440 of OY856412.1, read as the reverse complement.
ATGATGAGGTGAATTATTTGTTCCCCCTTGCTTTAGCTAATAAATGAGATGAAATTATCTAAAATTTGTATCATATTGATAAAATAAAAAATATAAGGAAGTAAATATTACTTGGTGTAGTTGTTCTCTTAAGAGTGAAGTTTCTTCTTGTAGATGCTCTATTTGAGATTATTACTTAAAGTATGGTTGCATCTTTATGTGTTGTAGACAAGCTTCCTTCAATCTTCGTCTTGAAATCCCACTTTTGTAGCCCCTCATATCCACCAGTGTGTGGGCCAAATGTATCATCAAGTACGTTACTAAAAAGTAGTTGATCCTTTGACTTTTCCATTTGTCGTTCAGCACATTTACTAGCAACTTCTTCCTGCATGAAATATAATATTACATAAATAATACACTATATAGCAATAACTATGTCAATGTTTCAAAATCTTACACATTTCCACTTGGTGTATTCATTGGGATAACGTCCTTTTTTGTCTTGATGATATTTGAGATTTGCTTCATAATTAGCTGATATAATATTTTTCAACCTAAAAGACATCCAAAAATATAAAATACAATCAAGAAGTAAGGAAAACCAATTAGGCTGAAAATAATGCAAATGTATGTACCCTTTTGTAATAGCATCGTGCATATGATTTTGCCCTGGTAGTATCAGTTGGAAGAGGGGCTCCACGACTAGTCTTATTTCTTTCACACTCATTCTACATTTAGGAGTTTTAAACTATAGTCTAAATCAAATAAATACTTATCTGAACAAGGATGATATATATCCACAACACTAACTGATTTTGTAGGTGAATTCCAATACTCCAACAACTTTTCCCATTCATCATCAGAGACCCTACTATCAAGAGATTTTTGACTGGGATGTTTAGGGTCACTTATTCTCCCCTTGAGTTCACTTCTCCATGATCTAACTTTCTTTTGCATTATTGCACAACACCAATGCACCACTTCTTCCATGTTTGCAATGGGATATTTGACAGCTTCCTTGATGACCTTTGAATCTCCATCTAACATAAAAAACTTGAAGTCCTTCTACAAAAGATAATGATAATTTTAGTAATGAAAATAAATTTCAAAATAAGAGGATCACTAGATATGGAATACATACCATTAAATCATCCATGGCTCTCTCAAATCCCAATACATGTTCTTTGTCCCATTCTTTATGTAGTAGAAACAGCATGTCATTCTTTGCATACACCCCAACATAATTGGTCATCTTCTTTGCCTCATCACCTATTGGAGCACTATGATGAAAGAAACACTTGTGTACTTCTCCTTTTTTAGGATGACATGAACTTAACTTAGTTGATCCTCTATAATGCTTCTTAGGAACAATTATTTCATTATGAGCTGCAATAATAATAAAAAAAGACATAAGTACCGCTATAAGGATTGAGATAAAACAAATATATTAAGGAATATGTATACCCAATGATCGTGTAGTCATTCTTTCAGTTGATTGTGTTTGAGTGATTCTCATTGAATGAACATCATGTTGTCCTTCATTTATTCATGAAACATATTCCCTAACTATTATGGAGGCATCTACATGGAAATTAAATTTTGATTTAGTTGAAAGAGTTATATTATTACAATTAAACGCATCTCACAATTCCATAAAAACTTATATATTATTACCAGATCCATTTCCAACTTCATCATTTCTAGAACCAAGGGAATGATGTTCAACATGTAATCCCCTTGTGTCATGTAAAGTTGTCCAACGATCTCCTAAAAGAAAAGTTAAGGAAAAATAAGGAAAAATTCATTATGAGCAACAATAACTAAATAAAAGACTTAAGCATCATTATATGTATTGAGACAACAAATATATGTTAAGTAATATGTATACCCAATGATCGTGTAGTCATTCTTTCAGTTGGTTGAGTTGGAGTGAGTCTTATTGAATGAAGATCATGTTGTCCCTCATTTCTTTGAGGAATATGTTTCCCAACCATTGTGGACACATCTACATGTAAATTAAATTTTATTTAAAATTGTTAAAAGTAAATGTATCTTAAGATTCCATAAAAACCAATATTTTTATACCAAATGTGTGGGTAGTTTCTTCATTTCAAGAAGGAAGGGAATGATGTTCATCACATAACCCCCTTGTGTCATGTAAAGTTGGCCCATGATCCCCTAAAGAAAAATTTTAAATTTAAAAAAAAGGAAACATTCATAATGATCTATAATAAGTAAATGAAAGACATAAGTACCCAATGATTGCGTAGTCATTCTTTCATTTGGCAGAGTTGGAGTGAGTCTTATTGAATGACATCTTGTTATCCTTCATTTCTTTGTGAAATATGTTCCCTAACCATTGTGGAGGCATCTGCATGGAAATTAATTTTTTTATTTAGTTGAAAGATTATATTATTACAAATGAACACATCTTAATATTCTATAAACCTATAATTTTTTACCAGATCCGTTTGTAGCTTCATCATTTCTAGAACTAAGGGAATGATGTTCAACGTGTAACCCCCTTGTGTAATGTAAAGTTGGTTGATGATCCCCTACAAGAAAAAATTTAGATTATAAGAAACAACATGGAAAAATTCATCAAAGATTTCATATAATTGTAGAAAAAGAATCCAAACCAGTTCCATTCCCATTTCTTTCAGTTGAGTTCATGTGTAAGTTGTGTGGAACCAGACGATACTCATTTTCAAGAAATCCAAAATTATTTTCTCTTGTATCCCTAGAGAGATCTACAAACAAAAGTCAATGTTATAATTAACAACTCACATTGTTATAATTTCTGAATTTCATGAAGACTACAACATGACAAACAATAAAAACTATTGTTATACCAAATATATTTCCAACTTTATTGTTTAGGTCACTAGGCAAATGATGTTTGTCGTTCAAAGCACTTCTATTTTCTGCAATTGAGCGGTGCTCATCTACAAGAAGAAATCATATTCAATAGGAGTATATCTGAAATAGAAAGAGGCCTAATACATCATGAATTTTGTGGTAGTACCCAATGATTTTCTAACTAGTTCTGGGGTCATTGCAACCATAGCATCCTGAGAAGTATGAAGGAATTGCTCCACAAGCCATTGTGCAAATGCACCTTGAGATATTTGTTGATGTTCTTTCTCCACAAATTCAAGAAACTTTGTGAATGGTTCTCTATAAAGATCTAGAAATTGAAAAACAAAAATAGATAACTTATTGTTTGAGCACAACTATAAGAAATGGGAAGAAAATTTAATAAAGAACTTCATGTAGTAGAAAAATAATCAAAGAGAAATTATCTGAGGGAGGTATGAAATCCTTAAAACATGCAACACCACTGGGCACTTTTTTTCATTCTTATGATTTGATGTTGGTTCTACATGTTCCATTTGGGTTGCTTCTTTCAACTTATTTTTACAAAGAGGCTAGATTCCTATGAACAAAAAAAATCTAATAGTTACCAAGAAAAAATTAATGAAAATATAGATAGTTTACAAACATACCTGAAAGGATACATAATGGCTCACTAAGATTGATAGATGAACTAGAATGATAACCTAAACACCATAGTGAATTTTCAACTAATTTTCACTATTTCATTTACATAAAAAAATAAACAATTGTGATTATTGAAACATACCATGGGGATCATTTCTATCATTATCATTAGTATGATTTGCATCATTTGGTGGACATGATTGTAGAACTGAATGAAGTGGTCTTGTTTTTCCTATACGACCCATGTTCCTACAATACTAGTAAAAATTAGATATGATAAGCACTAAATATATAAAGTAAGTGAATCGCTAGTAGAACTAAAAGATTCATGTTGTACCTTAAGTAATTTTCCTTTTAACCTTTTTCTTGATTTATTTAATAAGGAGGTATCTACCAGTATATTTTCAGTCATATCTGATCTAGTCCACAATTCATTATTGTTGGTGTCATTCATGTGATCACAAATTCCATCAACATCAATATTTGTAATGAAAATTTTGTCATATTCATTAGCCCTGAGAAATTGGGAGTACCATATGTATGCCTAGGCCTCCAATGATAAACAACACTCTAATCAGGAAACTCTGGATCAATTGAATAGTACACTTGTTGTGCTAGTGATGGAAAAATGAATGGCTCATCTTCATAGCTTCTTTGACTAGTATCAACCATAGTGTAATTGAATTCGCCCTTTTGGCAGCCATTGTTTGTTTCATACCATGTACATTTAAATAGATGTAAGATAATATTATCAGAGTATGCAACCTCTATGATGTCTACAAGAGAACCATAAAATATGCTCCCATCATACCCAATAGTCATTACACCACTATTTTGTGTGACTCTCCTACTTTCCCTTTCTTTCACTTCAAATTTGTAACCATTAATGAAATATCCATTGTATGAACGTACTCCAACTTTAGGACTGTAAGATAAGTATTTTACATCTTCTGATACCTCGTTGAATTCATCTAATGACAAAATCTGAAAAAATACACATTTTTAAGAGAAAATATTAGGAATTGGATTTCAAAGTATACGAAATGACTCACATATTGTTTCAGCCAATGGACAAAATTATTGTGTTGTTCCTCTTGAAGTTGTGATTCAGTCCAATTAGGTTGGCATGCTTGTAAAAATCTTTTATGCATTCTACATGTCAACAAGTTAGGCTTGTTGATTATAATTTGTAACAAATGATATGAACACATATGAGGGTTGCACATACCTCAAATATTGTTGTATTTTGTTTGTATTGAATAATACAAAATGACGTGCTTGTAATATCTCATCTTCAGAAAGTAAACACTCCACCCCAACACCAATTGGTCATTCTACATATTTCTTTGTGCTATCAAGCTTTGGGATGGTATTATTCTTGAATCAAGAACAAAATGTCATAGCTTCCTCCATTAGATAGGCTTCAGCAATAGAACCCTCAAGTCTATTCCTATTACGAATGTAGTTCTTGAGTCAAATAAATATCTTTCTACCAGATACATCCATCTAAAATAGACAGAACATGCTATTTTAGCTTCAGTAGCCAAATGAACTGCAAAGTGTACACTTACATCAAAGAATGTCGGAGGAAAGATTCTCTCACGCTTGCATAGAGTCACTGGAATTTGTTTCTCTAGTTTCTCCATCTTGCCAACATCAATGACCTTATTACATATTTCCTTGAAAAATGAGGCCAATTCACTAATTGCAATTGCAACATATCTGGATGTTGTTGTTCTCAATGCCAAAGACAAAAGTTGTTGCATAATTATGTGGTGATCGTGACTTTTTAAAACACCAATCTTCCTATCTGATAGAATAAAATTTTTTGAGATGTTTGAGGAGAAACCATAAGGTAATTTCAAATCCTTTAAGACTTTAAGAAAAGAATCATTTTCTTCATTTGTCATGTTGTAAGATGCACGACGAAGAGAGACTTTTTAGTACTTTTTAAGGACTTAATCCACAATGGTCTTCTTATTTCAAATGCCTCCAAATCTAACCTTGATTTTATGTCTCTGGTTTTTCCATCTTGCTCTAGTACCCAATCTAAAACATTTTCACAAATATTTTTTTCAATATGCATTACATCCAAATTAAGCTCAAAAAATATACTTTTCTCTTTCCATTCACTTTTTGCAAATTCTACATGATCATACTCATGTAAATAAGTTTCTACCTCTTCTCTACTTAAAGGTTTTGGGGGAGTCTCAAGCTCAACATTGCCATCAAAATTATTTACATCTTTATGCCATGGATGATTAATTGGTAAGAAGCGACGATGCCTTAGATAGGCAACCTTCTTACTGGTTGGAAGGTAAAGAGACCCACTATGAACATGATATAAAGGGCATGCTTTGTACCCTTTTGTGCTCCATCCAAATAACATGGCATATGTTGGGAAGTCACTAATAGTCCATAACAAGGATGCACACATGATGAAGTTTTCACCAGTAGAAGCATCATAGGTTTTTATCCCATCAACCCATAATATTTTTAGCTCATCAACTAAAGGTCGAAGATATATATCAATATCCCTTGGCATTTTTAGGACCATTAATCAAAAGTGTCAACATAAAGTAAGATTGATCCAAGGAAAACTAGGGAGTAAGATTGTATACCATTAGAATCACTGGCCATATTGAATAGTTAGTACCCTTAGACATGTTAAAATGATTAAAACCATCATCTGCTATCCCCAGTCGCACATTACCTGCTTCATTACTAAACATTGGATGTGTTTTATCAAAATTTCTTCATGCTTCAGAATCTCTGGGATGACTCATTTCACCCATCTTACTAGGTGGAGCTTTCTTGTGCCAAGTCATGAGAGTAGAAGTAGCATTACACATGTATAACCTCATCAATCTCAGAATCAGAGGAAAATCGCAGACAAGCTTTGCTTGTATTTTCTTTTTCTTTTCAGCAGAACAAATCCATCTAGACTTATTGCATTTTGGACAGTGATTTAAATGTTCATTTTTCCCCATAGAATAACAAGAAATCATTAGAGAAGGCATGGATCTTATTACATTTGAGGCCTAAGTTTCTCATTACCCTTTTACATTCATCCCATTGTTTTGGAAGTGTGTTGTTTGGAGGGAAATTTTTTTGAACAAAGTCCAAAACATCACAAGCACCATTCTTACTCCATTTATTTTCACATTTCATCTTCCATAGAGCAAGAATAGTATCAAACTTGGAAATAAAAAAATGAGGATATAAAAGAGTATTTGCATCTCACATCATCTCTTCTAAATTTTTTATGGGTTCATCATGATGTTGTTTCTTTTCTGTGGATTCATCATCTTGATTATCCTCTACATAATTACCCATTACATCATTCAACATATCTATATTGTTCATATTCCCAACTATATGTCTATCAACATTCTCCCCATGATATTTCCATGTTGTATATTGTTCAAAGAAGCCATTGTACAATATATGATGTTGAATGATGTCTAAACGTTGATAAATTGTGTTCTCACAACTTTTGCAAGGGCATAATTTTTTAGAGTTCAGGTTATCTTTAAATGCCAATTCTAGAAAAAACTCCACACCATTATGAAAATATAAATCATTTAGTCGTTCAAACTGAGAGTTGCATCTATACATCCAACTCTTATCTTGGATAAATTGATCTCTCATTGTCACCAAACCTTCAAATAATAATTAAAAAATTATGTTAAAAAAATCAAGGCCAACCAACAAAAATTACAATATAAATTGATTAATCTAAATTTTGTTAGTGTAGAAGGTGACCTCAACATAAAAAGCTAATACCAGAATTGTCTATTCTTTTAAATAAAAATTGGGTGGCATTTATGATTACAAAGATCTATGCACTTTCAAATATGATATAAATATCTTAAATCTGAACTAAATGAATGTCATTATTTTCTAGTCATGTTAGAACTTGTAATAACTGCGTCATGTACTACCAAATATAGTTTTTGTATCCAATAAGATAGTAAAACAATTTTTAAAAACTTAATAGTGAGCGAGAGATGTAGAAATGATTCAACATTATAGGACAAAATATTTTGTCAGCATTTCTCCGGAAGTCTTGTACTGTATATTTTCTTCATTGAATTAGGACGTGCCTCTCCTTATATATTCAATTCCAAGATCAGTGTCCTAATATCCTATTAGATAAGGGAGTTATAATTTGTTAAATTAGATGTTTCAATATAAAAATAATAATATCAAAGTGGTAATCTAATTGTTAATTTCTACAAAGTATTCAAGAGTCCAAAGTCATGAGAAAAAAAATCTGATCTTTGAAATTCATATATAGTGGTGCCAACACATAAAAATGAAAGAAGTTAAAATTGTGAGACAAGCGAGAAACTAATATCTAAAGAAGAGAACAAAAATAGAGACAACATTCTAGAAGAAAAAGGCATATGTTGACATAGGCAACCCGACTATATGGGAAATAAGGGGCATTGGGTTGTGATATGCTACATAATTACAGTTATAGTAGTATTTTTAAGTGCACATAGCATAGAAACAAAAGACGTGCCGGTTGGAGACCAAAACTTTGAGGCGCAAACTAAATGAAGCTAGATCGAGGACCGTAGTAGGACCAATGAGAGCCATTGGACTAACACCACAATAGACTGACAGAATAAAGGCCCGTGCGGTAAGCGTCCGAGCAACTTCAGAAAACTAATTTGTATCCGCCACAGGTACACAACTGTTCGATTGATGTTGATTGTCACAAGAGCAGAGGAGGCCGTAAACAGAGGATTCCACAAATAGAGCAAGCCGCGAACAGAGGAGGTTGCAAACGGAAGAGAATGACATAGATCTCCGCAATGCTCTGGGCACAGTACCAGCCGCACGGTAGCCGGATGAACGATTGAAGGGTTTTGCAGAGCGTAGTTGGCGGACGGAGAGAGAAACAAGGATGAGTATTCCGGAAGCGTTTAGCAGAGAAACATAGGCAGACGAAACGATTACTTGAGTGGAGTCTGTTGGACGCGTCTTTTGGACCAAAAGGGCAGGTAGGGAAACCATTCACGCGGGAGGAGAGTCGGAAAAATTTGGTTAATATTCCGATTAATTTTCTACTTATAAATGGACACACTAGTGCATCAATCATTTTAGAACCTGAATTTTTTTTAAAACGATACGTCAGTGTTGGTCCCCCTTCCTACTAGTGACTATCAATCAATTGCCTATCTGACAACCAGCGGGTCTTGCACACCCACATCACTCCTATGAGGAAGAACGTCATGGCTGTTCATATAAATCAATGCCTTAGTCTAATTAACTCTCTTAAGTATTGGCTTCAAACCATTCAATGATGCAGATTGAGATAGAGGGTTCCGGAAATGAACATGAATCCTCCGTAAGGGCAAGCCATTTCTTGTATTTATAACCAAGCAAATAAAAAGCATATACTACTTTCATCCAAATCGAATCACCCTTCTCTCTCGTTTTGCTTTACTTGTTTCTTTTTTTTCTTCGAGTGTCAAATTAAAGATCTAGATACCGTGGGTATTCTATATTTCTTAATTCCATTGTATATTAGTACTTGCTAGCCAAGGAACTGACACATACGTCCGCAAAAAGATAAGTCCTAATATAACCAAATAATCCAACTGTAGCACATCTAACATATTTCTTTGGGTGAACAACATGCCTCACCTCAACCGAACTCTCGGTGGGGAGGATTCTAACAACAATAATGACGTGACAGAGCATAAGAGCCTAAGAGTGCCTCCTGATTACATGACTTCCCTACGGCTACCAAATACCCCTCCTGTACAGACGCTGGAAGAAAACCCTTGCGCTGGGACCGAGACATGTTTCTGCTGCTGGCGGTGAAGCTGCTAATGGTGGTGGTGGTGTGGTATGGCCCTGAAGATAGCGGAGGCTATGGAGTGAATGGCCGTGGCAGCTATCCTCGACTTGATCTGCCCTCGCTTCGGCACCAGCCGTGATCCACTGGTCAAGGATCGCCTAGTGCTGAAGCCAGCTGCAGCAGCTTGTGGAGAAAGGGTGCCCCTGTGGCTCATGGTTATTGAGACAGATCGGGACAGAGCTCGAAGGAAAACAGAGAATGAATTCTGACGTAAAGAGTACGAGTATTCGAGAGGACCGAATTGGTTTGTTGCAGTACTGAAGGTTGTGATGAGCTCAAGTCCGACACCCCTTTTTATATATATAGGACACCCAGTCAGGAGAGTAGGATGATGATCGAACGAATACTAGGTCCTATCCGGAAGATACCCGCTCCTGCTGGTGTGTTTGCTCTGTTTGACGCCCGGAGGGGACAAGCCAGCTAGTATTGAATGCCGTAGAGATTCTTCGTAGACTTGTAAATACAAAGTTAATTAAAGTAGATCATGTTCGTCATATTATATGATTATGCTCTTTTAGCAAGCTTCTAACGCAAACGGCAAAGTGGTAAGAAACAAGAAGGGATTGAGAACAATCGAGATCATAAGATAAGATACAAGTTGTATCGGCACTTTGGCAAGAGCACAATTATTTAGCGGAAAAGCTCTATGCTTGGACGACGGGCAAGAATAAAACCGTGGATCCTCTTGTCTGCTTTGATACAGTAACAGCAAGTGCGGCGTGGACTCCTATCTTGGTCGCGATCAGGAGGCGTCGCCGTGCCAGTTGCTACGACCAGTCAACCGTAAAAATTGCTGGTAGATGGTCAAGGCTCAAGGAGACTGCATTGAAATGACCGACTCAACAAGCACCAATTGACGATGCTAATCCTCCAAGACGAGACATCGGCTAGATCTTTGATTTTTCAGTAAGAATTCTCAGGTTCATGCCGGAACAATGGCATAAATAAAATTGTTAAATTTGAAATAGAGTTGACAATGTTATTCTTTTCTTGCATAGAATGCCAGGGCTTGTTGGCGGACTAAGTCTGATTTGATCTCTTTTTTATTGTTATATTAGGAAACACACACGGGAACATGTACGTGATCCATAAAATTAGAAATTGTCAATTAGATAAAAATTACACACTTACAATTATCAATATTCACATAATTTTTAAGAGTTAAAGTTTTAACTACACAAATTGAAAAATTATTACCAAGCCATTACTGGAGTAGATGTGGGAAAAAAGTCCATTCATAATCCATTATCGTATGTAGGAATTAAACACATAGTGGCAAAGCTTAACCAACTTAGTCATCAATAATTTTTTTATTATTAAACAATAAAATAGAAAAGATTACAAGTAGTTTTATAATTTACAAACTTCGCATATTAAGTAATATATGGGAATAATTCAATATCACTAAGAATGTAGAAAAGGAAACAATCTTTTTATTTAATAAAAATATTCAAAAACATAAATCTTTATAAAATAAGATTGTTTATTTATCTTGAGCAGTGAGGTGACATATTTATCTTGTCTGTGTCGAGATTCACCTCATATTAGATTTGTCGAGTTATAAGTGATTTTATTATTTGTTGATACTTTTGTGCTACTAGTGCTCAGAATTCCAGTCTGATGTCATCTCCAATTTTTCCAAGAAGTAAGATTGAGGGTTATGCATTAGATTTTCACCAAATGAGAACACATATTGGAAAAACTGTAATGTGGATAGCCTATGCATTGACAATATGGTCTCAGAGGTGCAATGCATATCTAAAATAGTTCCCTATTAGTTGAAAATATGAGGAAGAACATTAGGGTTCTCATAAATCAATGGACCTATAAGAAAAATGAATATAGAATATATAAAACGATTTGAAAAGTTAAAATAAACTTTAACTTGCTTTATCCTCTAAAAGGCTACTTACTTGTTGTTTAATGTGTTAGGAAAATAGGTCTGCTCCGACAAACAACACAACATAGAAAACATGCAGACATCAAAGATGAACAATCTTCTAATAGCATGCAGTAAAATAGTCGTTGCACATTTCAGGCAAGCATGCCAATGCAGTTGTGAAAGTTTCATAAAATCACCCCCCCCCTTCAAGACTCGGATAGTAGCGTCCACCAACAGATATATCTTTTGTCGCATCTCTGAAAGAGCATTATAGTTATCAGAAACCAACAAATAAGCTGCAGGAAAAAAGAGGATAATGTACAAACTTGGATGGTAGTCGGATGTCTTTTCTTGCATCTCTAAATACAGCCCGTACAACCTGAAGTACAGTGTGTTATTGACATACATGAGGCAGATCTTCAGAGAGAAAAATGGTGGATGATGTTTGTGGTGCAGCGACATGAGAACTGTTATGGTGTGTCACTACATTGGGGAGGTGATTCAACGTGAGATTTATGGGAGAGTAATTGGAGGAGAAGTTACAAAAGGATGTGATTGATGGTTCGAGTGGGGAGAAAGGATAGCAAATAAAGTTTGAAACGTGCACGTGTGACTATGATAAAAATAACCAATCAAAAAGGGTGAAAGAAAATCAATAAAAATGCATGGGGCTGAGAGGAGTAGTGGGGAGATATAGGTTTGAAAAGCTAACAGTTACGGGATAATTGGGAGAGAGACAATCACAATGATGAGAATTAAATAGAATGTGGGTAAGAGGGGGGGTGGTCA